>MCJB01012585.1:0-142277 GCA_002018475.1 Nicotiana obtusifolia
ATCAGTTCAAATGGAAGAAAAAAATCTGTTGATAAATGAATTCCAATTTGTTGACTATTACTTATAAAATCTTGCTCTATAATCTGGTTTGATCTTGTAGTCCAAATAATCCCGTACCATGACGTATCTGAAATAGTAGTAATTAGTGAAATAAAAAGACTTATACAAACCATCGAAGTAATTCCATCTCCTACGGTCCAAAGATGAAAATCTTTGTAATATTCTGAACCATTCATGAACATCACAGCAAAAATGATTAAAACATTTATAGCTCCTACGTAAATAAGTAGCTGCGCAGCAGCTACAAAATAGGAGTTAGATAGAATATAGAATAACGATGTACAAACAAGAACCAATCCCAAGGAAAAGGCAGAATAAATTGGATTGGGAAGTAATACCACTCCTAGACCCCCTAATATAAGACCCGATCCTAGAAAGATTAAAAGAAAATCATGTATTGGTTCAGATAAATCCATTTTTTATAAAAAATCAAAAACGAAGAATTTCATGACTTTATTGACCTGACCAGGAAAAAAGAAGTTTTTCAATTTTTTATGATACTTCTTAATTGTTAATTGAATGAAATTGTAATGGGTATGAATTGACGTAGATGCTTTTATTTTATTGGACCACTATAAATTCTTTATTCGTCGAACGAGTAGTTTAAACCTATCGATTTTTGATATCATTTATCTACTTTGAAACCATTATTATAACTATAATATAGAAATCCGTTTTGTTTTCAATCTAAATTAAGCTAGGAGTCTCATTAACCAACCACTAGTTTGAATTGACCAAGCAAAAATATCATTCTTTTAGATCCGAACTAAGCCTTCGTAATTCGGAATTTTTTTCGAATTTATAGTTTATTCATTTTTTATTTGAGGTAAATTCGAAATTGTTCGAATTGTGTAATCATCAATTACTGACATTGGTAAGCGACCCAAAGCGATTTGATTATAATTCAATTCGTGACGATCATACGTAGAAAGTTCATATTCTTCGGTCATTGATAAACAATTTGTTGGACAATACTCAACGCAGTTACCACAAAATATACAGATTCCAAAATCAATACTGTAATTAAGCAATCGTTTCTTTCGAATATCAGTTTCCAACTTCCAATCAACAACGGGTAAATCTATAGGACATACACGCACACATACTTCACAAGCAATGCATTTATCAAATTCAAAGTGGATTCGGC
The DNA here is from genome assembly GCA_002018475.1 of Nicotiana obtusifolia. Lineage (NCBI taxonomy): Eukaryota > Viridiplantae > Streptophyta > Magnoliopsida > Solanales > Solanaceae > Nicotiana > Nicotiana obtusifolia. Next base: position 1,208 of record MCJB01012585.1, read on the forward strand.
CTCGGAAACGTTCCGATGTGATCAATTTTTCGTAGGGGTATTGAATAGTTACAGGTAAACGATTTGCGTTTTTTTGTTGATACTCTATATTACACATACTTCCTTTCCTTAAATTCATAAACTCTTTTTTATTTTGTATCATAATAGACAGGGCAGACATATTTTATACATAGTGCATTAACAAAGTCATTCCAAGTAAACACTGGAGGTTTTACTTTTCTATTAGGTACACTTATCCACCAATCATAGGTGTTGCACCCTATTTTGCATTAGTTAAGATAAGATTTAACTTGTGGCTCTCTGTTATTGGTAAAAGAGAGTCGCCACCTAATATCTAAAAGTATACTAGGGTACATATTTAATTACTAAGTCATATTCATTATTGGTCCGCTAACCGGTAAGATTATGGGTAAGGGTTCTTTTTCTACTACGGGAAAGGTGTTAGACACTCCTTAAAATCTATCTGAGGTAGCTCCATAGGACATAGACTAATTTTAAGGGATCAAAATGTACTATGCTTAATTACTATTCAAGAATACGGCCTACTGTTACCTAAGGGAGAGTATGATGCTAATAAAAGGAAAGTGAGGCCTTTAAAAGGATGTGAATTTATAAAGGAGTCTGTGTTGGTGTATATAGTTGAAAGAGTTTTGAAATATGTATGTAAATGGTCTATATTTTATAAAACTTATGAAAAGAGGTTAAGTTATGAAAACAACTGATTTAGGGAATAGGTGTTCATGTAATTCTAAAAGGGGTTTGTAAAAGTGAGCCTAAGATATACCTTGGCTTTTAAAACTTTGAAGAAAAGCAGTCTTTTGAAAACCCTTTTGGGGCGACAGTACTTCACCTTTTATGAAAATTCTGATTTGCCTCGTGATAGTAAAGCTTTCGATTCAATTCTTATTTCCTTCTGAAAATTGGCCGCAGTTTTTACTAAGTTCTTGGCTTCAAGATCTTTTATGAAAAGAAAAGTGAGAGAGAACATAATAATGATATGTGTAAATTATAATTAGCGAAGTGAAGATTAATTAGAAAATTAATTCCTTTTAAATCCTATATTATTTAAAGCTTGCCTATGTTTCATATGATATTAAAGCATGAAAATAAATTATGTAATCTAATATATTAGTGTTGTATACATGACAAGAAAGATGCAGCAAAGAAACAAGGGAGTAGATAAAAGGTAATGAAGCAGTAAACTACATTGAGGAAACAAAAGATAATAACAAAGGAATTTTTGAGGGAAAGAGGACTTGACTCTAGTAATTGAGCCTCAAGAAGGCAAGCCCAACAGTAAAGAGATGTGGCTACAACAGATTTTGGACTCTCCAGAAAAGTGCAACAAGGCTGGGATTAGGACTAGCACATGCATGGATCAGTAACACTACTTGGAACTTTTAAAGGACATCAGTGAGGGATCAGAAAAACAGTTATAACTACCTACTTTTATAGAAGTTATCAGAGATATTACAAACATGATCAAACTCTTAACATGACTTCAATTTACAAATTTAAACATGGAATCCCCAAGGGGCTCAATGACATCCTATTCCTAAACAACATTAACCTTAAACCATCATGTCCAGACAGTATCAACAAAAGACTTTCCATAAGATTTAGAGATCACGTTCAGTTCAAATTTGCAATGAAGAAAGGACAGATTACAGTTTAAGACAAGAACATGAAATCATAGAGTCAAGCAGGGACATAGGCAGTTCAAGTGAGGTTGTAATTTTATATAGATAGGGGAACTTTGCATGTTACAAAATCAAGTTAAACATGTCGTGAGAGAGGGAGTCATACACAAAGGAAGTATTATATAAAAACAAGTTAAACTCAGGTATAAAGCTTAAATTAGTATCTAGGTATAAAGTAATCACACTTATCATTTTTGACTATAACAAGAACGAGTGGGTTCTACTTTATAGAAGATACCTTATTGACAACTAAATGTAAGCTTTGCAAAATCAGTAGTAGTATCAAAGAAATTAACAACAGAAAAGCACTATACCAAATAGATTTCTAGTTAAACATGTAACTGAAAGTTTTACCTAATCATGAGACAACTAAGTTCAGCTTAACAACAATTACCAGTTAACTATAACAAAACATGATCATGACTTGTTCTATGAAGAAAAGGATAACTTAATCTTAAAAGAATACATAAAATAAAACTATTGGTATTCATGAAAAGAAGAAAAGTTCAACTCAAACAAGACCGTTTCATGCAAATGCAACTAACACTTAGGTATAATCATATGAATGCCATGGTGATAGCCCAGAAGCTGCCTTCAGAATTAGCATATACAGGTGTATAGAAGGAAAACATCTAACACTTAGATTTTCATGCTATAGTTGAATGGTGGATGATATGAACGTATTGTCTTTTCAGGTGATCTCAATTGGGATTATTAAATAATAAACTTGACCACAAGACAAACAGATGGCAGGGAAATAATATATAGAGGTAGAGATCACAATAGAATCATCACTGAAAAAACTATGAAGTTTAGATAAACATGAGCACTCATTTAAAGCACATTAAGGGAAATTAATTACGTAGACTACTAGGATTTAGATATAAGAGTTGCTACAATCATATAATAGGCTAGACAACATCAGTTTAAAGATACTTATAAACATGAAAAATGATCACAGACCAATAGCACCTTATCATGAACATGGGGATAACATTTTGTATATCAATGATAACATCAAAAACAACTACAATTAACAAAAGACAATGAGCATGTTCATAGCATTCTAATAAGATGATCAAAAGAGAAGAGTTAGAGGTATACTGACCTTTTCGAGGGCAGCAGACCAAACAGGGATCCTTCTTAATCTCGCCTAGACCCAAATTTCAAGCTCAAAGCAGTGAAAGCACTTAGGAAACAAAAGAAGAGGAAATCAGTAAGAAACCCTAGGTTCTGGAATCTCATAATTGCTCTTAGATGATTGTGTAGATGTTGTTAGGTTGTTTTTCAGTGTTAGGTCATTCGTCGTAGATGAGAACATTAAAGGCTCTATTTGTAGTGCCATTTAAGGCTCTTAGGGTTTCAAACGGATTCAAAATAATGAGTGTGAGGTGACGCATGGTAGATGATGATAGCAAGATCGAGTGAAATCAGAAAGATAACAGAGGGGAAAACATGGTCGAATTTACCTGAGCCCGTGGGTCGACCGTTGAAGGCTTTGGACCAATGGTTAAAACCCAAATGTCCAGAGGTCACTGAGTTTGACCTCTGGGCATCGAATCCTCATAATGAACTCTAAAACGACTCCATGCATGCTTTGATTTGACGGAACACGAAGGAAAATTGAGATTTTATGTTGCATTCTTGAGTCTAGGGTTTTAAGGATTTTGGCGTTTTGAATTTGAATGATGAAATAGGAAATAGCCGTCTGGATTCGCAAATTTCAGAAGGCAAAGGGTGGTTTCACGCTCGATCATTGACTTATGAGAGCAAATTAGATGATTTCTCTTTTGAGCTTAGGATTTCGGATTATGGTCCTTGAGCTTGTGCGATGAAAGAGGAAATTATATGCGGGATTCATGGTGTAGTGGGGACAGAAGAGATGTTTTTCAGTGGTTTCAAGTGACCTTGCACAAATTTGTGCAAGGTCCTGAGAATGATGGTTGATTGAGATGAGAGAAAATAGAGAAGAAAGGGAAACGAGGCCGGCTGTGTCTCAGAGGAAATGATTAGGGTTTGGGGGAATGGGGCCCGTCTCTAGGATTAAAGATGAGAGATGGAACGGGAGCCGTTGGATCTGTTGATCAACGGCTCCGATTATTTTGGTAATTAGAAATTTAGAAATGATTTAAGAGAGAAAAATTGGTGGCCGTTGGATTACATTGATTGAATGGAGACTAGATCTCTGGGTGTTAAATTAAAGAGAAATAGAGATGAATTGTAAGCCGTTGATCTGAGGAATAGACGGCTCAGATTCGTTGTGTTTCTTGTGTGAGTGGTAGGAAGGGTGACGTGGCACGTGGTGATTGGTGCAAAGAGAGTGGCCTGGATTGCCACATTGGAATCGAGATGGGGTGTTTGGACTGGATATTTCCGTTTGGGCCTTAGCAATTGGGCTGAAAGTAATTCGACGAATAGTCATTATACATTTGATTGAAAATTGCAATGATAGCCCTTTTGTCTTTTAATCCCTTTTCGAATTTAATTTAAATAAACTTATCAACTTTCAATAAATGTGGTAAAATAATAACTACTATATACTAATAATTGTTTTAATAAAATAATTTATTTTCCTATATTGTAACACTAATCTAAAATTTCTCATAATATTCTAATTAACTAGAAATTAAAGAGTAGTTCATTAAATTAATTATAGAACCTATATAATGCACACATAAGAATTATTTTAATATTCTTAAAATAGTAAATATATTTTTAATTACATAATGTTAATACTACATGATTTATTTTAAAACTAATACTTAATTAATTCGTATAATATGTATTTATTACAAGAAAATACTTTAAAAATATTTATTATAAATTATGAAGTATAAGTAAATTAATTTAAAAAGGGAGGTTCAAAATTGGCCGTCAACAGCTGCCCCTATTTGATTGGAGACGATGAAGGAGTTTTCAGGCAAAGAAATTGAACCAATGCCAATTTTGTCCTGACTTTGGGCATGTATTGTAGAAGTGGCATGAAGATTATGAATTGCAGGATTGAGATAAGGAAGAATCAGGGAAGATTTTTGGGAAAACTTTTGGAGATATTGGGGCCGAATTTTGGCTTTCAATTGCTTACATACCTCAAGCTTAACGGGTATCCGGCCTCATGTAGTTCTAGAATGAAGACTTCGGGGAAGCGGCACTCACATGAATTGCCCCAGTATCGTATGAGGATTGAACACTCATGATAGCTTGAATTTTGTTTCTTGATTTGAAAGATTTGAAAATTTTGAGTTTCACTGATCGTCTTGAACTTCGATCTTTGGCCCGCTAATGGGTTGGCTGTTCCCATAACGTTGTGGTTCTGTCTGCTGCTAAGAAAAGTTCCACGCTGCGGTGTTGTTCCTGCAAAATAGATGAAATACACGCATACAATATTTTGCAATGCAGAACATATTAGGATGCGATGTAAATGATACAGGACTGATGATGCCTGGCTGCTGGCGAGCTGTTATTTGGGGTCAAGATATGTCATACTTGATCTTGACTTGATTTGTTACCCGAGCTGTGTACCGTCCCATAGCTATTAGAGCCTTTGAAAATTGTCTCCGCTTGTTGGGGGAGCATGATTGGTAGAGATTGTCTCTGCTTGTTGGGAGAGCTTGATTTGTAAAGCGCATCTCCGCTTGTTGGGGGAGCTTTGTATAGAAACGTAAAGTAATCTCCGCTTGGTAGTGGTTGACTAAACCGTAATCATGCCTGAAACTGAATGAACAAAACGTTAAAACACTCAAAGTAATAGCAAACGAAATAAGAGCATGCCCAAGAGATACTCTTGACTGCGAAGAGGGAAGAGAGATAATCTTAGGCAAATGGCAGGTCTGTCATTTGCCCAGTATGGTCCTAATGCCTCTTTACTCCTTGTTGACCCTGCACTCAATGAAAACTTCTTAGTGGGGGGGGGGGGAGTTGGTTTGTGTCGACCGTAGTGTTGGTTTGCCCCGGCCTTTGACATGATTGCGCCGCGAATTCGGTAGATGGAACAAATTACTGTACATGTATTTTTTAGAATACATTTTGAAAATACTTTGTTTTTTTAAGGGAAATGCAGTCGTTCCGGATTATAACAATATCCTCTTGAAAACTTTGTGCGGTCAATGTCGATCTTCCGTGATGCTTCTGCCAATGCGGCCCGCTTGCTGTCAGGACAGTTTCCTAATTCGAAGTAATGCATTACAAGGTATTTCCTAAGGTTATGACCGAACCTTTTTAGGTTGCTTACATATCCAAAACAAAACCAGGTCTGAGCGTAGTTTGTGGATATGATAAAATATGATGAAGATGATTGAGCCTGACTCTGGCAGCCTGCGTATCCAAATAGAATCAGTTCAAAGCGTAGTTCGGTTACAACAGATGCAAAATGATGAGATTAAGAATGAAAATGGCCGTGTCTGACTCAAATAGCCTACGTATCCAAGTGGAATCAGACAAAAATATAGTTCAATTGCAAAAGATGACTGAATCCGATGAGGATTTCCTACGTATTCCTTTCCGAGGAAATCAAGTCGATATAGTTCCTGAGCAACTTATAAAAGTGATATTTGGTTTTTTATATTACAAGAGAAAAGGGGTAGAGAAACCAAACCCTATGTGGGTTGCCTACGTATCCCTCCATGGGAAATAAGGTTGAACGCAGTTCTGTTATATCAAAAACCTAACTTTATTCTCTTCAGTCATAGTATCTTCTGATTGTGTCTGAGTTGATGGGCTTCGTGTTGACTCTTCCATGCATTTCTACCAAAATTAGAGCTCCATCTAAGAGTGCTCGGTGAACCACGTAAGGGCCTTGCCAGTTTGGTGCTAACTTTCCTTTAGCTTCTTCTTGATGGGGAAAGATTTTCTACAAATCCAATTGCCCCGATGTGAACTGGAGAGGCTTCACTCTCTTGTTAAATGCACTGGCCATACTATTTTGATATAGCTAACCATGACATACTACATCCATCCTCTTCTCGTCAATAAGCATGAGTTGCTCCTGTCTGACCCGTATCTACTCGGCGTCATCCAATTTTGCTTCTTGAATGACCCTTGAAGACAGTATTAAAACCTCTACGAGTATCACAGCTTCAGTGCCAGGTATACGGCGTTTCCCTATTGGATGTTCTCATGGTAGTCCGATAACCCAGTAAAGCGAAAGGTAGTTTCTCGTGCCATTGTCTGTGATTGTCTGCTATCTTCCGTAGAATCGGTGGACGATTCTGAACTTCTCGTACATTTATCTCATGAGGTCGCTATTGAGGTTAGCGGCATTGTCAGTGATGATAGACTCCGATATCCCAAATCTACAGATGATGTTATTTCGGACAAAATTTGCCACTACCTACTTCATGAAGACCTTGTAATTAGATGCCTCGACCCATTTGGTGAAATAGTCGATACCTACCAAGATGAAACGATATCTGTTTGATGCCGCAGGCTCAATAGGTCCAATTACGTCCATGCCCCAAGCGACAAATGGCCAGGGTAAACCCATTACGTTTAGCTCATTGGGCGGAACCCGGATAAAATCCCTGTGAATCTGGCACTAGTGACACTTCTGCACGTAGCGGATATTGTCGCTTTCCATAGTAATCCAAAAGTATCCGGCTCTCAAGATCTTCTTGGCTAATGTGAATCCATTCATGTGGGGTCTGCACGTTCCTGCATGTATTTCCCTAAATAATCTGATTGCCTCAGCGGCGTCTACACATCTCAACAAATCTAAGTCTGGGGTCCTCCTGTACAGGACTTCCCCATTGAGGAAAAAGTTGTTTTCCAGCCTCCTAAGGGCTTGCTTTTGACCATTAGTAGCATTCTCCAAGTATTCTCTAATTATAAGGAACTTCCTGATGTTGTGATACCATAGTTTACCATCTGGTTCTTCATCTACATGGAAACAATAGGCATGTTGACTCCTGATCTCTACCTTGATAGGGTCGATGTAGTTCTTGTCTGGATGTTGAATCATATATGATAGGGTTGCAAGGGCGTTGGTGAACTCGTTCTGAATCTTGGGGACGTGCTTGAACTTAATCTTTATGAACTTCTTGCATAGCTCCTTTACACAGTGCAGGCATGGAAGTATCTTGACATTCTTGGTGGAGTATTCCCCTTGGACTTGGTGTATCAACAGATCAGAATCTCCTATGACCAAAAGTTCTTTTATGTTCATGTCGACTGCCATTCTGATCCCAAGGATGCATGCTTTGTATTCGGCCATATTATTGGTACAAGGGAATCTTATATTTGCTGATGCTGATAATGTTGTCCAAATTCCAAAATCAGGGCTGCCCCAATTCCGACCCTTTTGAAGTTTGATACTCCATCGAAAAACATCCTCCACCTAGGGTACGATTCTGCAATATCTTCTCTGGCAAATAGCACTTCTTCATCGGGGAAATATGTGGTAAGCGGCTCGTAATCCCCATCCAAAGCATTTTCTTCGAGGTAGTCGGCTAAAGCTTGCCCCTCATTAGCCTTCTGAGTTATGTACACAATGTCCAATTCGCTAAGGAGAATTTGCCATTTAGCTAGGTTTCCGGTAGGCATTGGCTTCTAGAAGATGTACTTGAGCAGGTTGAGCCGAGATATTAAATGCGTAGTGTATGCCGATATGTGATGCCTAAATTTCTAAGAAATCCAAGTCAGGACGCAACAATTGCGTTCTATCAGAGTATACTTGGCCTCGCATGGCATGAACTTCTTGCTTAACTAGTAGATGGCCTACTTCTTTCTCCCAGTTTTGTTATGCTGTCCCAACACACAGTCAAAGGGATTATCCAAGAATGACGAGTAGAGTAGCAATGGCTTCCCGAGTTCGGGGGGAACTAACACTAGTGAATTTGACAGATATTACTTGATTTTGACGAAGGCTTTCTAGCACTTTTCTGTCCATTTTGTGGCTGCATCTTTCTTCAGCAACTTGAAAATGGGTTCGCAGATTACGGTGGACTGGGCTATGAATTTACTAATGTAATTCAATCCACCCAGGAGACTCATGACTTCTTTCTTGCTCTTTCGTGGTGGTAATTCCTGAATAGCCTTGATTTTGGATAGGTCCAGTTCTATCCCCTTCCTGCTTACAATGAAGCCCAACAGCTTTCCAGCGGGGACTCTGAACGTGCATTTTGCTGGGTTTAGGCATTCGAAAAATTTCCTCAAGTAGTGCAAGTGCCCCGAACTCTTTCGAGACTTTATGATGACATCATCCATATACACTTCAATCACCCAATGAATCATGTCGTGAAAGAGGGTCGTCATGGCCCTCATATAGGTGGCACTGGCATTCTTGAGAACGAATAGCATGACTCTATAACAATAAACTCCCCAAGGTGTGGTGAAGGCCGTCTTCTTTGCATCTTCCTCGTGCATCCAGATTTGGTGTTACCCAGCGAAACAATCCACAAACGACTGTAGTTCGTGCTTCACGCACCTTTGAACTAGCTTTGTTGAGATCTCGGTAATCCATACATATTCTGATATTTCCATCTTTCTTGGGTACTAGGATGATGTTTTCCAACCAGCTTGGGTAATTGGTGACCCTCACCACATTCGCTTCTATCTGTTTGGTCACTTCTTCCTTTATCCTTACACTTAAATCAGGTTTGAATATTTTGGGTTTCTGCTTGATCGGCAGTCTGGTAGGATCGGTGGGCAGTCGATGTGAGACAATGTCAGTACGTAATCCCGACATGTCATCACATGACCAAGCGAACACATTGATGTACTGTTGGAGGAGCTCAATCAGTTTTTCCTTCTGCTCGGCTTCTAGGTGAATGCTGATTCTAGTTTCTTTTACGTCTTCTTCATCTCCAAGACTGGCCACTTTGATTTCTTCGAGGTTGGGCTTTCTCTGACTCTCCAACTGCTCGATTTACTGCGGGAGATTTTCAGGCATCATACTCTCGTCATAGTCTTTGTAATCTAGGTCATTCCGCTTGATGGTTTTGTTGCATGTCATAATCACGGAACGCGGGTTTTTAGAAGTTTTATTATTGAAATGAAAAATTTAAGTATAAATAAACCGGTAAATAAAGTTGCAACATTTTAGAAAGTATTTCTTTTTATTTCATCAAAAGAGGAACGTCTTAAACTTTCAAAAAAGGCAAATGACAAAAAGGTACAGACAAGGTGCATGCCTCAATTGACCGTGTGCTTTTCAAAAGAAAACTTTTATAGTTCCATATTACCAAGACCTCGGCGAACCAAAAAAGGACTGGCGGTCCAATTTCGTAGCTCTTCTCCTTGTTCGGCATCCCTGATAGTCGGTGTCTTGATGTCAGTCCCTTCACACCATTCTTCAATCATATTCACGAACAACTTTCCCATCCCATCAATAATATCATCTTCGGGTAATGAACTCTGTCCTAGAATTGCAACATGCTTAGGCGCAAAAACCTTTTTCCCGGACCTAACAGTATGCGCTTTCTCTTTTGGAGGCTGATATCCTATGTTGGTCTGTCCTTTCTGCCCATTATGTTCAATTGGCTCTGTGATTCCGTCTGACCTCCTTTCTGCCAATTATGTTCAATTGGCTCTGTGGTTCCGTCCAACCTGTTCCTGGCTTGTATCCATATTTCATCATCTCCCTCACAGCCCATCTTGGATCTATACGGTGACTGCATTCCCAAGTTTTGTTCAGTCTTTTCCATTTTGGTAGCCCGCATGATTTCCACAGCATGGAAAGCAACTCTATCTTGCCCTTCAATGAACGGAGCAACATACACCAAAGAGGCAGAGTGACCCCACTCATCATGAACCACGATCTCCTGACATCCCCATTCAAACTTCATGCATTGGTGCAAAGTGGATGGCACGGCCCTGCCATGTGTAATCAGGGCCTGCTCAGTAGCAAGTTGTAGGAAGAGAAGATGTCCATTACTTGAAACAATAAGGGGAATTCGATCGGCTCGATCTACAAGGCCAAATAAATTTCTCCAATAACATCCTTTTGCGAACAATCAAAGGCTCTCACCCTTACGTGACTTTTTTTGACTTCCCTCAAATGAATTCCTAACTCCTGTAGGGTGGAGAGCAGAAAGATGTTGACTCCTGACCCTTCATCGACTAACACCCGGGACACCACTTTATCTCCACATTTGACAGTGATGTGAAGAGCCTTATTTTGACTTGTACCTTCGACAGGAAGTTCGTCTCTTCTGAAAGTGATCATATTTGCTTCGACCATTTTCCTATTTGTCGTGGCCAGTGCCTCACTAGTGGTGTTATTTAGTACACTTATCCCACTTAGTACTTTTAACAAGGCATCGTTATGATTGTCGGAACACATTAACAGGTCTATGATTGATATTTGTGCTGGAGTATTCTTCAACTGCTCCTCCATAGTATACTCTTTGCTTGACATTATCTTCCAAAACTCAGCGGCTTCTGGGTCTGTTATGTTCCTCCTTGAATTTTCTCTCTTCCCCATTCCCTCGATTGATATCTTCAGGAGCGCAGCATCTCCCTGACCTAGTCATACCATAGGCTGTGCCAGAGTCTGTTATTTTGGCCTTTCCCTTTTGCTGGTATGTCCACAAGATGGTTTTTCTCCCAACCTTCCTTGTCTCTTGTAGCAATGGCAGGTTGTCGCTAAAAAGTTTGAACAGTCCTTGTAGGTTTCACTTGTACTGTAATCATCAGAGTCCTTTGAAGAGGGATCCTGGCGGCTTCGGCATTTCCTATAGTGACAATTTTTTCCTTTAGGTCATATTCTTCGTCTAATGTGATCATGTTAACTCCCTGGTTTCGGTGATTTGGTAGCGCATTGCGATTCACATTGGGCGGTGTCGGAGTGCACTGAATGGCTCTGCTCTTGATCAGCGTTTCAATCTCATTTATCAGCTCAGAACAATCAACAGTATCATGCCCAGGTACATTTGAATGGTAGACACATCTTTTAGTGGCATCAAAATACTTGGAGGGCTATTCAGCAACACTTCCTTCAACTGAGTGTGTTAATCCTTCTCTTTTTAATCTCTCGAACAATTGGGCTAGAGGTTTAGCAATTGGGGTATATGCTCTAGGACCCCTTTTTTCAAAGTTGGGAAGAGGGCGTGGTGCATAAGAAGGTCGGTTTTGGTGAGTAGTGGTTTGGACAAGAGCATATGGTTATTGTGTGTTTTGGTTGTTGTTCGCTCGTGGAGGGTTGTATTGCGGTTGAGGGTGGTAATATGGCTGGGTGTTATAGACTGGAGCGTTAGTGGGTGGTGGTGAATGATTTTTTGGGGAATAGGAAGTGTTTTCGTGATGTGGGTTAGGTTGATACTAAGGAACGACTGCTGAGACCTCCTCTTTCTTCTTCTTTTCACTACCGATTGACCTTGATTGGATGGATTTGCTGGCCACATGCAGTGCTGCCATGGATTCTACTTTACCAGATTTTATGCCTTCTTCTAAGAAATCTCCCATCTTGACCAGCTCGGAGAATTCCTGTCCCATCATTCCCATCATCTTTTTAAAGTATATCCCTTCTTGGGCTCTGAAGAAATACTTGGTTAATTCACTATCGTCCACCGGAGGTTGCGCCCTGGCGAACTCTGACCTCGATCGACATGCATATTCCTAGAATGACTCGAATGGTTCTTTCTGCAGGTTCACCAGTGTGATCGGGAGTGATCTCTATATTGAATCGAAAATGATTCATGAAGTCTACCGCCATATCTTGCCTAGTTCTCCAATTTCGCAGATGGTGTCGAGTGTACCAGGTGAGTGCTTCTCCCATCAATCTTCTTATAAATAACTTCATCCTTAGTTTCTCTTTCCTCCCCACTCCGACTAACTTGTCACAATATGCGCTCAAATGTGTGTGAGGATCACTCGTCCTATCAAAGATATCGAACTATGGGGGTTTGTACCCTGCTGGCATATCCACATCTTGATGAATATACAGATCCTTGTAGTCCAAAATTTTTCTTCCTCGGTAAACTTAAAGGCTCTTCATTTTCCTTCTCAAAATTTGCAACTGCTCAGATACTGACTCTTCTTCCTTACGTCTGGCTTCCCTCTCCATCTCGGCATATTGATCAATCTCATAAGGCACCCTGATCGTTACAGGTGGTGTAAAGGTAGGTTTAGAAATGGTATGTACAGGGAGAAAATACCGCTCATGGGCGGCGGCATGTGCCCCAGGTATGCGCTTCTTGGTAGTAAAAGTGACCCCGTCACAAGGGGGTGTGAGTTGCATTGGTAGTAATAGGCGGGTTTTGTAATGTCTAAACGTACTGTGGTATGTAAGGAGTGTGGATAGGGGGATTTAGTAGGTTTGCGGGGGTCACTGGAGGTATGACTTGAGTGGTAGGTGCTGAAGACGGGGTATTGTTGCTTTGGCGTGATGTGGAAGGAAGGTGGTCAAGGAGTGAATCCAAAGAAGGGAATCGAGGTGGTTGAGGAAGTGTTGTCACAGCTAGTGTTTTAAAAGGCGTTTTGGGGGTGAGCCCTGGGGCGAGGCGCACCAAAAATGGCCCGGGGCGATTGTGTGGGGCGAAAGTCTCAAGACGCATATGCCCAGCAATTCGTGGCATACACCAGGGCGTTCGGGGCGTACGTCTGGGCGTTTGAGGGGCATTTTTGTAGTGAGGCATAAGCCTCAGAGACATTTCAAATTAAAACGAAATTTGTTGAATAAGTCCTTCATATAATACCCAAATTCTCAAAAGTCAGCTTGTAATTACTCAAATGTTTTGAAAAGGAACTGAAAGGTATTAAATTTAAAAGTCAAGACTTTTTTTATTGGTTGAAGCCCTAATATATGGTCTTTTCCAATTCTTTGTCTTGTCCCTTGTCTACTGATATCTCCCAAAAGCAACGAATATTTATTTATTTTTAACAAATACAAAGAGAACTCCATTCTCCTTCATAGCAAGAAGTTCAAAGTTCCAATTGTAGGTTAGTCATCCTTTTTGTTCCTCCGTGTAAAAAATTGTATTCTTTTTGACTCAAGTTACTTGTGCTTGTAAGTGGTGTATAATAGATTGTTTTGACTAGTTTTTTGCGGGGATGGAGTACATCAGTATATAAATTTTTCACATATTTGTCATTTTCTTTAATCTTTATATAATTTTACCGTTTTATAAATATTTATTGTAATTATATTATTTAATAAAATATTAAAAAAATAAATACCCATGGGACATACACCCCGTGCCTCGGGGCTTACGCCTCGCTGAGGCATATTAAAATGCCTCATCTTACGCTCACGCCTTTTAAAACACTGGTCACGGCCAGGTGCGCTAGTTCCCTGATATGCTGTATGTCCTCCCTTAAAGACTCCATTTCATGGGCCATCCTGGTCATGTGTTCATCATTCCTAGTGTCGTCTTTTTCCCCCGATCGCCCCCGACTGTCGGCTATGACCAGAGCATGATTAGTTGGGTCTTCTGCGGCTGACATCTTTCCTTTTGACCTTAGATTGTATGGTGGTTCTGCCAGCTTTGGTCAATACAAACCAACTTTCTTTTCTTTTAGGGGATAATAATAAAGCAAAAGAAAGAAAATAAGAAAGAAAAGAAAAAGAAACAAGAGTCAGTTTCTTCATTTATACAAGCAGGAAATCACACAGAGCAATTAGTTCGTGCATTAAGGCTAACATGTTCATAGAAATCACCGGGACCTCGCTGGAGGTAGGCCTAATTTGTAGATATTGACCAACATTTAGACTTGACACATTTAGATCTGAAGCAATTTGAGTTCATTGATAATTTGGACTGATACAAGTGGGAACAAAGATTACATCACTGTTTCATAGAACTGCATGGGCTTGGATATGTCACAACCCTAATTCCCCTCCATAGGATATCGTGATGGCACCTAGTCATAGCCTAATAATTTGTGGAAAGCTAAATATAAAATTGAACTCCAATCTCAACACATGATATATAAATAGAAAACTGCGATTTTAAATAATTACAACTCCTAACACCAAGTAGAAATAAGTCACAATACTCTCAGAGAAAATACTAAGTGTCTCTATACATCAAGTCTAAAGAGAATAAACGAAACAACATAATTGGGATAAAGGGGGACTCCGATGTTTGCGGATGCTGGCAGATATACCTTGAAATCTCCATGTACGATCCAACTCACTGGTATCTGTTCTGGTGGGAAGAACCTGGATCTGCACAAAAAGATATGCAAAAGTGTAGTATGAGTACACTACAACGGTACCCAGTAAGTGCCAAGGCTAACCTTGGTAGAATAATGACGAGGTGAGGTCAGGTCCCTACTGGTTTAAAATATAAGCAAGGCAAAAGATATAATAATATTTTGAAATGACTGAGAATTTAAGCAGCAAGAAGTTTCAGAAAATAACAACACAGTAAATGGAGGTAAACAATAGGGGCACTCCCTATGTATCACCTCGTAACTCAAAAGTAAATGCTCAACAGGGGGATCATCCGAGATGCCGCCTCGTAGTCCCAAAGTAAATATGCAAGACGGGCGGGATCTCCCGAGGTACCGCCTCTTAGTCCCAGAGTAAATATGCATCAGATAACTGAAGGGACAACGAATTTACAGCAAGAATCTGACAGTTAAAGATTTAATTCAAATCAAGGGAAGCGTGTAATTCAACTAAGCATGTTGCACAAATTGCAAGTACGAGTTAAGGCACGTAGAAATGCGCTAGGCTAAACATGATCACTACATATGCTAAGGCAACTCAGATAAGGAATTTAAAAGAAGACAACTTAGCAAGAACCGAAAATTTTACAATTAGCTCATGTATGCACTCTCCACCTCGTGTACACGGCGCTCACATATCCTAAATTGTAACCACAATACCAAATATTAAGGGGATTTCCCCCACACAGGGTTAGACGAGTCACTTACCTCAAATCTCGCTCAATCGGTCTAGTAGTACGCCTTTCCCTCAATTTCCCAACTCCGGTCAGCTCGAATCTAGCCAAAAAAAAATTTCATACTACAAATATAACTACAAGAAACTAATTTACATAATGAAAATATGAAGTTAGCAAAGAATTGGAAATTCGGCCGAGATAGTCGACCTGGGCCCACGTCTTGGAATCGCGTAAAAGTCACAAATTATGAATACCCATTTAACCACGATTTTACCTATACCAATTTTATCAAAATCCGACACCAAATCGCCACTCAATTCCTCAAATCAAACTCTCCAAATCCCTAGCCGCAAACTCACAAATTCCACCTTAAATACATATTAGCTAGGTGGAAAAAGCAATAGGAGACAAATATTATTGATCAAAAATAAGCACAAGGGACTTACCTGAAGAAATCCCTCAAAAATGCTCTCAAGAATTGCCAAAACCCGAGCTCAAAATGTTAAAATGAAGCAAAAATCGTGAACCCCTGAATTAATAGAGTCTTGCCAGGCTTTTCGCTTTTGCGGTCCAAACATCTGCTTCTGCAGTGAAGTCTCCACATCTGTGGAGTTTACTAAAACTCCCATGTTCCGCACTTGTGCGCAAATATCCGCATCTGCGGTCCCTCGTCCGCTTCTACGGAAACTTTGGCAGCCAGCTCCCTCATCCATTCCGCTTCTGCGACCGTACTTCCGCAGAAGTAGCTCCGCTTCTGCGGCCTTCACGTTGCATCTGCGACCACTGGTCATCCTCCTTGCCCCCACATCTGCGACTCCAAGCTCGCTTATGCGAGACCGCACCTGTGGCCAACCCACCGCAGGTGCGATGACACCACAAGTAACCCAGCACCAAAAATCTTCTAAGTCCAAAAATGATTCGATGACGATCCGAATCACACCCGAGGCCTCTTGGACCTCAACAAAATATACCAACCAGTACTAGAACATCATATGAACTTAGTTGAGCCTTTAAATCACATCAAACAACACTAAAAACACAAATCGCACATCATTCAAGCCTAATGAACTTTAAATTCCAACTTCTACATTCGACCCCAAGACTTATCAAATCAAGTCCGATTGACCTCAAATTTTTCACACAAGTCATAACTGACATTATGGACCTACTTCAACTTTCGGAATCGGAATCCAACCCCGATATCAAAAAGTCTACTCACGGTCAAACTTACCAAAAATCATCCAATTTTTGAACTTTCTCCAATAGACGCTAAAATGACCTAAGGAACTCCAATTCAACATCCGAACACGCTCCTAAGACCAAAATTACCCTACAGAACTATATGAACCGTCAAAGCTCCATTCCAAAGTCGTCTTCACACAATTCCAACTACAATCGATTTTTACGACTTAAACTTTCATTTTAGGGACTATGTGTCCCACTTCACTCCGAAACCCAAAAAAAAAATCCTCACAGCAAGTCACATATCCACATAATGAAATAGAGGGAGCAGTAAATAGGGGTTCAAGCTAAATCTCTCAAAACGACCGGCCGGGTCGTTATAGGATAACTCGCCCTTTTCGAAGTAAAAGAGAGAACTGGGGATAAGGGTAGAAAGTGGGACATAGGGGCAAATCAACCAACTCTAATGACCAACCCCTGAGTCGTTTCCCATACACTCCTCTTCTTCTAGTTCCTCTTCTGGGTCTTCCTCAAACTCCTCCTCGTCATCGATGAATTCTAACTCCTCCTCCGGATCTTTTTCGGTTCTGTGCTAGACTCTATTTGGATTCACTCCACTACTCGGTCATCGTCTTAAACATGTGGCAACATGTGGTTAATGGATCCTGGGACTACTTGACGGTGTATTGAAGTGGTCATAAGGTAATGTGGCAGGATCTCATGGTAAATTTGCAAAGCAGCCATCGTGTCCTCTAACCAGGCTATACCCTCTCTGCTTGGTCAGGCCAGCTCTTCTTCCTCGTTGATCAAGACGTAATACTCAAGAGTACACCACGAGTTTGACCCATAGGCATTGTGACCAGGTCGTTCCACTCTTCTTATAGACTTCTTATGCTAGGAATTGGAATCTGCTTGTTGTACTCATACTCGTATAGCGTTGTCCTTGTCCACATAGGCACATCTTGGAGATCAACTCAATGAAGTATTTCTGAGGAGTCCTCAGGATTTCCCTTCCACCTAACAAGGATAGCTTCCGGTTGATCCATTCCCCGCTCAGGTTAGTCTACATTTACCTCTACTCTTCTTGCCCATGTGGGGAGGCCCAATGTCTCATTCTTTTGTTTCCGCTGCAGATCATGTTGCTGACGCCCATGAAGTAGTCGATACTGGCCTTCTCACTGGAAGAAATGTTTAGTAGCGCAGATCTTAAGCAATAAGTTACAACCTTTAAAGAAATAATACCCTCGTGCACATGCGGAAAAAGACAAAGCCCTTAGCATCTCAGCCCACACCATCGGCAGCAAAGTAGCATGAAGATTGCCGCAGAAGGTCGCTAGAACCACAGGTAATAGGTCGATGTTGATCCGGACCCTTCGCTGTGAGAAGACCAATAGTCCTAATAGTGCCACTGATAAAGTGATAGGCTTGAGACTCTCCCACGTTGCTTGGTCACATTGAAACTCTGCTGAATTCCATTCGTAGCTTTCACGGTGCCAAAATCTGTCGAACAACTGGTTGAGGCTCACACATCTGTCCTCAATACTTCTGAGACTCCTACTGTTGGCTAGGACTAAGGCATCTAAGAACCGGTAACCGAGCATAGTAACTGGCAATATCAGCTTCCTTCAATTGAACGGTAGCTTCGTGAAACTTGTGACTTCCTCCAATGTTGGTACTAACTCACAGTCGGTAAATTTGAATACCACCTTAGCTGGATCCAAAAATTCTATCAACAGGCGAGTGAGCACCCTATCTGGTCGGATATTTAGCAATGCAGTTAATGCCCTCAGATGTGTCCGAACCTCATCTCCGTGTTCCCGACAAATATTCTTCCACCAATATTTCCACAGAAGTCATGTCGTTGGGTGAATGACCCGTTGACATTAGGGTGGCTTTCATATTTGTGTGTCGATGCCAAGGATCGACTCACTTAATATTTATGCAGTATGACCTATTTTACTAGAGTAGAGTGTTTCCTACTTTTAAATTTGACTGAAGGCTGCGAGAAGTTATGTCAGTTGACCTGACAAAGCCATTCCCTAAAACTAGAGAGTTTTTAAAAGAAGGTTCGGACGGATGTAAAAGACAACCCGTGCGTGCCACTGTGTGTGATAGTGTAAGGCCAAGACTCGATAGGAAAAAATGTGATGGAAGTGTATATAAAGCAGTAACAGACAAGGGTGTAGAAGCACTAAGCATAATAATTATAAAGAGAAAATAAAGCAGGTAAGCATGTAATTTAATCTACAATCAAAGCAATGAACAAATAAATCTAGATGCCAAATTATTTAAGTATGCTAAGGTCAACCTAAGTACAAAGGGTTTCCCCAACAGAGTCGTCGTGTTGTTGCACCCTATTTTGCATTAGTTAAAACAAGATTCAACCTGTGGCTTCTCTGTTGTTGTTAAAAGAGAGTCGTCATCTAATATTTAAAGGTATACTTGGGTACCTATTTAATTACTAAGTCATACTCATTATTAGTCTGCTAACCGGTGAGATTATGGGTATGGGTTCTTGTTCTTCTAAGGGGAAGGTGTTAGACACCCCATAAAATGTATCAGAGATAGCTCCATATGACTTAGACTAATGTTAAGGGATCAGTTATTTGTACTATGCTTAATTACTATTAAAGAATATGGCTTACTGTATACCTAAGGGAGAGTATGATGCTAATAAAAGGAATGTGAGGGCTTTAAAAGGATGTGACTTTATAAAGGAGTCTATGTTGGTGGATATAGTTGAAAGAGTTTTTAAATATGTGTGTAAATGGTCTATATTTTAAAAAAACTTATGAAAAGAGGTTAAGTTATGAAAATAGTTGATTTAGGGAATAGGTGTTCATGTAATTCTAAAAGGAGTATGTAAATGTGAGCCTAAGATATACCTTGGCTTTTAAAACTTTGAAGAAAAGCGGTCTTCTGAAAATCCTTTTGGGGCGACAGTACCCCACCTTTTATGAAAATTTTGATTTGCCTCGTGATAGTAAAGCTTGCGATTCAGTTCTGATTTCTTTTTGAAAATGGGTCGCAGTTTTTGCTAAGTTATGGGATTCAAGATCTTTTAAGAAAAGGAAAAGTGATATGAGTAAATTATAATTAGAAAAGTGAGGATTAATCACTAACCAATTCCTTTTAAATCCTATATTATTTAAAGCTTTCCTATGTTTCATATGATACTAAAGCATGAAAATAAAGTATGTAATATAATATATGAGTGTTGTATACATGACAACAAAGATGCGACAAAGCAACAAGGCAGTATATAAAAGGCAATGAAGCAGTAAACTAGATTAAGGAAGCATTAGATAATAACAAAGGAATTGAGGAAAAGAGGACTGGACCCTGGTAATTGGGTCTCAAGAAGGCAGGGCCAGTAGTAAAGAGATGTGGCTATAGCTGATTTTGGACTCTCTAGAAAAGTGCAACAAGGCAGGGATTGGGCCTGAGGTCCTTAGGAACTCAGCAGGGCCAAATGAAGTACATGTCTATAAGAAAAGAGAAAATCATTAGATACATGCTCCATATTTCAGCAAATTCAACCGTGTGTGAACCATATATATACAGACGACTGGAACAAAATGTATTAAAGTATCAATAGTCTAACACTATGAGAAATTATACTAATATGGTGGTCATACATGCAAATTGTATAGATTAAATTCTTTCATTGTGATTAAACACTAAACCCTTAAAGAACCAAAAGTGTCAATGAGTTAAAGGCTAAGGAGGGAGTTCTACTCAAAGTCGGTGCCCCCTTTGAATCCCCCGACTTTAAAGTTCTCAAGGGACTCAAGGCCCAGGGCAATGCTTGTGCCGGGGAGAGCATCCCAACCTAGAGTTAAACTCCACTCCTAAATAACCCCAACCACGAACAACATATTTTTCCATATGCGTTTAAATGCCAATGAGGCCCTTTCAATGTAAACTAAATGCTATAGTATTACTTACCACAAAAGTATACTCTCCCTTCTAACAGAATAACATAAGGGCACACCGACTATATTTTAAACCAAATTAACAATATGCATATTAGGTAAACCTGAAAGTCATACTTCGAGCACATATAGGAAAGAGAAAAAAACATTATAGCATACTGTTAAAGGTCTAAGCATTAAGGAAAAACACATTCAGAGTTCATATATGCAGCAACACACGAAATACATGTAATCCTGCCCTGGCAAACTAATTGAGTTGATTAGCTAGCTACTAGCACATGCATGGATCAGTAACACTACTTGGAACTTTTAAAGGACATCAGTGAAGGTTCAGACAAACAGTTATAACTAACCACTTTTACATAAGTTATCAGAAATATTAGAAACATGATCAAACTCTCAACATGACTTCAGGTTTACAGATTTGAACATGGAATCCCTAAGGGGCTCAACACATCATATTCCTAAACAGCATTAACCTTAAACCAACATGTTCAAAAAGTATCAACAAAGAACTTTCCATAAGATTTAGAGATCGTGTTCAGTTCAAATTTGCAATGTGGAAAGGACTGAGTATAGTTACAAGAACATGAAATCATAGAGTCAAACAGGGATACATGCAATATTCAGTCAGCTATACATAGGCAGTTCAAGTGAGGTTGTAATCTTATATAGACAAGGGAGCTTTGCATGTTACAGAATCAAGTTAAAAATGTCACGAGAGAGGGAGTCATAGACAAAGGAAGTATTATATAAAAACAAGTTTAACCAAGATATTTAGCTTAAATTAATATCTAGGTATGAAGTAATCATACTCAGCTAAAAATTATCATCTTTTACTATAACAAGAACGACTGGTTTCTAGTTTATGGAAGATAACTTATTGACAACTAAATGTAAGCTTTACAAAGTCAGTATACATACAGTAAAACTATTGGTATTAATGGAAAGAGGAAAAGTTCAACTCAAACAAGACTGTTTCATGCAAATGCAACAGACACTTAAGTATAATCATATGAATGCCATGATGATAGCCCAGAAGCTGCCTTCAGAGTTAGCAGATACAGGTGTAGAGAAGGAAGGTATCTAAACACTTAGATTTTCATGCTATAGTTGAATGGTGGATGATATGAGCTTATGAACTTTCCAGGTGATCTCAATTAGGATTATTAAATAATAAACTTGACCATAAGACAAACAGAAGGCAGGGAAACAATATGTAGAGGTAGAGATCACAAAAGAATCATTACAGAAAAAACTATGACGTTTAGAAAAACATGAGCGGTCAATTAAAGCACATTAAGGAAAATTGATAATGTAGACTACTAGTATTTATATATAAGAGTTGCTACAGTCATATAAGAGGCTAGTTGACATAAGCTTGAGGATACTCATAAACATGACAAATGATCACAGACCAATAGCACCTTATCATAAACATGGGGATAACATTTTGTATATCGATGATAACATCACAAGCAACTACAATTAACTTAAGACAATGAGCATGTTCATAGCATTCTAATAAGATGATCAAATGAGAAGAATTAGCGGTATACTGACCTTTTCGAGGGCAGCAGACAAAACAGGGATTCTTCTTAATCGCCTAGACCTAAGATTTCAATCTCAAAGCAGTGAAAGCACTCAGGAAACAAAAGAAGTGGAAATCAGTAAGAAACCCTAGGTTCTGGAATCTCAAAATTGCTCTTAGATGATTGTGTAGATGTTGTTAGGTTATTTTTCAGTGTTAGGTCATTCGTCGTAGATGAGAACATTAAAGGCTCTATTTGTAGTGCCATTTAAGGCTCTTAGGGTTTCAAATGGATTCAAAATAATGAGTGGGAAGTGAGGTATGGTAGATGATGATAGCAAGATTGAGTGAAACTAGAAAGATAACAGAGGGGATAATAGGGTGGAGTTTACCTGAGCACGAGGGTCGACCGTTGAAGGATTTGTACCAGTGGTTATAACCCTAATGTCCAAAGGTCACTGAGTTTGACATATGGGCATCGAATCCTCATGGTGAACTTTGAAACGACTCCATACATGCTCCGATTTGACGGGACACGAAGGAAAATTGAAGATTTGATATTGTATTCTTAAGTCTAGGGTTTTAGGATTTGGGAGATTTGAATTTGAATGATGAAATAGGAAACGCCCTACTGGATTCTCGGATTTCAGAAGGCAAAGTTTGGTTTCATGCTCGATCTTTGACTTATGAGAGCAAATCAGATGATTTCTCTTTTGAGCTTAGGATTTCGGATTATGGTTATTGAGCTTGTGTGATGAAAGGGTAAATTATATGCGGGATTCGTGGTGTAGCAGGGACAGAAGAGATGTTTTTCAGTGGTTTCAAGTGACATTGCACAAATTTGTGCAAGGTTCTGAGAATGATGGTTGATTGAGATGAGAGAAAAGAGAGAAGAAAGGGAAATGAGGGAGGCCGTGTCAAGGAATTGCAGAAGTGGCATGAAGATTGTGAATTGCATGATTGAGTTAAGGAAGAATCAGGGAAGATTTTTGGGAAAACTTTTGGAGATATTGGGGCTGAATTCTGGCTTTGAATTGCTTACATACCTCGAGTTTAACGAGGATCCGGCCTCATGTAGTTCTGGAGTGAAGACTTAGGGGAAGCGACACTCGCAAGAATTGCCCCAGTATCGTATTATGACGATACGGAAAGACGTAGGATCGGGAACTCATGATAGCTTGAATTTTGTTGCTTGATTTGAAAGATTGGAAAATTTTGAGTTTCACTGATCGTTTTGAAATTGGATCTTTGACCTGCTAATGGATTGGCTGTCCCCATAGCATTGTGGTTCTTTCTGCTACTAAGAAAAGTTCCACGCTACGGTTTTGAACCTGCAAAACAAATGAAATACACGCATACAATATTTTGCAATGCAGAACATATTAGGATGCGAGGTAAATGATACAGGACTCATGATGCCTGGCTGCTGGTGAGCCGTTATTTGGGGTCGAGATGATGTGATACTTGATCTTGACTCGATTTGTTAGCCGAGTAGTGTACCGTTCCGCATCTGTCGGAGTATTTGAAAATTATATCTGCTTGTTGGGAGAGCGTGATTGGTAGAGTGCGTCTCCACTTGTTGGGAGAAATTTGCACTGAGAAATGTCTCCGCATGTTGGGAGAACTTAATTTGTAAAGTGCGTCTTCGCTTGTTGGGAGAGCTTTGTATTGAAATATAGAAGTAATCTCCGCTTGAAAGTGATTGACTAAACTGTAATCATGGCTGAAGCTGAATGAACAAAACGTTAAAACATTCAAAGTAATAGCAAATGAAATAAGAGCATGCCCAATAGATACTCTTGACTGCGAAGCTAAGTTGCAGCCATCGATTGGCAGAACATCAGTGATGAGGTTTGCGATTGTCTATCCTGGCATCTGTTACGACGGAGTGGTAATGCGAGTTGCTTTGTTGGCAAAGTTTGCAGTTTGATATATACAAGGCTCCAATTGGCGAAATCGATGTTCGATTTGTACAGGGTGCTCCTGTCGGTTGAGCTGACGATATGCTATATACAGGACTTCAATTGGTGAAGTCAACAGTTCTTTTTTATAGGGTGCTCCGGTTACTTGAGCAGGCGATTTGCTATGTACAGGTTTTTTCGCATCAGCTGTCTGATTCCGAGATACCTGCAAAAAATTCAAGTAAAGAAGGAAGAGAAATAATCTTAGGCAAATGGCAGGTCTTTCATTTGCTCCAGTGTGGTCCTAATGCCTCTTTACTACTTGTTAACCCTACACTCAAAGAAAACTTCTTAGTGGGAGGGGGGGGAAGTTGGTTTATATTAACCGCCCGTACCCCGGCCTTTGGCATGATTGCGCCGTGAATTTAGAGATGCAACAAATTACTATATATGCATTTTTTAGAAAACATTTTGAAAGTACTTTGTTTTTTAAGGCAAATGCAGTTGTTCCTAATTATGACATGTTGCGAAAGGTTTTCCACGTGCGAGCGTATCCTCTTGAAAACTTTGTCCGATCAATGTCGATCTTCCGTGATGCTTCTGATAATGCGGCTGCTAGTTGTCGCGACTGCGTCCAAATTTGAACTAATGTATTACAAGTCTTTTCCTAAGGTTATGACCGAACTCTTTCAGGTTGCCTACGTATCCAAAATAGAATCAGGTCTAAACGTAGTTCATGGATTATGATAAAATATGATATAGATGACCGATCCTGACTCAGACAGCCTACATATCAAAATGGAATCAATTCAAAGCGTAGTTCGATTACAACAGATGCAAAATGATGAGATTAAGAATGAAAATGGCCGAGTCTGACTGTAATAGCCTACTTATCTATGTGGAATTAGGCCAGAATATAGTTCAATTACAAAAGATGACTTAATTCGATGAAGATTGCCTACGTATTCCTTTATGAGGAAATCAAGTCAGTGTAGTTGCTGAGCAACTTACAGAAGTGATATTTGGTTTTTTCTATTAAAATAGAAAGGGGGGGAGAGAAACCAAACCCTACGTGGGTTGCCTATGTATCCCTCTGTGGGAAGTCAGGTTGAACGCAGTTTTGTTACATCAAAAACCTAACTCTATTATCTTCAAAGATATTTTCCAGCCTCCTAGGCGCTCGCTTTTGACCATTAGTAGCATTCTCCAGGTATTCTCTGATTATAAGGAATTTCTTGATGTCGTGATAGCTTACCATCTGGTTCTTCATCTACATGGAAACAATAGGCATGTTGATCACTAATCTCTACCTTGATAGGATCGATGTAGTCCTTGTCTGGATGTTGAATAATAGACGATAGGGTTGCAAGGGCGTCAGCGAACACGTTCTGAATCTAGGGGACGTGCTTGAACTCAATCTTTGTGAACTTCTTGCATAGCTCCTTTACACAGTGCAGGCATGGAAGTATCTTGACATTCTTGGTGGACTATTCCCCTTGGACTTGGTGTATCAACAGATCAGAATCTCCTATGACCAAAAGTTCTTTGACGTTCATGTCGACTGCCATTCTGATCCCAAGGATGCGTGCTTTATATTCGGCATATTATTGGTACAAGGGAATCTTATATTTGCTGATGCTGATAATGTTGTCCAGATTCCAAAATCAGGGTTGCCCCAATTTCGACTCCGTTGAAGTTTGCTGCTCCATCATAAAACATCCTCCACCCAAGATACGATTCTACAATATCTTCTCCGGCAAATAACACTTCTTCATCGGGCAAATACGTGGTAAGTGGCTCGTAATCCCCATCCACCAGATTTTCTGTGAGGTGGTCGGCTAAAGCTCGACCCTTGATAGCCTTTTGTGTTATGTACCCAATGTCCAATTTGCTGAGGAGAATTTGCCATTTAGCTAGCTTTCTGATAGGCATCGGCTTCTACAAGATGTACTTGAGCGGGTTGAGCTGAGATATCATATGCGTAGTGTATGCCGACATGTAATACCTTAATTTCTGAGCAATCCAAGTCAGGGCGCAACAAGTGCGTTCTATCAGAGTATACTTGGCCTCGCATAGCGTGAACTTATTACATAACTAGTAGATGGCCTGCTCCTTTCTCCCACTTTCATCAGGCTATCCCAACACACAGCCAAAGGCATTATCTAAGACTGGCCAGTAGAGTAGCAATGGCTTCTTGAGTTCGGGGGGAACGAACACTGGTGGATTTGACAGATATTCCTTGATTTTTTCAAAGGCTTTCTAGCACTCTTCTATCCATTTTGTGGTACCATCTTTCTTCAGCGACTTGAAAATAGGTTTGTAGATTATTGTGGACTGGGCTTTGAAGCGACTGATGTAGTTCAATCTACCCAGTAAATTCATGACATCTTTCTTGCTCTTTCGTGGTGGTAGTTCCTGCATAGCCTTGATTTTGGATGGGTCCAGTTCTATGCCCTTCCTACTTATAATGAAGCCTAACAACTTTCCAACGGGAAGTCTGAACGTGCTCTTTGTTAGGTTCAACTTCAAGCTATACCTTCGTAGGCATTAGAAAAATTTCCTCAAATCGTCCAAGTGCCCTGAAATCTTTTGAGACTTTATGATGACATCATCCACATACACTTCAATCTCCCAATGAATCATGTCGTGAAAAAGGGTCGTCATGGCCCTCATATAGGTGGCGCTGGCATTCTTGAGAAGGAATACCATGACTCTATAACAATAAACTCCCCAAGGTATGGTGAAGGCCGTCTTCTCTGCATCTTCCTCGGGCATCAAGATTTGGTGGCACCTAGAGAAACAATCCACAAATGATTTTAGTTCGTGCTTCGCGCAATTGCCGATGAGGATGTGGATATTTGGCAGAAAGAAATCATCCTTTAGACTAGCTTTGTTGAGATCTCGGTAGTCCACACATATTTTGATATTTCCGTCTTTCTTGGGTACTGGGACAAAGTTTTCTAACCAGCTTGGGTAATTTTTGACCCTCACCACATTCGCTTCTATCTATTTCGTCACTTCTTCCTTTATCCTTAGACTTAAATCAGGTTTGAATTTTTTGGGTTTCTACTTTACCGGTGGTCTGGTAGGATTGGTGGGCAGTCGATGCGAGACAATGTCAGTACTTAATCCCGACATGTCATCTCATGACCATGCAAACACATCGATGTACTGTCGGAGGAGCTCAATCAGTTTTTCCTTCTGCTCGGCTTTTAGGTGAATGCTGATTCTAGTTTCTTTTACTTCTTCTTCACTTCCAAGTTTAACCACTTCCACTTCTTCGAGGTTGGGCTTTTTCTGACTCTCCAACTGCTTGATTTACTGCGAGATATTTTCTTCCAAGTTTAACCACTTCCACTTCTTCGGAGGTTGGGCTTTTTCTGACTCTCCAACTGCTTGATTTACTGCGAGATATTTTCGGACATCATGCTCTCGTCATACTCATTGTAATCTGGGTCATTGCGCTCGATAGTTTCGTTGCATGTCATAATCGCGGAACGCAGGTTTTTAGCAGTTTTATCACTAAAAAGAAAAAGTTAAGTATAAATAAAGTGGTATATAAAGTTGCAATATTAGAGAAATTGTGTCTTTTTATTTCATCAAAAGAGGAATGTCATAAACGTTCAAAAGAGGCAACTGACAAAAAGGTACAGACACGGTGCATGCCTCAATTGACTTGCACTTTTCAAAAGAAAACTTTTACAGTTCCATACTACCAAGACTCTCGGCGAACCAAAGATGGACTGGCGGTCTAATTCCGTACCTCTTCCCCTAGTTCGGCATCCTTGATAGTTGGTGTCTTGACGTCAGTCCCTTCACAACATTCATCAATCATATTCACAAACATCTTTCCCATCCCATCAATGATATCATCTTCGGGTACTGAACTCTATCTCGGATTTGCAACATGCTCAGGCACAAAAACCTTTTTCCCAGAGCTTATAGTACGCACTTTCCCTTCTGGAGGCTGATATCCTATGTTGGCCTTTCCTTTCTGCCCATTATGTTCAATTGGCTCTGTGATTCCGTCCGACTGGCTCCCAGACCTATTCCTGGCTTGTATCCTTATTTCATCATCTCTCTCATAGCCATCGTAGATCTATACGGCAACTGCATTCCCATGTTTTTTTCAGTCTTTTCCATTTTCGTAGCCTGTACAATTTCCACTGCATGGAAAGCAACTCCGTCTAGCCCTTCAATGAAAGAAACTGCATACTCCAAATAGGCAGAGTGACCCCACTCGTCATGAACCACGATCTCCTGACATCCCCATTCAAATTTCATGCATTGGTGCAAAGTGGATGGCACGACCCCTGCCATGTGTATCCAAGGCTTGCCCAGCAGCAAGTTGTAGGAAGAGGAGATGTCCGTTACTTGAAACAATATGGGGAATTCGATCAACGCGATCTACAAGGCCAAATAAATTTCTCCAATAACATCTTTTTGCGAACCATCAAAGCTCTCACCTTTATGTGACTTTTCTTGACTTCTCTCAAATGAATTCCTAACTCCTGTGGGGTGGAGAGCAGACAAATGTTGACTCCTGACCCTTCATCGACTAACACCCGGGACACCACTTTGTCCCCATATTTGACAGTGATTTGAAGAGCCTTGTTATGACTTGCGCCTTCGATAGGAAGTTCGTCTCTTCTGAAAGTGATCACTAGTGGCGTTACTTGGTACACTTACCCCACTTAGTACTTTCAACAGGGCATCCTTATGACTGTTGAAACTCATTAACAGATCCATGATTGATATTTGTGTTGGAGTCTTCTTCAGCTGCTTATCCATAGAATACTTTTTTCTTTCGGCGGCTGCTGGGTTTGTTATGTTTCTCCTTGAATTTTCTCTCTTCCCGAGTTCCCTCGATTGACATCTTCAGGAGCGTAGCATCTCCCTGACCTAGTCATACCATAGGTTGTCGTGGGTGGTGGTGAATGATTGTTTGGGGAATAGGAAGTGTTTCCGTGATGTAGGTTGGGTTGATAGTAAGGAAGGACTGCTGAGACCTCCTCTTTCTTCTTCTTTCCACTACTGATTGACCCTGATTGGATGGCCTTGCTGGCCGCTTGCAGTGCTGCCATGGATTGTACTTTACCATGTTTTATGCCTTCTTATAAGAAATCTCCCATCTTGACCAGCTCGGGAAATTTCTATCCCATCATTCCCATAATCATTTCGAAGTATATCCCTTCCTGGGCTCTGAAGAAATAATTGGTTAATTCACTGTCGTCTAGCGGAGGTTGCACCCTAGCGACGCCTGACCTACACCGACGTGCATATTCCTAGAATGACTCGGATGGTATTTTATGCAGGTTCACCAGTGCGAACTGTTCGGGGGTGATCTCTATATTGAATCTAAAACGATTCATGCAGTCTCCGCCATATCTTGCCAAGTTCTCCAATTTCGCGGATCCTCTTGAGTGTACCAGGTGAGTGCTTCTCCCGTCAAACTTCTTATAAATACTTTATCCTTAGCTTCTCATTCCTCCCCACTCTGTCAAACTGCTCATAATATGCCCTCAAATGTGCGTGAGGATCACCCGTCCCACTGAAGATATCGAACTTTAGGAGTTTTCACCCTGCTGGCATATCCACATCTGGATGAATACACAGATCCCCATAGTCCAAAATTTCGCTTCCTCAGGAAACTTGGAGGCCTTCTTTTGCCTTCTCAAAATTTACAACTGCTCAGATTCTGACTCTTCTTCCTTACACCTGGCTTCCCTCTCCATCTTAGCGTATTGGTCAATCTCATAAGGCACCCTGACTGTAACAGGTGTTGTAAGGTAGGTTCAAAAATGGCATATACAAGGGGAAAATACCGCTCATGGGTGGCAGCATGTGCCATAGATATGTGCTAGTTGGTAGTAAAAATGACCCCGTCACGAGGGGGGGTGAGTTGCATTGGTAGTAATAGGCAGCTTTTATGATGTCTGAACGTACTGTGGTATGTAAGGAGTGTGGATAGGGGGATTTGGTGGGTTTGCATGGTCACTGGAGGATGAATTGAGTGGTAGGAGCTCAAGTTGGGGTGTTGTTGTTTTGGCGTGATGTGGAAGGAAAGTGGTCAAGGAGTGAATCCAATGAAAGGAATCGAGGTGGTTGAGGAAGTGTTGTCACGGCCAGTGTTTTAAAAGGAGTTTTAGGCGCACCAAAAATGCCCCGTGGCGATGGTGTGGGGAGAAACTCTCAAGAGGCATACGCCTAGCAATTCGTAGCATACACCCGAGCGTTCTGGGCGTACACCCGGGCGTTTGAGGTGCGTTTTTGTACTGAGGCGTAAGCCCCAAAGACTTTTTCAAATTAAAACAAAATTTTTTGAATAAATCCTTCATATAATACCCAAATTCTCAAAAACAGCTTATAATTACTTAAAAGTTTTAAAAAGGAACTGAAATGTTTTAAATTTAAAAGTCAAGACTTTCTTTATTGGTTGAAGCCCTAATTTATGGTCTTTCCCAATTCTTTATCTTGTCCGCTAGTCTACTAATATCTCCGAAAAGCAATAACTATTTAACTTTTTTTTAACAAAATACAAAGAGAACTCCATTCTCCTTCATAGCAACAAGTTCAAAGTTCCAATTGTAGGTTAGTCATCCTTTTTGTTCCTCCATGTAGAAAACTTTATTCTTTTTTGCTCAAGTTACGTGTGCTTGTAAGTAGTGTACAATAGACTGTTTTGACTATTTTTTTGTGGGGATGGAGTACATCTACATACATATTTTTCACATATTTATAGTTTTCTTTAATTTTTATATAATTTTACCTGTTTATAAATATTATTTTATAAAATATTAAAAATTAAATGCCCATGGGGTTTACATCCGTGCCTCGGGACTTACGCCTCGCTGAGGCATATGTAAAACGCCTCATCTTATGCCCACGCCTTTTAAAACACTGGTCACGGCCAGGTGAGCTAGTTCCCTGATATGTTGTACCTCCTCCTTTAAAGACTCCATTTCATGGGCCATCCTGGTCACGTGTTCATCATTCCTGGTGTCGTCTTTCATCCCTGATCGCCACGGGCTATCGGCTATGACCAGAGCATGTTTGGTTGGGTCTTCTACGGCTGACATCTTTCCTTTTGACCTTAGATTGTATGGTAGTTCTGCCAGCTTCCGTCGACACGACCCAACTTTATTTTCTTTTAGGGGATAATAATAAAGCAAAAGAAAGATAAAAAGAAAGAAAAGAAAAGGGAACAAGAGTCAGTTTCTTCATTTATACAAGCAGGAAATCACACAGAGCAATTAATTCGTGCATTAAGGCTAACATGTTCCTAGAATTCGCCGGCACTCTATTGTCGGAGGTAGGCCTAACTCGTAGATATTGAAAAACATTTAGACTTGACACATTTAGATCCGAAGCAATTTGATTTCATTGATAATTAGGACTGATACAAGTGGAACAAAGATTACATCCCTGTTTCATAGAACTACATGGGCTTGGATATGCCACGACCCCAATTTCCCTCCATAGGATGTCGTGATTGCACCTAGTCTCTACAACTAGATAAGCCTAATAATTTGTGGAAATCTGAATATAAAACTGAACTCCAATCTCAACACATAATAAATAAATAGAAAACTATGATTTTAAATAATGACAACTCCCAAAACCAAGTAGAAATAAGTCACAAGCTTCTAAGAGAAAATACTTAGTGTCTCTATACATCAAGTCTAAAGAGAATAAAGGAAACAACATAATTGGGATAGAGGGGGACTCCGAGGTCTGCGGACGCAGGAAAATATATCTTGAAGTCTCCACGGGCGATCCAATTCACTAGTATCTGGTCTGGTGGGAAGAACCTGGATCTGAACAAAAAGATGTGCAGAAGTGTAGTATGAGTACACCATAACGGTACCCAGTAGTGCCAAGCCTAACCTTGGTAGAGTAGTGACGAGGTCAGGTCAGGACCCTACTGGTTTAAAAGATAAGCAAGGCAAAAGATTTAATAATATTTTGAAATGACTGACAATTTAAGCAACGAGAAGTTTCAGAAAATAACAACATAGCAAATGGCGGTAAACAATAGAGGCACTCCCGAGGTATCACCTCGTAACCCAAAAGTAAATGCTCGACAGGGGGGGATTTCCCGAGATGCCGCCTCATAGTCCCAAAAGAAAATATGCGCGACAGGGGGGGATCTCTCAAGGTACAACGTCGTAGTCCCAAAGTAAATATGCACGACAGGGACCCACGTCTCGAAATCAGGTAAAAGTCACAAAATTACGAATACGCATTCAACCACGAGTTTACCCGTACCAATTTTACAAAAATCCCACACCAAATCGCCATTCAATTCCTCAAATCAAACTCTCCAAATCCCTAGCCTCAAACTCCTAAATTCCACCTTAAATACACACTATCTAAGTGGGAAAATTAAAGGGTAACCAAGATTATTGATCAAAAATAAGCACAAGGGACTTACCTGAAGAAACACCTCGAAAATGCTCTCAAAAATCACCAAAACCCGAGCTTAAAATGTTAAAATGAAGCAAAAGTCGTGAACCCTTGAATTAATAGAGTATGCCTAGGCTTTTCGCTTTTGCGGTCCAAAAATTCGCTTCTACGGTACCGCTTCTACAGTGTCGCTTCTGTGATGAAGTCTCCACATCTGTGGAGTTCACTAAAACTCCCAGGTTCTGTACCTGTGCACAAATATCCGCATATGCAGAAGTGCTTCTGCCGTCCCTCGTCTGCTTCTGCGGAAACCTTGGCATCCTAGCTCCCTCATCCATTCCGCTTCTACGACCACACTTCCGTAGAAGCGGCTCCACTTTTGCGGCCTTCACGTCGCATCTATGAACACTGGCCATATTCCTTGCCCCTGCATGTGTGACTCTAAGCTCGTTTATGCGAGACCGCATCTGCGGCCAACCCGCCGCAGGTGCGATGACACCAGAACCAGCCCAGCACCAGAAATCTTCTAAGTCCAAAAATGATCCAATGACGATCCAAATCATACCTGAGGCCCCCAGGACCTTAACCAAATATACCAACCAGTCTCACAACATCATACGAACTTAGTCGAGCCTTTAAATCACATCAAACGACGCTAAAAACACAAATCGCGCATCGATTCAAGCCTAATGAACTTTAAAACTTCCAACTTCTACATTCGACGCCGAGACCAATCAAATTAAGTACGATTGACCTCAAATTTTGCACACAAGTCATAATTGACATTACGAACCTATTCCAACTTTCGAAATCGGAATCCGACCCTGATATCAAAAAGTCCACTCCCGGTCAAACTTCCCAAAAATCATCTAATTTTCCATCTTTCTCCAGTAGATGCTAAAATGAGCTACGCACCTCCAATTCAACATTCGAACGCGCTCCTAAGACCAAAATCACCTTACGGAGCTATAGGAACCGTCAAAACTCCATTCCAAAGTAGTCTTCGCACAGTTCCAACCATGGTCGATTCCTACGACTTAAACTTCCATTTTAGGGACTATGTGTCCCATTTCACTATGAAACCCAAAAATAAATCCTCTCGGCAAGTGACGTAACCACAAAGAAATAGAGGGAGCAGTAAATAAGGGTTCGGGGCTAATACTCTCAAAATGACTGGCCGGGTCATTACATGCTCCCCCTCTTAAAACAAACGTTCATCCTTGAACGAGTATCGAGACATACCTGAAGTGGTGAAAAGATGAGGATAACAACTGCGCATATCATGCTCGGTCTCCCAAGTTGCCTCCTCGACCTGATGACACCTCCATTGAACCTTCATCGAAGAGATGTTCTTTGACCTCAACTTCTGAACCTTCCGGTCCAAATGGCCACTGGCTCCTCAACATAAGATAGGTCCTTGTCAAACTAAACTAAGCTGAAATCTAAAA
Source organism: Nicotiana obtusifolia (assembly GCA_002018475.1). Taxonomy (NCBI): domain Eukaryota; kingdom Viridiplantae; phylum Streptophyta; class Magnoliopsida; order Solanales; family Solanaceae; genus Nicotiana; species Nicotiana obtusifolia. Next base: position 35,095 of record MCJB01012585.1, read on the forward strand.
TTTGAGACGGATCGCCGTGATACTTCCAAAGCATAACAACATGGAATACTGGATGAATTACAGAGAGACCAGGTGGTAGTTCAAGTGTGTGAGCCACCTCTCCAACCCTCTCAAGAATCTCAAAAGGCCCGATATACCTAGGGCTCAGCTTGCCCTTCTTTACAACCCTCATAACGCCCTTCATGGGCAAGACCCGGAGCAAGACACTCTCCCAACCATGAACGCAACGTCGCGAAGTATCCGATCCACATAACTTTTCTGCTAGGACTGGGCTATACGAAGTCGATCCTGAATCAATTTAACTTTCTCCAAGGCATTCTGAACCAAGTCTGTAACCAATAGCCTAGCCTAGCCCGACTTGAACCAAGCCACTGGAGACCGGCAATGTCTACTATACAAAGCCTCATCCAGCGCCATCTGAATACTCGACTGATAAATGTTGTTGTAGACAAAATTCGCAAGTGGCAAGCACTGATCCCAAGCACCTTCAAAATCCATCACACACGCACGAAGCATATCCTTTAATATCTGAATAGTGCGCTCGAACTTTTCGTCCTTTTGAGGGTGAAATGATGTACTCAGCTCCACCCGAGTACCCAACTCATATTGTACGGCTCTCCAAAACCGCAATGTAAACTGCGTTCCCGATCAGAGATGATAGATACCGGTACGCCATGAAGTCTGAAAATCTCGCGGATGTAAACCTGAGCCAGCTTCTCCGAAGAGTAATTAGTAACCACAGGAATGGATGACTTGGTCAACCTATCCACAATCACCCAAACTGCATTGGGAATGCATCTGCCCTAATGCAAATGAGAGGCCTTATCTCTTCACTTGCTGCTTTCTTTGCTGCTTTCAGGGTATTTGGAAATAGATTTAGAAGTTAAAAAAAGTCATATATTTTGATCTTATTTTCCCTCTTCACTAGGTTATAGGGCAAGATCCCTTATCTATTGGATGTGGGAACCTTATACAAAAATGCTTTCTATGCAATGCTTCCTTCAATACTGGAACTGGACCTTTACGGTCTTAGGCTGGCCAGCATTGTATTGATGTTTTTCCAAGTGTTGTCCTTTCTTTCCTCATTGCCACCTTACCTGCCCAAGAAGGGCACCCTTGACTCTATACTCATTACATCCTCTGACTCCGTGGGAGCCCAACAACGAAATCCATAGTGATCCGCTCCCATTTCCACTCTGGACACTCTAACTTCTAAAGCAATCCACCCAATCGCTGATGCTCATACTTTACCTACCAAAAATTTAAGCACCCAACTACATATTCCACTATGTCCTTATTCATTTCCCTCTACCAATAGTGCTACCACAAGTCCTGATACATCTTCGTAGTACCTGGGTGAATGGAGTACCGTGAACTGTGAGCCTCCTAGAGAATCAACTCATGCAATCCATCTACATTAGGCACACATAGCCTGCCCTGCATCCGTAGTACACTGTCATCTCCAATGGTGACCTCTTTGGCATCACCGTGTTGAACAGTCTCCTTAAGGATCGGCAGATGGGGGTCATCATACTAACGCTCCCTGATAAGATCATCAAGAGAAGACTGAGAAACCACATAAGCCAACACTCTACACGGCTCGGAAACATCCGATCTGAAAAACTGGTTGGCCATGGCCTGGACATCCAAGGCTAAAGGCCTCTATGCTACCTGTAGATATGCTAAACTGCCCAAACTATCCACCTTGTGACTCAAGGCATCGGCCACCACATTGGCCTTCCCGAGATGATAGAGAATGGTGATGTCATAATCCTTAAGCAGCTCCAACCATCTCTACTGCTACAAGTTAAGATCCTTTTGTTTAAACAGATGTTGTAGACTCTAGTGATTAGTGAAAATCTCACAAGGGACACCGTACAAATAGTGCCATCAGATCTTCAAGGCATGAACAATAGCTGCTAACTCATGGTCGCAGACAGGATAGTTCTTCTCATGCACCTTTAACTTTCTAGACGCATAGCAATCATCCTACTGTCCTGCATCAACACCGCGCCGAGATCAATGCGTGATGCATCACAATATACTGTATAGGACCCCGAACTAGTATGCAACACTAACACTGAGGATGTAGTCAAAGAAGTCCTAAGCTTTTGAATGCTCTCCTCACAATCCTCGGTCCACTTGAATGGAGCACCCTTTTGGGTCAATCTGATCGTAGGTGCTGCAATAGACGAAAAACCCTCTATAAATCGATGGTAATACCGCGCCAAGCCAAGAAAACTCCGGATCTCCGCAGCTGAGGACTGTCTAGGCCAGCTCTGCACTGCCTTAATGTCCGATCTACCTTGATCCCCTCACTTGATACTATATGACCCAAGAATGCCACTGAATCCAACCAAAATTCACACTTCGAAAATTTTTGCATATAACTTCATTTCTCTCAAGGTCTGAAGCACGGTCCTCAGGTGCTGCTCATGATCTTCTCGACTCCAGAGTACACTAGAATGTCGTCAATAAACACCATGACTAAAGAATCAAGATATGGCTGAAATACACTGTTCATCAAGTGCATAAATGCTGCTGGGGCGTTGGTCAGCCCAAAAGACATCACCAGGAACTCATAATGTTCATACTAAGTCCTGAAAGCAGTTTTCGGGATATCTGGCTCCCGAATCTTCGACTGATGATAGCCTGAATGCAAGTCGATCTTAGAGAATACCCTGGCACCCTGAAGCTGATCAAATAGGTCATCAATACGTGGCAAAGGATACATGTTCTTCACTATAACCTTGTTCAACTCGCAATAATCAATACACATTCCCATAGAACCATCCTTCTTCATTACAAACAAGACAGGAGCACCCCAAGACGACACACTAGGCCGAATGAAGCCCTAATCGAGCAACTTTTGCAACTGTTCCTTTAATTCTTTCAACTCTACTAGTCCATACAACAAGGTGGAATAGAAATGGATTGAGTGCCCGTTAACAAATCAATGCCAAAGTCAATATCTCTCTTGAGCGGCATGCTCGGAAGATCTGCTGGAAATACGTCTGCAAAATCCATCACTACCGGAACTGACTCAACGGTATGAGTATCAACACTAACATCCGTCATATAGGCCAGATATGCATCACACCCCTTCTCAATCATTCGCTAAGCTTTAATAAATGTGACAACCCTGCTAGGAACAGGATCTAAGGTACCTCTCCACTCTAGTCGCGGTAGACCAGGCATAGCCAACGTCACCGTCTTGGCGTGATAATCAAGGATAGAATGATAGGGCGACAAGCATTCCATGCCAAAAATAACATCAAAATCCCCCATACTGAGCAATAATAAAATGGCTCTGGTCTCAAAGCCACTAAGAACAATCAAACACAACCGATACACACGGTCATCAACAATAGAATCACCCACGGGTGTAGACACATAGACAGGTGATATCATAGAATCACGAGATACACCTAATTATGAAGCAAAAAATAAGGTGACACAAAGGAATAAGTAGAACCTGGATCAAATAAGACTGATGCATCTCTATGACACACCGGAACAATACCTGTGATGACAGAATCATATGCAACTACCTCCATCCTAGCAGGAAGGGCATAATATCTAGCCTGGCCTCCCCCTCTAGGGCTACCTCTACCTGTCTGAAGTCCACCTCTAGCTGGCTGTGCTGGTGGGGTGGTAGCTGCTGTTGTAACCATAACCTGAGGACCCGGTAGAGCACACGGTGCTAGAGAAATCTATGGAGGTGTATCCCTCCTAAGTCTGGGGCAATCCCTCACCATATGGCAAGTGTCGCCACACTCAAAACAAGCCCTCAGAGGACGTGGCTGTTGTGACTAGCTCGGTCCTGATCAACTGGACTGATCACTAAAGGCACCTCGTACAAGAGGCACACTAGACATTAGCGGTGCACAATAAGGATCTTGGGGCCTAATAGTGGCAGGAGCACCGCTGGCGGCTGGAAGTGCTAAATGGATAGGGTGACCAATATAACCTCTGTCCTGACGAGCTGTAGTTGGGACACAAGTGCCACTATAAGTGCCAGACTCTCGAGACCTCTTGTCCATTCTCTCCTCTCTATCCCGAGTCAGCATACCCCCCAACCTCCTAGCAATCCCTACTACCTGCTGGTACACAATATCCATCTCCAACTCTCGGGCCATCCTAAGTTTGATGCTGGGGCTGAGCCCCTCAATAAATCGACGAACCCGCTGTCGAACAGTAGCAACCAAGGCTGGTGCATGCCTAGCCAAATCACTTAATCGAACCACATACTCTGACGCGGTCATAGAACCCTAGCGTACGCGCTCATCACCTCGCGTACGCGGTGCTCACATATCACAAATTGTTACCACAATACCAAATCCTAAGGGGATTTCTGCCACACAAGGTTAGACAAGTCACTTACCTCAAATCTCGCTCAATCAGTCAAGTAGTACGCCTTTCCCTTGATTTTCCAACTCCGATTGGCTCAAATCTAGCCAAAACAATTTCATACTATAAATATAACTACAAGAAACTAATTTAAATAATGAAAATACGACTTTAGCAAAGAATTGAAAATTCAGCCCAAAAGTCGACCTAGGGCAACGTCTCAGAATCGGGTAAAAGTAACAAATTACGAATACACATTCAACCATGAGTTGACCTGTACCAATTTTACCAAAATCCGACACCAAATCGCCACTCAATTCCTTAAATCAAACTCTCCAAATCTCTAGCCTCAAACTACCAAATTCCACCTTAAATACACGCTAGCTAAGTGGAAAAATCAATGGGAAACAAAGATTATTGATCAATAATAAGCACAAGGGACTTACCGGAAGAAACCCCTCAAAAATGCTCTCAATAATCGCCAAAACCCGAGCTCGAAATGTTAAAATGAAGCAAAAATCGCTAACCCTTGAATTAATAAAGTCTGCCCAGGCTTTTCGCTTTTGCAGTCCGAAAATTTGCTTCTGCGGTGAAGTCTTCGCATCTGCAGAGTTCACTAAAACTCCCAGGTTCCGCACCTGCACGCAAATATCTGTACCAGCAAAAGTGCTTATGCGGTCCATTGTCCGCTTCTGCAGAAACCTTGGCAGCCCAGCTCCCTCATCCATTCTGCTTCTACAACCATACTTCATCAGAAGCAGCTCCGCTTCTGCGGCCTTCATGTTGCATATGCGACCACTGGCCATCCTCCTTGCCCTTGCATCTGCGACTCCAAGCTCACTTGTGCGAGACCGCACCTGTGGCAAACCCGCCGCGGGTGCGATGACACCAGAACCAGCCCAGCACAAGAAATCTTCTAAGTCCAAAAATGATTCAATGACGATCCGAATCACACCCGAGGCCTCCTGGACCTCAACCAAATATACCAACCAGTCCTAGAACATCATATGAACTTAGTCGAGCCTTTAAATCATATCAAACAACACTAAAAACACAAATTGTGCATCGATTCAAGCCTAATAAACTTTAAAACTTCCAACTTATACATTCGACATTGAGACCTATCAAATCAAGTCCGATTGACCTAAAATTTTGCACACAAGTCATAATTGACATTACGGACCTATTCCAACTTCCGAAATCGAAATCCAACCCCAATATGTAAAAGTCCACGCCCGGTCAAACTTCCCATAAATCATCCCATTTTCAAACTTTCGCTAAATAACGCTAAAATAACTTACGGACCTCCAATTCAACACCTGAACTCGCTTCTTAGACCAAAATTACCCTACAGACCTATAGGCACCATCAAAAATCCATTCTGAAGTCATCTTCATACAATTCCAACTATAGTCGATTTCTACGACTTAAACTTCATTTTAGAGACTATAGGTCACATTTCACTCCAAAACCCAAAAGCAAATCCTCTCAACAAGTCACGTAACCACAAAATGAAATAGAGTGAGTAATAAATTGGGGTTCGGGGCTAATACTCTCAAAACGACTGGCCGGGTCATTACAAGATAACTCGCCCTTTTGGAAAGTAAAAGAGAGAACTGGGGATAAGGTTACAAAGTGGGACAGAGGGGGAAATGAACCAACTCTAGTAACCAACCCCTGAGTCATTTCCCATATCCTTCTCTTCTTTTGGCTCCTCCGGGTCTTCCTCAAACTCCTCCTCGTCATCGTTGAACTCTGACTCCTCCTCTGGATCTTTTTCTAGTTCTGTGCTAGAATTTATTTGGATTCACTCTACTACTTGATCATCATCTTTAACAGGTGGCAACATGTGGTCAATGGATCTTGGGACTACTTGACGGTGCATTGAAGTGGTCGTAAGTTAATGTGGAAGGATCTCATGGTAAATTTGCAAAGCAGCCATCCATCCACTAACCAGGCTGTACCCTCTCTGCTTGGTCGGGCCATCTCTTCTTTCTCGTTGATCGAGACGTAATACTCAGGAGTGCACCACGAGTTTTGACCCACAGGCATTGTCACCAGGTCGTTCCACTCTTCTTGTAGCCTTCTTATCCTAGGAATTGGAATCTGCTTGTTGTACTCATACTCGTATAATGCTGTCCTTGCCCACATAGGCACATCTTGGATCATACTGAACTATTTGAGGACCCGCATGGGTGAGTATGGTTGAATACCTTTAAGTCCAATCAAGCCAATGAAGTATTTCTGAGGAGTTCTCAGGTATGCCCTTCCACCTAACAAGGATAGCTTCCCGTTGATCCATTCCCTGCTCAGGTTGGTCAAAGTTTACCTCCATTCTCCTTGCCCATGTGGGGAGACCCAATGTCTCATTCTTCTATTGTGGCTGCGGATCATATTGGCGACGCCCACGAAGTAGTAGATAGTGGCCCCTCGCTGGAAGAAATGTTTAGTAGCCCAGATCTTAAGCAGCAAGCTACAACATTTAAAGAAATCATACCCTCGTGCACATGCGGACAAAGCCCTCAGCATCTTAGCCAACACCATTAGCACCAAAGTAGCTTGATGATTGCCGCGAAAGGTCGCCAAAACCATAGGTAATAGGTTGATGTTGATCCGACCCCTTCGCTGGGGGAAGACCAATAGTCCCAATAGTGCCATTGAGGAAGTGATAGGCGTGAGAATCTCCAACGTCGCTTGGTCACATTGAAACTCTTCTGAATACCAGTCGTAGCTTTCACGGTGCCCAAATCTGTCGAACAACTGGTCGAGGCTCACACATCCGTCCTCGATACTTTTGAGACTCCTATTGTTGGCCAGGCCTAAGGCATCCAAGAACTACTAACGGAATAGTAACTGGCAATATCGGCTTCCTTGCGTTGAACGGTAGCTCCGCGAAACTCGTGACTTCCTCAATGTTGGTACTAACTCACAGTTGGTAAATTTGAACACCACCTTAGCTGGATCCCAAAATTCTATCAATAGGCGAGTGAGCACCCTGTCTGCTAGGATATTTAGAAATGCAGTTAATGACCTCAGATGTGTCTGAACCTCATCTCCGTGTTCCCGGAAAATATTCCTCCACCACTGTTTCAATTTGTGTGACGCTCCCATTACCATGCTAATCTCAGGGATGTTCGGTTGATTTCCATTTTTTGAGATAGCTAAGAGAAAATTGTTTGGTAATGTTTGCTTTGGATCTTTAAGTGTCTTGGAAGGTTTGTTTGTCTTTCCACAGAAGTCATGTCATTGGGTGCATGACCCATTGACATTAGGGTGCCTTTCCTAATTGTGTGTTGATTCCAAGCACCGACTCACCTAAGGTTTATGCAGTATGACCTATTTTACTAGAGTAGAGTTTTTCCTACTTTTGAATTTGACTAAAGGCTCCGAGAAGTTATGTCAGTTGACCTGACAAAGCCATTCTCTGAAACTAGAGAGTTTTGAAAAGAAGGTTCCGAGGTGTGTAAAAGACAACCCTTGCGTGCCATTGCGTGTGATAGTGTACGGCCAAGACTCAGTAGGAAAAAAATGTGATGAGAGTGTACATAAAGCAGTAACAGACAAGGGTGTAGAAGCACTAAGAATAATAATTATAAAGGGCAAATAAAGCAGGTAAGCATGTAATTTAATCTACAATCAAAACATGAACAAATGAATCTAGATGCCAAACTAGTCTAAGTCTGCTAAGCTCAAAACCTAAGTAGAAGGGATTTCCCCAGCAGATCGCCATGTTGTTGCACCCTATTTTGCACTAGTAAAAAAAAATTCAACTTGTGGCTTCTCTGTTGTTGTTAAAAGAGAGTAGCCATCTAATATTTAAAGGTATACAAGGGTACCTATTTAATTACTAAGTCATATTCATTATTGGTCTGCTAACTGGTGAGATTATGAGTAACGGTTCTTGTTGTTCTAAGGGGAAGGTATTAGGCACCCTGTAAAATCTACCTGAGGTAGTTGCATATGACTTAGACTAATGTTAAGGGATCAGTTATTTGTACTATGCTTAATTACTATTAAAAAATACGACTTACTGCATACCTAAGGGAGAATATAATGCTAATAAAAGGAATGTGAGGCCTTTAAAAGGATATGAATTTATAAAGGAGTCTATGTTGGTGGATATAGTTGAATGAGTTTTGAAATATGTATGTAAATGGTCTATATTTTAAAAAACTTATGAAAAGAGGTTAAGTTATGAAAACATTTGATTTAGGGAATAGGTGTTCATGTAAATTTAAAAGATGTAAAAGTGAGCCTAAGATATACCTTGGCTTTTAAAACTTTGAAGAAAAGCGATCTCTTGAATTACTTGCGATTCAGTTCTGATTTTCTTTCGAAAATGGGCCGCCGTTTTTACTAAGTTATGAGCTTCAAGATCTTTTAAGAAAAGGAAAACTTATATGAGTAAATTATAATTGGTAAAGTGAGGATTAATTACTAACTAATTCCTTTTAAATTCTATATTATTTAAAGCTTGCCTATGTTTCTTATGATATTAAAGCATGAATAAGTATGTAATATAATATATGAGTGTTGTATACATGAAAACAAAGATGCGACAAAGCAAGAAGGAAGTAGATAAAAGGTAATGAAGCAATAGATAATAACAAAGGAATTGAGGGAAAGAGGACTGGACTCTGGTAATTGGGCCTCAAGAAGGAAGGCCCAGCGGTAAAGAGATGCAGCTACAACTGATTTTGGACTCTCAAGAAAAGTGCAACAAGACTGAGATTGGGCCTGAGTTCCTTAGGAACTCAACAGGCCCAAATGATGTACATGTCTATAAGAAAAAAGAAAATAATTCGATACATGCTCCATATTTTCAGCTTATTCAACCGTGTATGAACCATATATAAACAGACGACTGGAACAAAATGTATTAATGCATCAATAGTCTAAGACTATGAGAAATTATACTAATATGGTAGTCATACATGGCAAATTATTAACATTAAAAATCTTTCATTGTCATTAAATACTAAACCCTTAAAGAACCAAAAGTGTCAAAGAGTTAAAGGCTAAGGAGGGAGTTCTACTCCAAGTCGATGCCCCTTTTGAATCCCCCGACACTTCAAAATTTCCAAGGACTCAAGGCCCATGGCGATGCTGGTGCCGAGGAGAGTAGCCCAACCTAAAGTTAAACTCCACTCCCAAATAACCCCAACCACTAAGAACATATTTTTCCTTATGGGTTTAAGAGCCAATGAGGCCCTTTCAATATAACCAAATGCTATAGTATTACTTACCGCAAAAGTATACTCTCCATTCTAACATAATAACATAAGGGCACATAGACTATATTTTATACCAAATAAACAATACACATATCAAGTAAACCTAAAAGTCAGACTTCGAGCACATACAGGAAAGAAACAAAAAACATTATAGCATACTGTTAAAGGTCTAAGAATTAGGCAAAAACACATTCTGAGTTCATATATGCAGCATTACAAGAAATACATGTACTTCTGCCCTGGCAAACTAATTATGAGTTGATTAGCTAACTACTCGCACATGCATGGATCAGTAACACTACTTGGAACTTTTAAAGCACATCAGTGAAGGTTCAGACAAATAGTTATAACTAACCACTTTTACAGAAATTATCAGAGATATTAGAAAGATGGTCAAACTCTCAACATGAATTCAGGTTTACAGATTTGAACATGGAATCCTAAGGGGTTCAACAACATCATATTCCTAAACAGCATTAACCTTAAACCATCATGTTCAAACAGTATCAACAAAGAACTTTCCATAAGATTTGGAGATCATGTTCGGTTCAAATTTGCAATGTTGAAAGGACTGAGTATAGTTTAAGACAAGAACATGAAATCATAGAGTCAGACAGGAATACATGCAATATTCAGTAAGCTATACATAGGCAGTTCAAGTGAGGTTGTAATTTTATATAGATAGGGGAACTTGCATGTTACAAAATCAAGTTAAACATGACATGAGAGAGGGAGTCATAGACAAAGGAAGTATTATATAAAAACAAGTTTAACTCAGGTATGTAGCTTAAATTAGTATCTAGGCATGAAGTAATCACACTCAGCTAAAAATTGTCATTTTTGACTATAACAAGAACGACTAAGTTCTACTTTATGGAAGATACCTTATTGAAAACTAAATGTAAGCTTTACAAAGTCAGTAGTAGCATCAAAGAAATTAACAATAGAAAAGCACTATACCAAATAGATTTCTAATTAAACATGTAACTGAAGGTTTTACCTAATAAAGAGACAACTAATTTCAGCTTAACAACAATTACCAGTTAACTATAACAAAACATGATCATGACTCGTTCTATGAAGAAAAGGATAACTTAATATTAACAGAATACATACAGTAAAACTACTGGTATTCATGAAAAGAAGAAAATTTCAACTCAAACAAGATTGTTTCATGCAAATGCAACTGACACTTAGGTATAGTCATATGAATGCCATGGTGATAGCCCAGAAGCTGCCTTCAGAGTTAGCAGATACAAGTTTAGAGAAGGAAAACATCTAAACACTTAGATTTTTAGGCTATTGTTGAATGGTGGACGATATAAACTTATGAACTTTAGGTGATCTCAATAGGATTATTAAATAATAAACTTGACCACAAGACAAACAGAAGGCAGGGAAACAATATGTAGAGGTGGAAATCACAACAGAATCATCACTAAAGGAAATTAATCATGTAGACAACTAGGATTTAGATATAAGAGTTGCTACAGTCATATAACGGGCTAGTCGACATAAGTTTGAGGATACTCATAAACATGACAAATGATCACAGACCAATAGCACCTTATCATGAACATGGGGATAACATTTTGTATATCAATGATAACATAAAAAAAAAAACTACAATTAATAGAAGACAAAGAGCATGTTCATAGCATTCTAATAAGATGATCAAAAGAGAAGAGTTAGAGGTATACTGACCTTTTCGAGGGCAGCAGACCAAACAGGGATCCTTCTTATCGCCTAGATCCAAATTTCAAGCTCAAAGCAGTGAAAGCATTTAGGAAACAAAAGAAAAGGAAATCAGTAAAAAACCCTAGGTTCTGGAATCTCAGAATTGCTCTTAGATGATTGTGTAGATGTTGTTAGGTTGTTTTTCAGTGTTAGGTCGTTCGTCGTAGATGAGAACATTAAAGGCTCTATTTATAGTGCCATTTAAGGCTCTTAGGGTTTCAAACGGATTCAAAATAACGAGTGGGAAGTGACACTTGGTAGATGATGATAGCAAGATTGAGTGAAATCAGAAAAAAAAACATAGGGGAAAATCAGGACGAGTTTACCTGAGCACGAGGGTCGACCGTTGAAGGCTTTGGACTAATGGTTAAAAACCTAATGTCCAGAGGTCATTGAGTTTGACCTCTGAGCATCGAATCCTCATGATGAACTCTGAAACGACTCCAAGCATGCTCCAATTTGACGGAACCTGAAGGAAAATCGAAGATTTGATGTTGCATTCTTGAGAATAGGGTTTCAGGATATGGGTGTTTTGAACTTGAATGATGAAATAGGAAATAGCGGGCTGAATTCGCGGATTTGAGAAGGCAAAGGGTGGTTTCAAGATCGATCTTTGACTTATGAGAGCAAATCAGATGATTTCTCTTTTGAGCTTAGGATTTTGAATTATGGTCCTTGAGCTTGTGTGATGAAAGAGGAAATTATATACGAGATTCATGGTGTAGCGGGGACAGAAAAAATGTTTTTCAGTGGTTTCAAGTGACCTTGCACAAATTTGTGCAAGGTTCTGAGAATGATGGTTGATTGAGATGAGAGAAATGATAGAAGAAAGGGAAGTGAGGGCCGCTGTGTCAAAGAGAATATGATTAGGGTTTGGGAGAATAGGGTCCGTCTCTAGGATTAAAGACGAGAGATGGAACGGGAGGCGTTGGATCTGTTGATCAACGGCTTCGATTATTTTTTGTAATTAGAAATTTAGAAATGATTTAAGTGAGAAAAATCGATGACCGTTGGATTACATTGATCGGATGGTTGAGACTAGATCTCTGGGTGTTAAATTAAAGAGAAACAGAGATCAATTGTAAGTCGTTGATCTGAGGAACAGACGGCTCAAATTCATTGTGTTTTTTGTGTGAGTGGTAGGGAGGGTGACATGGCACGCAGTGATTGGTGCCAAGAGAGTGGCCTGAATTGCCACATTGGAACAGAGATGGGGTGTTTGGACTGGGTATTTCCGTTTGGGCCTTAGCAATTGGGCTAAAAATAATATGAAGAATAGTCATCTTATATTTTATTGAGAATTGCAATGATAGCCCTTTGGTCTGTTAATCCCTTTCTGAATTTAATTTAAATAAACTTAACAATTTTCAATAAATGTGGTAAAAATTATAATTACTATATATACTACTAATTGTTTTGATAAAATAATTTGTTTTCCTAAATTGCAACACTAATCTCAAATTTCACATAATAATCTAATTAACTAGAAATTAAAGAGTAGTTCATTAAATTAATTATAAGAACCTACATAAAGCACATTGGAATTATTTTAATATTCTTAAAATAGTAAATATATTTTTTATTATATAATGTTAATACTACACGATTTATTTTAAAACTAATACCTAATTAATTCGTAAAATATGTATTTGTCAGTAGAAAACACTTTAAAAATATTTATTATAAATAATTAAGTATAAGTAAATTATTTTTAAAAGGGAGTTTCAAAATTGCCCGTCAATAGCTGGCCCTCTTTGACCGGAGACGGTGAAAGAGTTTTCAGGCAAAGAAATTGAACCAAAGCCAATTTTGTGCGGACTTTGGGCATGTCTTGCAGAAGTGGAATGAAGATTTTGAATTGTAGGATTGAGTTAAGGAAGAATCAAGGAAGATTTTTGGGAAAACATTTGGAGATATTGGGGCCGAATTCTGGCTTTGAATTGCTTACATACCTCAAGCTTAACGAGGATCCGGCCTCATGTAGTTCTAGAGTGAAGACTTTGGGAAAGTGGTACTCACAAGAATTGCCCCAGAATAGTATTATGGCGATACGGCGAGACGCAAGATTGGGCACTCATGATAGCTTGAATTTTGTTTCTTGATTTGAAAGATTTGAAAATTTCGGGTTTCACTGATCGTCTTGAACTTGGATCTTTGGCCCGCTAATGGGTTGGCTGTCCCCATAGCGTTGTGGTTCTGTCTGCTGCTAGGAAAAGTTTCACGCTGTAGTGTTGTTCTTGCAAAACAGATAAAATACATGCATACAATATTTTGCAATGCAGAACATATTAGGATGCGATGTAAATGATACAGGACTGATGATGACTGGCTGCTAGTGGGCCGTTATTTGGGGTCGAGATGATGTTATACTTGATCTTGACTCAATTTGTTAGCCGAGTTGTGTACCATTCCGCAGCTGTCGGAGCATTTGAAAATTATTTCCGCTTGTTGGGAGAGCACGATTGGTATAGTGCGCCTCTACTTGTTGGGAGAGCTTTGTACTGAGAAATATCTCCACATGTCGGGAGAGCTTGATTTGTAAAGTGCGTCTCTGCTTGTTGGGAGAGCTTGTACTGAAATGTAAAGTAATCTCCGCTTGGGAGTGAATGACTAAACAGTAATCATGCCTGAAGCTGAATGAACGAAATGTTAAATCATTCAAAGTAATAGCAAATGAAATAAGAGCATGCCCAAGAAATATTCTTGACTGCGAAGCTAAGTTGCGGCCATCGATTTGCAGAACATCGGTGACAAGGTTTGTGACTGTCTATTCTAGCATCCATTGCGATGGAGCGGCAATGCGAGTTGCTTTGTTGCCAAAGTTTGCAGTTTGCTATATACAAGGCTCTGATTGGTGAAACCGACGTTCGATTTATGCAAGGCGCTCCTGTCGATTGAGCTGAAGGTTTGCTATATACAGGACTTCAATTGATGAAGTCGCCAGCTCGTTTGTATAGGGTGCTCCGATTAGTTGAGCAGGCGATTTGGTATGTATAGATTTTTCCGTATCAGCTATCTGATTCCAAGATACCTGCAAAGGATTCAAAGGTTAGCTTTACCTGTACCAGAAAAATTCAAGTAAAGAAGGAAGAGAGATAATCTAAGGCAAATGGCAGGTCTTCATTTGCCCCCAGTGTGGTCATAATGCCTCTTTACTCCTTGTTGACCCTGCACTTAAAGAAAACGTCTTAGTAGGGGGAGGGGGGAGTTGGTTTGTGTCGACCGTAGTATTGGTTTACCCCGGCCTTTGACATTATTGCGCCTCAAATTCGGAGATGGAACAAATTACTGTATATGTATTTTTAGAAAAAATTTTGAAATTACTTTATTTTTTTAAGCCAAATGCAGTTGTTCTGGATTATGACATATTGCAAAAGGTTTTCCACGCGCGAGCGTATCCTCTTGAAACTTTGTCCGATCAATGTCGATGTTCCATGATGCTTCTGACAACATGGCTGCTTGCTGTTGCGACTGCGTCCTAATTTGAACTAATGTAATACAAGTATTTTCCAAAGATTATGACCGAACCCTTTTAGGTTGCCTATGTATCCAAAACGGAATCAGCTCTGAACGTAGTTCGTGGATTATGATTAAATATGATAAAGATGACCGAGCCTGACTCAGGCAGCCTACGTATCCAAATGGAATCAATTCAAAGCGTAGCTCGGTTACAACATATGCAAAATGATGAGATTAAGAATGAAAATGGCCTATTCTGACTCAGGTAGCCTACGTATCCAAGTGGAATCAGGCCAGAATGTAGTTCAATTACAAAAGATGGCTGAATCCAATGAGGATTGCCTACGTACTCCTTTCTGAGAAAATCAAGTCGGTATAGTTCCTGAGAAACTTACAAAAGTGATATTTGGTTTTTTCTATTAAAAGAGAAAAGGGGGAGAGAAACCAAACCCTACATGGGTTGCCTACGTATCCCTCCGTGGTAAGTCAGGTTGAATGCAGTTCTGTTACATCAAAAACCTAACTCTATTATCTTCAGACATAGTATCTCTTGATTGCGTATGAGTTGATGGGCTTCGTGTTGACTCTTCCATGTATTTCTACCAAGATTAGAGCTCCACCTGATAGTGCTCGGTGAACCACGTAAGGACCTTGCTAGTTTGGTGCTAACTTTCCGGTTTCTTCTTGATGGGGAAAGATTTTCATCAAAACCAACTAACCCAGTGTGAACTGGAGACGCTTCACTCTCTTGTTAAATGCACTAGCCATACTGTTTTGATATAGCTAACCATGTCATACTATATCCATTCTCTTCTCATCAACGATCATGAGTTTGCTCCTGTCTTACCCGTATCCATTCGGTGTCGTCCAATTTTGCTTCTTGAATGACCCTTAAAGATAGTATTTTGACCTCTGTGAGTATCACAACTTCAGTGCCGTATACCAACATGTACAGCATTGTCCCAGTGGATGTTCTCATGGTAGTCCGATAATACAATAAAGCGAAAGGTAGTTCCCGTGCCATTGTCTATGATTGTCTACTATCTTCCGTAGAATTCTCTTGATATTCTTGTTGACTGTCTCGGCTGCCCCATTCATTTGTGGTCTGTATACTGTGGAATTGCGTTCTCGCAGATTTATCTCATGAGGTCGCGTTTGAGGTTAGCGGCATTGTCAGTAATGATAGATTCTGGTATCCCAAATCTGCAGACGACGTTATTTCGGACAAAATTTTCCACTAACTTCTTCTTGATGGCCTTGTAAGTAGATGCCTCGACCCATTTGGTGAAATAGTCGATACCTACCAAGGTCCGTTTGATCCAGCAAGCTCCATAGGTCCAATCACGTCCATGCCCCAAGCGGCAAATGGCCATGGTGAACCCATTATGTTTAGCTCATTTGGCGGAACCCGGATGAAATGCTTGTGAATCTGGCACTAGTGACACTTCTACACGTAGTGAATATTGTCGCTTTCCGTAGTAATCCAAAAGTATCCGGCTCTCAAGATTTTCTTGGCTAATATGAACCCATTCATGTGGGTTCTGCACCTTCCTGCATGTATTTCCCCCAATAATCTGATTGCCTTAGTGGTGTCTACACATCTTAATAAACCTAAGTCTGGGGTCCTCCAGTACAGGACTTCCCCGTTGAGGAAAAAGTGGTTTTCCAGCCTCCTAAGGGCTCACTTCTGACTATTAGTAGCATTCTCCAGGTATTATTTGGTTACAAGGAATTTCTTGATGTCGTGATACCATAGTTTACCATCTGGTTCTTCATCTCCATGGAAACAATAGGCATGTTAATCCCTAATCTCTACCTTGATAGGGTCGATGTAGTTCTTGTCTGGATGTTGAATCATGGATGATAGGGTTCCAAGGGCGTCGGTGAACTCGTTCTAAATTTTGGGGACGTGCTGGAACTCAATCTTTGCGAACTTCTTGCATAGATACTTTAATGCAGTGCAGGCATGGAAGTATCTTGACATTCTTGGTGGACTATTCCCCTTAGACTTGGTGTATCAACATATCAGAATCTCTTACGACTAAAAGTTCTTTGACGTTCATGTCGATTGCCATTCTGATCCCAAGGATGCATGCTTTATATTCAGTATATTATTGGTACAAAGGAATCTTATATTTGCTAATGCTGATAATGTTGTCCAGATTCCAAAATCAGGGCTGCCCCAACTCCGACTCCTTTGAAGTTTGCTGCTCCATCGAAAAACATCCTCCACCCAAGGTACGATTCTGCAATATCTTCTCCGGCAAATAGCACTTCTTCATCGGGGAAATGTGTGGTAAGTGGCTCATAATCCCCATCCACCGGATTTTCTACAAGGTGGTCGGCTAAGGCTTGCCCCTTTATAGCCTTCTGAGTTATTTACACAATGTCCAATTCCCCGAAGAGAATTTTCCATTTAGCTAGTTTTCCAGTAGGCATCGGCTTCTGGAAGTACTTGAGCGGGTTGAGCCAAGATATCATATGCGTAGTGAATGCTGATATGTAATGCCTTAATTTCTAACCAATCCAAGGCGGGGCGCAACAAGAGCGTCCTATCAGAGTATACTTGGCGTCGCATAGCATGAACTTCTTACATAACTAATAGATGGCCTGCTCCTTTCTCCCAGTTTTGTCATGTTGTCCCAACACATAGCCGAAGGCATTATCCAAGACTGACTAGTAGAGTAGCAATGGCTTCCCGAGTTCGTGGGGAACCAATACTGGTGGATTTGACTGATATTCCTTGATTTTGTTGAAGGCTTTCTAGCACTCTTCTGTCAATTTTGTGGCAACATCTTTCTTTAGCAAGTTGAAAATGGGTTCGTAGATTACTGTGGACTGGGCTATGAAGCGATTGATGTAATTCAATCTACCCAAGAAACTCATGACATCTTTCTTGCTCTTTCGTGGTGGTAATTCCTGAATACCCTTGATTTTGTATGGGTCCAGTTCTATCCCCTTCCTACTTACAGTGAAGCTCAACAACTTTCCAGCAGGGACTCCAAATGCGCACTTTGCTAGGTTCAACTTCAAATTGTACCTTTGCAGGCGTTCAAAAAATTTCCTCAAGTTGTCCAAGTGCCCCGAACTCTTTCGAGACTTTATGATGACATCATCCACATACACTTCAATCTCCTTATGAATCATGTCGTGAAAGAGTGTCATCATGGCCCTCATATAGGTGGCACCAGCGTTTTTGAGAACGAATGGCATGACTCTATAACAATAAACTCCCCAAGGTATAGAGAAGGCCGTCTTCTCTGCATCTTCCTCGTGCATCAAGATTTGGTGGTACCCAGCGAAACAATCCACAAACGACTGTAGTACGTGCTTCGCGCAATTGCCGATGAGGATGTGAATATTTGGTAGAGGGAAATCGTCTTTTGCACTAGCTTTGTTGAGATCTCGGTAGTCCACACATATTCTGATATTTCTGTCTTTCTTGGGTACTAGGACGAGGTTTTCCAACCAGCTTGGGTAATTTTTGACCCTCACCACATTCACTTCTATCTGTTTGGTCACTTCTTCCTTTATCCTTAGACTTAAATCAGGTTTGAATTCTCTGGGTTTCTTCTTGACCAGCAATCTGGTAGGATTGGTGGGCAGTCGATGCGAGAAAATTTCAGTACTTAATCCCGTCATGTCATCACATGACCATGCGAATAGATCGATGTACTGTCGGAGGAGCTCAATCAGTTCTTCCTTCAACTCAGCTTCTAGGTGAATGCTGATTCTGGTTTCTTTTACGTCTTCTTCACTTCCAAGATTGACCACTTCCATTTCTTTGAGTTTAGGCTTCTTCTTACTCTCTAACTGCTCGATTTACTATGGCAGATTGTCGGGCATCATGCTCTCGTCATACTTTTTGTAATTTAGGTCATTGTGCTCGACAGTTTCGTTGCATGTCATAATCACGAAACACGGCTTTTTAGCAGTTTGATTATTGAAAAAAAAAAGTTAGGTATAGACACGATGCATGCCTCAATTGACCGTGCGCTTTTCAAAAGAAAACTTTTACAGTTCCATACTACCAAGACTGTCGACAAACCAAAGGTGGACTAGCGGTCCAATTCTGTAGCTCTTCCCCTGGTTCGGCATCCCTGATAGTCGGTGTCTTGATGTCAGTCCCTTCACGGCATTCTTTAATCATATTCATGAACAACTTTCGCATCCCATCAATGATATCATCTTTGGGTAATGAACTCTGTCCCAGACTTGCAACATGCTCAGGCACAAAAACCTTTTTCCCGGAGCTAACAGTACACGCTTTCCCTTCTAGAGGCTGATATCCTATGTTGGCCTTTCCTTTCTGCCCATTATGTTCAATTGGCTTTGTGATTCCGTTCGACCTCCTTTCTGCCCATTATATTCAATTGGCTCTGTGATTTTGTCCGACTGGCTCCCAGCCCTGTTCCTAACTTGTATCCATATTTCATCATCTCCCTCAAAGCCATCTTGGATCTATACGACGACTGAAATGCCATGTTTTGTTCAGTCTTTTCCATTTTGATAGCGTTCATGATTTCCACTGCATGGAAAGCAACTATGTCTAGCCCTTCAATGAATGGAATAGCATACTCCAAATAGGCGGAGTGACCCCACTCGTCATAAACCACGATCTCCTGACATCCCCATTTAAAATTCATGCATTGGTGCAAAGTCGATGGCACGGCCGCTGCCATGTGTATCCAGGGCTTGCCCAGCAGCAAGTTGTAGAAAGAAGAGATGTCCATTACTTGAAACAACATCGGGAATTCGATCGGCCCGATCTGCAAGGCCAAATAAATTTCTCCAATAACATCCTTTTGCGAACCATCAAAGGCTCTCACCCTTATGTGACTTTCCTTGACTTCCATCAAATAAATTTCTAACTCATGTAGGGCAGAGAGCGGACAAATGTTGACTCCTAACCCTTCATCGACTAACACCCGGGACACCACTTTGTCCCCATATTTGACAGTGATGTGAAGAGCTTTGTTGTGACTTGCGCCTTCGATAGGAAGTTCGTCTCTTCTGAAAGCGATCATGTTTTCTTCGACCATTTTCCTAATTGTCGCGGCCCGCGAATTACTAGTGGTGTTACTTGGTACACTTACCCCACTTAGTACTTTCAATAGGGTGTCCTTATGACTGTCGGAACTCATTAACAGATGCATGATTGATATTTGTGCTGGAGTTTTCTTCAGCCGATCCTCCATAGAATATCTTTGCTTGACACTCTCTTACAAAACTCGGCGACTTCTGGGTCTGCTATTTTTCTCCTTGAATTTTCTCTCTTCCCGAGTTCCCTCGATTGACGTCTTCAGGAGCGTAGCATCTCCCTGACCTAGTCATACCATGGGCTGCGACAGAGTCTATCATTTTGGCCTTTCCCTTTTGCTGGTATGTCCACGGGACGGTTTTGTACTCCCCACCTTCCTCGTCTCTTGTAGCAATGGTAGGTTGTCGCTGAAAAGATTGAACAGTTACTTGTACTGTAACCATCGGAGTCCTTTGAGGAGGGATCCTTGCGGCTTCTGCATTTCCTATAGTGACAATTTTTCCCTTTAGGTCACATTCTTCATCTAATGTGATCATGTCAACTCCCTGGTTTCAGTGATTTGGCAGCGCCATTGCGATTCACATTAGACGGTGTCAGAGTGCACTGAATGACTCTGCTCTTGATCAGTGTTTCAATCTCATTTTTCAGTTTAGAACAATCTTCAGTATCATGACTAGGTACATTGGAATGGTAGATGCATCTTTTAGTGGCATCAAAATACTTGGAAGGGTATTCAGGAACCCTTCCTTCAGCTGGGTATCTCAATCCTGCTCTTTTTAATCTCTCGAATAATTGGGCCAAATGCTCAGCAACTGGGGTATAAGCTCTAGGACCCCTTTCTTCAAAGTTGGGAAGAGGGCGTGGTGCATAAGCATGTCAGTTTTGGTGAGTAGTGGTTTGGACAGGAGTATATTGTTGTTGTTGGCTCGAGGAGGGTTGTATTGCGG
Source organism: Nicotiana obtusifolia (assembly GCA_002018475.1). Taxonomy (NCBI): domain Eukaryota; kingdom Viridiplantae; phylum Streptophyta; class Magnoliopsida; order Solanales; family Solanaceae; genus Nicotiana; species Nicotiana obtusifolia. Next base: position 55,863 of record MCJB01012585.1, read on the forward strand.
TTGAGGGTGGTAATATGGTTGGGTGTTATAGACTGAAGCATAAGTGGGTGGTGGTGAATGATTGTTTGTGGAATAGGAAGTGTTTCCATGATGTGGGTTAGGTTGATAGTAAGGAACGATTACTGAGACCTCCTATTTCTTCTTCTTTCCACTATCGATTGACCTGATTGGATGGCCTTGCTGGCCGCTTGCAGTGCTTCCATGGATTGTACTTTACCATATTTTATGCCTTCTTCTAAGAAATCTCCCATCTTGACCAGCTCGAAAAAATTTTGTCCCATCATTTCCATCATTTTTTCGAAGTATATCCCTTCCAAGGCTCTGAAGAAATACTTAGTTAATTCATTGTTGTCCAGCGGAGCGCCCTGGCGACCTCTGACCTCCACCGATGTGCATATTCCTGGAATGATTCAGATGGTTTTTTCTGTAGGTTCACCAGTGCGAACCGATCAGGAGTGCTCTCTGTATTGAATCGAAAACGATTCATGAAGTCTCCGCCATATCTTCACAAGTTCTCCAATTTCGCGGATCCTGTCGAGTGTACCAAGTGAGTGCTTCTCCCATCAAACTTCTTATAAATAACTTCATTCTTAGCTTCTCGTTCCTCCCCACTCCGACAAACTTGTCACAATACGCCCTCAAATGTGCGTGAGGATCGCCCGTCCCATCGAAGATATCGAAGTTTAGGGGTTTGTACCCTGCTAGCATATCCACATCTGGATGAATACACAAATCCTCGTATTCCAAAATTTCGCTTCCTCGGGAAACTTGGAGGCTCTTCATTTGCCTTCTTAAAATTTACAACTTCTCAGATACTGACTCTTCTTCCTTAAGCTTGGCTTCCCTCTCCATCTCGGCATATTGGTCAATCTCATAAGGCACCCTAACTGTGACAGGTGATGTAAAGGTAGGTTCAGAAATGGCATATACAGGGGAAAAATACCGATCATAGGCAGTGGCATGTGCCACAGGTATGTGCTGGTTGGTAGTAAAAGTGACACCGTCATGAGGAGGGTGTGAGTTGCATTGGTAGTAATAGGAGGGTTTTGTGATGTCTGAACGTACTCTGGTAAGTAAGGAGTGTGGATACGGGGATTTGGTGGGTTTGGAGGGTCATTGGAGGTATGACTTGAGCGGTAGGAGCTGAAGTTGGGGTGTTGTTGTTTTGGCATGATGTGGAAGGAAAGTGTTATCATGGCCAGTGTTGTAAAAGGCGTTTTGGGGATGAACCCTGGGGCGAGGCGCCCAAAAATGCCCCGAGGTGATGGTGTAGGGCGAAAGTCTCAAGAGGCATACGACCAGCATTTCGTGGCATACACCCGGCGTTCAGGGAGTACGCCCGAGCGTTTGAGGTGTGTTTTTGTAGTGAGGCGTAAGCCCTAGAGACTTTTTCTAATTAAAACAAAATTTGTAGAATAAATCCTTCATATAATTACCAAATTCTCAAAAGTCAGCTTGTAATTACTCAAAAGTTTTAAAAGGAACTAAAGTATATTAAATTTAAAAGTCAAGACTTTTTTTATTGGTTGAAGCCCTAATTTATGGTCTTTCTCAATTCTTTATCTTGTCCGCTAGTCTGCTAATATCTCCCACAAGCAACGAATATTTAATTTTTTTTTTAACAAATACAAAGAGAACTCCTTTCTCCTTCATAGCAACAAATTCAAAGTTGCAATTGTAGGTTACTCATCCTTTTTGTTCCTCCAGGTAGAAAACATTATTCTTTTCGACTCAAGTTACTTGTGCTTGTATGTAATGTATAATAGATTGTTTTGACTATTTTTTGTGGGGATATCAATATATATATATATATCACATATTTATAGTTTTCTTTAATTTTTATATAATTTTACCTGTTTATAAATATTTACTGTAATTATATTATTTTATAAAATATTAAAAATTAAATACCCAGCAGGCTTACACCCCGTGCCTCGGGGCTTACGCCTCGCTGAGGCATATGTAAAACGCCTCGTCTTACGTCCACACCTTTAAAAACACCAGTCGCGGCCAGGTGCGTTAGTTCCCTGATATGTTGTACTTCCTCCCTTAAATACTCCATTTCAATGGTCATCCTGGTCACGTGTTCATCATTCATGGTGTCGACTTTTTCCCCCGATCACCCTGAGCTATCGGCTATGACCAGAGCATGTTCAGTTGGGTCTTCTGTGGCTGACATCTTTCCTATTGACCTTAGATTGTAAGGTGGTTCTGCCAGCTTTGGTCAACACAAACCAACTTTCTTTTCCTTTCGGGGATAATAATAAAGCAAAAGAAAGATAAAAAGAAAGAAAATAAAAAGGAACAAGAGTCAGTTTCTTCATTTGTACAAGCAGAAAATGACATAGAACAATTAATTCGTGCATTAAGGCTAACATGTTTCCTAGAATTCACCGGGACCTCTATTGCCGGAGGTAGACCTAATTCGTAGATATTGACAAACATTTATACTTGACACATTTAGATCCGAAGCAATTTGATTTCCTTAATAATTTGGACTGATACAATTGGGAACAAATATTACATCACTGTTTCATAGAACTACATGGGCTTGGATATGTCACGAACCCAATTTCCCTCCATAGGATGTCGTGATGGCACCTAGTCTCTACGACTAGGCAAGCCCAATAATTCGCAGAAAGCTGAATATAAAACTGAAATCCAATTTCAACACATGAAATTAAATAGAAAACTACGATTTTAAATAATTACAACTCCCAAAACCAGGTAGAAATATGTCAAAAGCTTCTAAGAGAAAATATTAAGTGTCTCTATACATCAAGTCTAAAGAGATAAAGGAAACAACATAACAGGGATAGAGGGGGACTCCAAGGTCTGCGGACGCTGGCAGATATACCTTGAAGTCTACACAAGCGATCCAACTCATTGGTATCTGGTCTGGTGGGAAGAACCTGGATCTGCACAAAAAGAAGTGCAGAAGTGTAGAATGAGTAAACCACAACGGTACCCAGCAAGTGCCAAGCCTAACCTTGGTAGAATAATGACGAGGTCAGGTCAGGGCCCTACTAGTTTAAAAGATAAGCAAGGCAAAAGATATAATAATAATTAAAAATGACTGAGAATTTAAGCAACGAGAAGTTTCGGAAAATAACAGCACAGCAAATGGAGGTAAATAACAGAAGCACTCCAGAGGTATCGCCTCGTAACCCAAAAGTAAATGCTCAATCAGTCAAGTAGTATGCCTTTCCCTTGATTTTCCATCTCCAGTCGGCTCGAATCTAACCAAAACAATTTCATACTATAAATATAACTACAAGAAACTAAAGTAAATAATGAAAATACGACATTAGCAAAGAATTAGAAATTCGGCCCAAAAAGTCAACCTGGGCCCACGTCTCGAAATCGAGTAAAAGTCACAAATTACAAATACCCATTGAACCACGAGTTCACCTGTATCAATTTTACCAAAATCCGACACAAATCGCCACTCTATTCCTCAAATCAAACTCTCCAAATCCCTAGCCTCAAACTCCCAAATTCCACCTTAAATACACACTAGCTAGGTGGGAAAATCAATGGGGAACCAAGATTATTGATCAAAAATAAGCTCAAGAGACTTACCTAAACAAAGCCCCTTGAAAATGCTCTCAAGAATCGTCAAAACCTGAGCTCAAAATGTTAAAATGAAGAAAAAATCAAGAACCTTGGAATTAATAGAGTCTGCCCAGGCTTTTAGCTTTTGCGGTCCAAAACTCCGCTTCTGCAATGAAGTCTCCGCATCTGCGACTCCAAGCTCGCTTATGCGAGACCACACCTACAGCCAACCCACAGCAGGTGTGATAACACCAAAACCAGCCCATCACCAGAAATCTTATAATTCCAAAAATGATCCAATGACGATCCAAATCACACCCGAGGCCCCAAGAACCTCAACCAGATATAGCAACCAGTCCTAGAACATCATATGAACTTAGTCCAGCCTTTAAATCACATCAAACAACACTAAAAACACAAATCGCGCATCGAATCAAGCCTAATGAACTTTAAAACTTTCAACTTCTACATTCGATGCCGAGACCTATCAAATCAAGTCTGATTGACCTCAAATGTTGCACACAAGTCATAATTGTCATTATGGACCTATTCCAACTTCGGGAATCGTAAGACTACCCCAATATCAAAAAGTTCGCTCTCGGTCAAACTTTTCAAAAATCATCTAATTTTTAAACTTTCGCCAATAGATGCTAAAATGACCTACTGACCTCCAATTCAACATCTGAACACGCTCCTAAGACCAAAATCACCCTACGGAGCTATAGGAACCGTCAAAACTCCATTCCAAAGTCGTCTTCACACAGTTCCAACTACAGTCGATTCATACGATTTAAACTTCCATTTTAGGGACTATGTGTCCCATTTCACTCGGAAACCCAAAAACAAATCCTCTCGGCATGTATATAGGGGTTCGGGGCTAATACTTTCAAAACGACCGGCAGGGTCGTTACATCCTCCCTCTCTTAAAACAAATGTTCATCCTCGAACGAGTATCGTGACATACCTGAAGTGGTGAAAAGATGAGGATAACGGCTGTGCATATCATGCTCGTTCTACCAAGTCACCTCCTCGACCGGAAGACCCCTCCACTGAACCTTCACTGGAGCGATGTTCTTTGACCTCAACTTCCGAACCTGCCTGTCCAAAATGGCCACTGGCTCCTCAACATAAGATAGATCCTTGTTCAACTGGACTGAGCTGAAATATAACACATGAGACGGATCACCATGATACTTCCGGAGCATGGAAACATGGAATACTGGATGAACTGCAGAGACACTAGGTAGTAGTGCAAGTCTGTAAGCCACCTCTCCAACCCTCTCAAGAATCTCAAAAGGCCCGATATAGCTACGACCCAGCTTTCCCTTCTTTCTGAACCTCCTAACGCCTTTCATGGGCGAGATCTAGAGCAAGACCTGCTCCTTAACAATGAATGCAACGTCGCAAACCTTCCGATCCGCATAACTCTTCTGCCTCGATTGGGCTGTACGAAGTTGATCTTGAATCAATTTAACTTCCTCCAAGGCATTCTGAACCAAGTCTGTACCCAATAGCATAGCCTCGCCCTGCTCGAACAAACCCACTGGAGAACGGCACTGTCTACCTTATAAAGCCTCATACGGCGCTATCTGAATACTCGACTGCTAACCATTGTTGTTGAAAAACTCCGCAAGTTGCAAGAACTGATCCCAAGAACCCCCAAAATCCATCACACACGCACGAAGCATATCCTCCAATATCTGAATAGTGCGCTCGGGTTGTCCGTCCGTCTGAGGGTGAAATGTTGTACTCAGCTCCACTCGAGTACCCAAATCACGCTGTACGGATCTCCAGAACCATGATGAAAACTGCGTACCTCGGTTAGAGATGATAGATACCGGTACACCATGAAGTTTGACAATCTCGCGGATGTAAACCTGAACCAGCTGCTCCGAAGAGTAAGTAGTAACCGCAGGAATGAAGTGAGCTGACTTGGTCAATCTATCCACTATCACCCAAACTGCATCGAACATCCTCTGAGTGAGTGGGAGCCTAACAACGAAATCCTTAGTGATCCGCTCCCATTTCCATTCTAGAATCTCTAACTTCTGAAGCAATCCACCTGGTCGCAGATGCTCATACTTCACCTGCTGACAATTTAAGCACCGAGCTACATATTGCACTATGTCCTTTATCTGCCTCCACCAATAGTGTTGCGTCAAGTCCTGATACATCTTCGCGGCACCTAGGTGAATGGAGTACCGCAAACTGTGAGCCTCCTAGAGAATCAACTTATGCAATCCATCTACATTAGGCACACATAGCCTGCCTTGCATCTGTAGTACATCGTCATCTCCAATAGTGACCTCTTTGGCATCACCGTGCTGAATTGTGTCCTTAAGGACAAGTAGATGGGGGTCATCATACTGGCGTTCCCTGATACGATCATAAAGAGAAGACTGAGAAACCACACAAGCCAACACTCTGCTCTGCTCGGAAACATCTAATCAGACAAACTAGTTGGCCAAGGCCAGAACATCTAAGGCCAAAGGCCTCTCTGCTACCGATAGATATAATAAATTGCCCAAACTCTCCACCTTGCGACTCAAGGCATCGGTCACCACATTGGCCTTCTCGGGATGATAGAGAATGGTGGTGTCATAATCCGTATGCAGCTCCAACCATCTTCGTTGTCGCAAGTTAAGATCCTTCTGTTTAAACAGATGCTGTAGACTCTGGTGATCAGTGAAAACCTCATAGGGGACACCGTAAAAGTAGTGTCGCCAGATCTTCAAGGCATGAACAATAGCTGCTAACTCAAGGTCGTGGACAGGATAGTTCTGCTCATGCACCTTCAATTGTCTCGACGCGTAGGTAATCACCCTACTGTCCTGCATCAACACCGCGCCAAGATCAATGTGTGGCGCATCATAATATACCGTATAGGACCCCAAACAAGTAGGCAACACCAAAATTGGGGTTGTAGTCAAAGCGTTCTTGAACTTTTTAAAGCTCTCCTCACAATCCTCGTTCCACCTGAAAGGAACACCCTTTTGGATCAATTTGGTAATAAGTGCTGCAATAGACGAGAAACGCTCTACGAATTGACGGAAATACGCCGCCAAGCTAAGGAAACTCCGGATCTCCGTAGATGAGGATGATCTAGGCCAACTCTGCACTGCTTCAATCTTCTTCTGTTCTACCTTGATCCCCTCACTTGATACTACATGACCCAAAAATGCCACTGAATTCAGCAAAAATTCACACAAAATTTTGCATATAACTTCTTTTCCCTCAAGGTCTGAAGCACGGTCCTCAGGTGCTGCTCATGATCCTCCCGACTCCGAGATTACTCCAAAATGTCGTCAATGAACACAATGAAGAAAGAGTCAAGATAGGGCTGAAATAAACTGTTCATCAAGTGCATAAATGCTGCTGGGACATTGGTCAACCCAATAAACATCACCAGGAACTCATAATACGCATACCGAGTCCTGAAAGCAATCTTCGCGATATCTAACTCCCGAATCTTCAAGTAATGATAGCCTGAATGCAAGTCGATCTTAGAGAACACCCTAGCACCCTGAAGTTGTTCAAATAGGTCATCAATACGTGGCAAAGGATACCTATTCTTCATTGTAACCTTGTTCAACTCACGATAATCAATACCACATTAGCATGGAACCATCCTTCTTCTTCACAAACAAGACAGGAGCACCCCAAGGCAACACACTGGGCAGGATGAAGCCCTTATCAAGAAATCTTGCAACTATTCCTTTAATTCTTTCAACTCTACTGGGGCTATACGATAAGGTGGAATAGAAATGGGTTGAGCTCCCGGTAACAAATCAATGCTAAAGTCAATATCTCTGTCAGGCGGCATGCCCGAATGATTTGCCGGAAATACATCTGTAAAATCCCTCACTACAGGAACAGACTCAACGGTAGGAATATCAACACTAACATCCATCAAATATGCCATATACGTATCACACCCCTTCTCAACCATTCGTTGAGCTTTAAAAAATGAGACAACCCTTCTAGGAACATGATCTAAGGTACCTCTCCATTCTAGTCGCGGTAGATCAGGCATAGCCAATGTCACTATCTTGGCGTGACAACCAAGGATAGCGTTTAGGGAAACAACCAGTCCATGCCCAAAATAACATCGAAATCCACCACAGTGAGCAATAACAAATCGGCTCTTGTCTCAAAACCACTAAGAACAATTAAAGACGACCAATACACACGGTTAACAATAATAGAATCACCCATGGGTGTAGACACATAGACAAGTGAACTCGGAGAATCACGGGATACACCCAAATACGAAGCAAAATAAGATGACACATAGGAATAAGTGGAGCCTGGATCAAATAAGACTGATGCATCTCTATGACATACCGGAAAAGTACCTGTGATGACAGAATCGGATGCAACTGCTTCCGTCCTAGCAGCAAGGGCATAATATATGGCATGCCTCCCCCCCCCCAGGGTGACCTCTACCTGTCTGACCTCCACCTCTAGATGGCTGTGTAAGTAGGGTGGTAGCTGGTGCTGTAACCATAGCCTGAGGACCCGGTGGAGCACGCAGTGCTTGAGAAATCTATGGAGGTGTACCCCTCCTAAGTCTAGGGCAATCCCTCACCATATGGTGAGTGTCATCCCACTCAAAACAAGCTCTCGGAGGACGTGGCTGATGTGACTGGCTCGGGCCTAATCGATTGGACTTACCACTGAAAGCACCCCGTATAGGAGGTACACTAGACTCTGGCAGTGCATAATAAGGATGCTGGGGCCTAATAGTGGCCGGAGCACCGCTGGCGGCTGGAAGTGCTGAATGGACAAGGCGACCCATATAACCTCTATCCTAACGAGTTGTAGTTGGGACACGAGTGCCACTATAAGTTCCAGACTCTCGAGACCTCTTGCCCCTCTATCCCGAGTCAGTATACCCTCCAACCTCCTAGCAATCACTACTACCCGCTGGTACGCAATATCCATCTCCAACTCTCGGGCCATGCTAAGTCTGATGTTAGGGTTGAGCCCCTCAATAAATCGACGAACCTGCTCTCGAACAGTAGCAACCAAGGTTAGTGCATGCCTAGCCAAATCACTGAATGGAACCGCATACTCTGGCACGGTCATAGAACCCTGGCGTAACTGCTCAAACTCTGTGTGCCATGCATCTCTGAGACTTTAAGGAACATACTCCCTCAAGAACATATCTGAGAATTGAGTCCAAGTGAATGAAGATGCCTCGCCTGGACTACCCAACTCGAATGCCCGCCAGTACTGGTAGGCCGCTCCTCTAAGATGGAATATCATGAACGAAACCCCACTAGTCTCCGCAATACTCATAGTACGGAGAATACAGTGGCACTCCTCAAGAAATACCTGGGCATCCTCTAAAGTGAAGCCATTGAAGTAGGAGGGTGGTACTTCTTGTATCTCTCGAGCTTGAGTTGCTCTGCCTCAGAAGCTGTTGCCCTAACCTCGGGTTGAACTGGAGCTACCGGCTGCATCAGTATGATTCTGGTCAACCTGAACTCGCTGCTCTGGGGTACCAACGACGGGAGTTTGTGCTTATCCCCCTGCTTGAGATGTGGAAGGGGCAAGGGGTATCAATCCTGCCTAAGCCAATGTGCTGAACATGCTCAGAATCTAGGCTAGAGTCTCCTGGAGTGCTGGTGCGGTAACAGGCACCTCAGGTGTCTGCCCTCCAACTAAAGCTGCTGGTGGCTCCTCTGTGTGGCTCGTGCGAGTGCTCTAGATGCACCACGTGGATGTCCTCTGCCTCTACCACGGCCTCGGCCTCTCGCGGCTCTAGCAGGGGGTGCAAGTATTTGATCATCCGATCCAGCTTACGTGTACTCACCATCTATGAGAGAATAGAAAGACAAAAATTTAGAAGCCGAAGTCAAAATCTCGCACGATAAGGAATCTAAGAAAGAGAAACTTTTCCTAACAGTTCCATTGCCTCCCGAAGATAAGTACAGACGTCTCTGTACCGATCCGCGAGACTCTACTAAACCTGCTTGTGACTCATAACACCTATGAACCTAGAGCTCTGATACCAATTTGTCATGACCCCAATTTCCCTCTATATGATGTCGTGATGGCACCTAGTCTCTACATCTAGGTAAGCCTAATAATTGGCAAAAAGCTGAATATAAAATTGAACTCCAATCTCAACACATGATATATAAATAGAAAACTGCGATTTTAGATAGTTACAACTCCTAAAACCCGATAGAAATAAGTCACAAGCTTCTAAGAGAAAATACTAAGTGTCTCTATACATCAATTCTAAAGAGAATAAAGGAAATAATATAAAAGGGATAGTTGGGGACTCCGAGGTCTGCAGACGCTGGAAGATATATCCTGAAGTCTCCATGCGATCCAACTCACTTGTATCTAGTCTGGTGGGAAGAACCTGGATCTGCACAAAAAGATGTGCATAAGTGATATATGAATACACCACAACGGTACACCAGTAAGTGCGAAGCATAACCTCGGTAGAGTAGTGACGAGGTCAGGTCAGGGCCCTACTGGTTTAAAAGATAAACACGACAAAATATATAATAATCTTTTGAAATGACTCAGAATTTAAGCAACGAGAAGTTTCATAAAATAATAGCACAACAAATGGAGGTAAACAACAGGGGCACTCCTTAAGTATCGCCTCGTAACCCAAAAGTAAATGCTCAATAGGGGGATCTCCCGAGATGGCACCTCGTAGTCCCGAAAGTAAATATGCACGACGCGGGGGGAGGGGGTGGTCTCCCGAGGTACCGCCTCGTAGTCCCGAAGAAAATATGAAAGACAGGGGAGATCTCCTAAGGTACTGCCTCGTAGTCCCAAAGTAAATATGTAGCAGATAACCGAAGGGACAACGAATTTACAGCAAGAATCTGACAGTTAAAGATTTAATTCAAATCAAGGGAAGCAGGTAATTCAACTAAGCATGTTGCACAAATTGCAAGTAAGAGTTAAGGCACGTAGAGATGTGATAATAGGCTAAACATGATCACTACATATGCTAAGGCAACTCAGTTAAGGAATTTATAAGAAGACAACTCAGCAAGAACCAAAATTTTCACAATTCGCACGTGTACGCACTCGTCACCTCGCGTACACGGTGCTCACATATCACAAATTGTTACCATAGTACCAAATCCTAAGGGGATTTCCCTCACACAGGGTTAGACAAGTCACTTACCTCAAATCTCGCCTAATCAGTCAGGTAGTATGCCTTTCCCTTGATTTTCCAACTCCAATTGGCTTGAATCAAGCCAAAACAATTTCATGCTATAAATATAACTACAAGAAAATAATTTAAATAATGAAAATACGACTATAGCACAGAATTGGAAATTTGGCCTAAAAAGTCAACCTGGGCCCACGTCTCGAAATCGGGTAAAAGTCACAAATTACAAATACCCATTCAACCACGAGTTCACCTTTATGTATTTTACTAAAATCCGACACCAAATCGCCACTCAATTCTTCAAATCAAACTCTCCAAATTCCTAGCCTCAAACTCCCGAATTTCACCTTAAATACACACTAGCTAGGTGGGAAAATCAATGGGGAACCAAGATTATTGATCAAAAATAAGCACAAGGGACTTACCTGAAGAAACCCCTCGAAAATGCTCTCAAAAATCGCAAAACTCTAGCTCAAAATGTTAAAATGAAGCAAAAGTCGCAAATAATAGAGTTTGCCCAGGCTTTTCGCTTTTGCGGTCCAAAAATCTGCTTCTGCGGTACCGCTTCTACGGTGAAGTCTCCGCATCTGTGGAGTTCACTAAAACTTTCAGGTTCCGCACCTACGCGCAAATATCTGCATCTACGAAAGCGCTTCTGGGGTCCCTTGTCCGCTTCTGCGGAAACCTTGGCAGCGCAGCTCCCTCATCCATTCCGCTTCTGCAACCACACTTCCGCAGAAGCAGCTCTGCTTCTGCGGCCTTCATGCCGCAAATGCGACCATTGGCCATCCTCCTTGCTCCTGCATCTGCGACTCCAAGTTCTCTTATGCGAGACCGCACATGTGGCCAACCTACCGCAGGTGCGATGACACCAGAACCAACCCAACACCAGAAATATTCTAAGTCCAACAATTATCTAATGATGATCCGAATCACACCGAATTCCCCTGGGACCTCAACCAAATATCCCAACCAATCATAGAACATCATACTAACTTAGTCTAGCCTTTAAATCAACTCAAACAATGCTAAAAACACAAATTGCACATTGATTCAAGCCTAATGAACTTTAAAACTTCCAACTTCTACATTCGAAATCGAGACCTATCAAATCAAGTCTGATTGACCTCAAATTTTGCACACAAGCTATAATTGTCATAATGGACCTATTCCAACTTCTGATATCAGAATCCGACCCTGATATCCAAAAGTTCACTCCCGGTCAAACTTCCCAAAATCATCCAATTTTCAAACTTTCACCAATAGATGCTAAAATGACCTACGGACCTCCAATTCAACATTGAAACACGCTCCTAAGACCAAAATCACCCTACTGAGCTATAAGAACCGTCGGAGCTCCATTTTGAAATAGTCTTCGCGCGGTTCCAATACAGTCAATTTCCACGACTTAAACTTTTATTCTAGGGACTATGTATCCCATTTCACTCCGAAACTCGAAACAAAACCTCTTGGAAAGTCACGTAACTACAAAATGATATTGAGGGAGCAGTAAATAGGGGTTCAAAGCTAATACTCTCAAAACGACCTGCCGAGTCGTTACAGGATAACTCGTCCATTTGGAAAGTAAAAGAGAGAACTGGGATAAGCGTACAAAGTGGGAAAGAGGGGGAAATCCACCAACTCTAATAACCATCTCCTGAGTCGTTTCCCATATCCTCCTCTTCTTCTGGCTCCTCTTCCGGGTCTTCCTCAAACTCCTCCTTGTCATTGTTGAACTCTGACTCCTCCTCCGGATCGTTTTCCCATTCTGTGCTAGACCCCATTTGGATGCACTCCACTACCCGGTCATCATCTTCAACAGGTGGCAACATATGGTCAATGGATCCTGGGACTACTTGACGGTGCATTGAAGTGGTCACAAGGCAATGTGGCAGATCTCATGGTATATTTAGAAAGCAGCCATCGCGTCCTCTAAGTAGGCTATACCCTCTCTGCTGGTTCGGGCCAACTCTTCTTCCTCGTTGATCGAGACGTAATACTCAGGATTACACCACGAGTTTTGACCCATAGGCATTGTGACCAGCTCGTTCCACTCTTCTTGTAGCCTTCTTATCTTGGGAATTGGAATTTGCTTGTTGTACTTATACTCGTATAGTGTTGTCCTTGTCCACAGAGGCACATCTTGGATCATCTCAAACTGTCCGAGGACCCGCAGGGGTAAGTATGGTTGAATACCTTCAAGTCCGATCAACTCAATGAAGTATTTTTGAGGAGTCCTCAAGATTTCCCTTCCACCTAACAAGGATGGCTTCCGGTTGATCCATTACCCGCTCAGGTTGATTAACATTTCCCTCTACTCTTGTTTCCCATTTGGGGAGACCCAATGTCTTATTCTTTTGTTGTGGCTGCAGATCATATTGCTGACGCCCACGAAGTAGTCGATAGTGGCCTCTCGCTGGAAGAAATGTTCAGTAGCCCAGATCTAAAGTAGCAAGTTACAACCTTCAAAGAAATCATACCCTGGTGCACATGCGGACAAAGCCCTCAGCATCTCAGCCAACACCATCAGCACCAAAGTAGCTTGAAGATTGCAGCGGAATGTCGCCGGAACCACAGGTAATAGGTCGATGTTGATCCGGACCCTTCGCTATGAGAAGACCAATAGTCCTAATAATGCCACTGAGAAAGTGATAGGATTGAGACTCTCCCATGTCACTTGGTCACATTGAAACTCTCCTAAATACCATTCATAGCTTTCACGGTGCCCAAATTTGTCGAACAACTGGTCGAGGCTCACACATCCGTCCTCGATACTTCTGAGACTCCTATTGTTGGCTAGGACTAAGGCATCCAAGAACCGGTAACCGAGCATAGTAACTGGTAATATCGGCTTCCTTCTGTTGAACGGTAGCTTCGTGAAACTCGTTACTTCCTCCAATGTTGATACTAACTCACAGTCGGTAAATTTGAACACCACCTTAGTCAGATCCCAAAATTCTATCAACAGGCGAGTGAGCACCCTGTCTGCTCGGATATTTAGCAATACGGTTTATGCCCTCAGATGTGTCTAAACCTCATCTCCGTGTTCCCGACAAAAGTTCTTCCACCACTATTTCAAATTGTGTGGCGCTCCCATTACCAGGCTAATCTCAGGGATGTTTCGGTTGATTTCCATTTTTCTAAGGTAGGTAAAAGAAAGATATTTGGTAAGTGTTTGATTCAGATCTTTAAGCGTCTTGGCAGGTTTGTTTGTCTTTCCACATAAGTCATGTCGTTGGGTGCATGACCCATTGACATTAAGGTGGCTTTCCTAATTGTGTGTCGATGCCAAGGATCGACTCACCTAAGGTTTATGCAGTATGACCTATATTACTAGAGTAGAGTGTTTCCTACTTTTGAATTGGACTGAAGGTTGTGAGAAGTTATGTCAGTTGACCTGACAAAGCAATTCTCTGAAACGAGAGAGTTTTGAAAAGAAGGTTCGGAGGGGTGTTAAAGACAACCCTTGCGTGCCATTATATGTGATAGTGTACGGTCAAGACTCTATAGAAAAAAATGTGATGATAATGTGATAAGGGTGTAGAAGCACTAAGCATAATAATTATAAAGAGCAAATAAAGCAGGTAAGCAAGTAATTTAATCTACAATCAAAGCAATGAACAAATAAATCTAGATGCAAAATTAGTGTAAGTCTGCTAAGTTCAAAACCAAAGTACAAGGGGTTTCCTCAGCAGAGTCGCCATGTTGTTGCACCCTATTTTGCACTAGTCAAAACAAGATTCAACTTGTGGCTTCTCTGTTGTTATTAAAACAGAGTCGCCACCTAAAATTTAAAGATATACCAGGGTACCTACTTAATTACTAAGTCATATTTATTATTAGTCTGCTAACCGGTGAGACTATGGGTATGAGTTCTTGTTCTTCTAAGGGGAAGGTATTAGGCACCCCTTAAATCTACCTGGGATAGCTCCATATGACTTAGACTAATGTTAAGGGGTCAGTTATTTGTACTATGCTTAATTACGATTAAAGAATATGGCTTACTGTATACCTAAGGGAGAGTATGATGCTAATAAAAGGAATGTGAGGCCTTTAAAAGGATGTGAATTTACAAAGGAGTCTATGTTGGTGGATATAGTTGAAAGAGTTTTGAAATATGTATGTAAATGGTCTATATTTTAAGAAACTTATGAAAAGAGGGTAAGTTATTAAAACAGTTGATTTAGGGAATAGGTGTTCATGTAATTCTAAAAGGGGTATATAAAAGTGAGCCTAAGATATACCTTGGCTTTTAAAACCTTGAAGAAAAGCGGTCTTTTGAAAATCCTTTTAGGGCGACAGTATTTCACCTTTTATGAAAATTCTGATTTGCCTCATGATAGTAAAGCTTGCGATTCAGTTCTGATTTCCTTTTGAAAATGGGTCGTAGTTTTTACTAAGTTATGGGCTTCAAGATCTTTTAAGAAAAGGAAAAGTGATATGAGTAAATTATAATTAGCGAAGTGAGGATTAATTGCTAACTAATTCCTTTTAAATCCTATATTATTTAAAATTTGCCTATGTTTCATAAAAGGTAATCTAGATTAAGGAAGCAATAGATATAACAAAGGAATTGAGGGAAAGAGGACTGAACTCTGGTAATTGGGCCTTAAGAAGGCAGGCCTAGCAGTAAAGCAATGCGGCTACAGCTGATTTTGGACTCTCCAGAAAAGTGCATTAAGGCTTGGATTGGGCCTATGTTCCTTAGGAACTCAGCAAGCCCAAATGATGTACATGTCTATAAGAAAAGAGAAAATCATTAGATACATGCTCCATATTTTCACCATATTCAATTGTGTATGAACCATATATAAACAGACGACTGGAACAAAATGTATTAAAGCATTAATAGTCTAACACTATGAGAAATTATACTAATATGGTGGTCATACATGGAAAATAATTTACATTAAAAATCATTCGTTGTCATTAAATACTAAACCCTTAAAGAACCAAAATTGTCAAAGAGTTAAAGGCTAAGGAGGGAGTTCTACTCAAAGTCGATACCCCCTTTGAATCCTGACACTTCAAAGTTCCCAAGGGACTCAAGGCCAAGGGCAATGCTGGTGCCGGGGAGAGCAGCCCAACCTAGAGTTAAACTCCACTCCCAAATAATCCCAACTACTAACAACATTTTTTTCTTTATGGGTTTAAATGCCAATGAGGCCCTTTCAATATTAACTAAATGCTGTAGTATTACTTACCTCAAAAGTATACTCTCCCTTCTATCAAAATAACATAAGGGCACACAAACTATATTTTAAACCAAATTAACAATATGCATATTAGGTAAACCTAAAAGTCATACTTCAAGCACATATAGGAAAGAAACAAAAAAACATAATAGCATCCTGTTAAAGGTCTAAGCATTAGGGAAAAACACATTCAGAGTTCATATATGCAGCAACACACGAAATACATGTACTCCTGCCCTGGCAAACTAATTAAGTTGATTAGCTAGCTACTAGCACATGCATGGATCAGTAACACTACTTGGAACTTTTAAAGGACATCAGTGAAGATTTAGACAAACAGTTATAACTAACCACTTTTATAGAAGTTATTAGAGATATTAGAAACATGATCAAACTCTCAACATGACTTCAGGTTTACAGATTTGAACATGGAATCCCTAAGGGGCTCAACGGCATCATATTCCTAAACAACATTAACCTTAAACCATCATGTTCATATGGTATCAACGAAGAACTTTACACGAGATTTAGAGACCATGTTCAGTTCAAATTGCAATGAGGAAAGGACTGAGTACAGTTTAAGACAAGAACATGAAATCATAGAGTCAAACATGGATACATGCAATATTCAGTCAGCTATACATAGGCAGTTCAAGTGAGGTTGTAATCTTATATAGAAAGGGGAGCTTTTCATGTTACAGAATACATACAGTAGAACTATTAGTATTCATGAAAAGGAGAAAAGTTCAATTCAAACAAGACTATTTCATGCAAACGCAACTAATAGTTAGGTATAATCATAAGAATGCCATGGTGATAGCCCAGAAGCTGCGTTCAGAGTTAGCAGATACAGGTTAAGAGAAGGAAAGCATCTAAACACTTAGATTTTCATGCTATAGTTGAATGGTGGACGATATGAACTTATGAACTTTAGGTGATCTCAATAGGATTATTAAATAATAAACATGACCACAAGACAAATAGAAGGCAGGGAAACATTATGTAGAGGTAGAAATCACAACAGAATCATCACTGAAATAACTATGAAGTTTAGATAAACATGAGCACTCACTTAAAGTACATTAAGGGAAATTAATCATGTAAACTACTAGGATTTAGATATAAGAGTTGCTACAGTCATATAATAGGCTAGTCAACATCAGTTTGAGGATACTTATAAACATGACAAATGATCACAGACCAATAGCACCTTATCATGAACATGGGTATAACATTTTGTATATCAATGATAACATCAAAAATAACTACAATTAACAGAAGACAATGAGCATGTTCATAGCATTCTAATAAGATGATTAAAAGAGAAGAGTTAGAGGTATACTGACCTTTTCGAGGGCAGCAGACCAAACAGGGATCCTTCTTAATCGCCTAGACCCAAGATTTCAAGGTCGAAGCAGTGAAAGCACTCAGGAAACAAAAGAAGATGAAATCAATAAGAAACCCTAGGTTCTGGAATCTCAAAATTACTCTTAGATGATTGTGTAGATGTTGTTAGGTTGTTTTTCAGTGTTAGGTCATTCGTCGTAGATGAGAACATTAAAGGCTCTATTTATAGTGTCATTTAAGGCTCTTAGGGTTTCAAACGGATTCAAAATTATGAGTGGGAAGTGACGCATGATAGATAATGGTAGCAAGATTGAGTGAAATCAAAAAGAAAACAGAGGGGAAACCATGGCCGAGTTTACCTGAGCACGAGGGTTGATCGTTGAAGGCTTTGGACCAGTGGTTAAAACCCTAATGTCCATAGGTCACTAGAGTTTGACCTCTGGGTGTCGAATCCTCATGATGAACTCTCAGATGAATCTATGCATGTTCCGATTTGACGGAACACGAAGATAAATCGGAGATTTGATGTTGCATTCTTGAGTCTAGGGTTTCAGGATTTCGGCGTTTTGAATTTGATTGATGAAATAGGAAATAGCCAGTTGGATTTGCGGATTTCAGAAGGCAAAGGGTGGTTTCAGGCTTGATCTTTGACTTATGAGAGCAATTCAGATGATTTCTCTTGGAGCTTAGGGTTTCGGACTAGGGGCCTTGAGCTTATGTGATGAAAGAGGAAATTATATGCGGGATTCGTGGTGTAGCAAGGACAGAAGAGATGTTTTTAGTGGTTTCATGTGACATTGCACAAATTTGTGCAAGGTTTCTGAGAATGATGGTTGATTGAGATGAGAGAAAAGAGAGAAGAAAGGGAAATGAGGGCGGTTGTGTCAATGAGGAAACGATTGGGGTTTGGGGAAATAGGATCCGCCTCTAGGATTAAAGACGAGAGATGGAACGGGTGTCGTAGGATCTGTTGATCAACAGCTCCAATTATTTTGACATTTAGGAATTTAGAAATGATTTTAGCGAGAAAAATCGGTGGTCGTTGGATTACATTGATCGGATGGTTGAGACTAGATCTCTGGGTGTTTAAATTAAAGAAAAATGGAGATCAATTGTGAATCGTTGATCTGAGGAACAGACGACTCAGATTCGTTGTGTTTCTTATGTGAGTGGTGAGAGAAAGTGACGTGGCACGCAGTGATTGGTGCAAAGAGAGTGGCCTGGATTGCCACATTGGAATGGAGACGGGATGTTTGGACTGGGTATTTCCGTTTGATCCATGTGATGTGGTGGATCAACTCTTGCTCTAGGATTATTTCTCACTTCAAATTCACTAACACGAGGGTTATTAAAATCAGAAAAGCATTCCTCAACTCGTTCCTGGAAGTAAGGTAGGGCATCATAGTGAGCTTGACTTTCATCATTGGCTTCAATAGCTTTATTTGAAGAGAATGCCATATTTTATAAAAGAGAAGATCATATATATATATAAGAACATATATATATATATATATATATATATATATAAGAACACGAAGCGCTATGATCTTCTCTTTTATAAAATATGGCATTCTAAATTGGTCTAATACTTACAAGATTAAGCATATTTGTGCACAAGAACACGAAGCAAAATTGGTCTAATACTTACAAGATTAAGCATATTTTTATAAAATAACAATCATTCTAGTTTAGTTAGTTTGCTGCCTGAATCTTTTACTTTGTTAGTTAGAGTTTGATTCTAACCTTATAGTCCCGTCCCCCATTTTTTTTTCCACAGTTTTTGTTATCTTCTATATTTTACTAAAATGTTTATTTTTAACTATCACTACTAGAAAACAGCAAAAAAGCGACTAAGAATTAGCGACCAACGTTGGTCTGCCAAAAAAAGCGACCAACATTGGTCGCCAAACTAGTAAAAGAAATAAAAAAACTAAACTTAAAGAAATTAGCGACCAAAGTTGGTCGCTCATTGGTCGCCATATTCGTCAACATGTTGACCGGACTGGTCAGACCAATCTGGTCAAAAAAATTTCACAATTTGCGACAAAAGTTGGTCGCTAAAGTGGACCCACGTTTATATTTTGCGACCAACGTTGGTCGCTATAGGACAGGTAACATTTTAGCGACCAACATTGGTCGCTTATCTGGAAAATATAAATAAATCAGATTATCTTTTTGCGACCAATGTTGGTCGCTAATGTTAAAGTATATATATTAGCGACCAAATTTGGTCGCTTTCATGTCAACATTTTGCCAAAATTAAACTCACTTTTGTATTTTATGCTTGTCTAAATAATATAAATGTAAGCCATTAACGCTTTTGTAATACAGAGGATTAATATGAAGTTAAGTTGTACTATGGAGCGTGCGTGCGTATCCATATTATATATATATATAAGAACACGAAGCGCTCGGAACACTGGGACGGGTTCTTTTAGGTATTGATACACTTGTAATGATGAATCACCGTTATAGTATATTATAAATATAACTTGATATATAATACGCTATACTATACTATATTTATATATATATATATATATATATATATATTATAGTGTATCGTATAATACACTATACAATACACTTAGTATATATAACTATACAATATATAAGAACATGAAGCGCTCGGAACACAGGGACGGGTTCTTTTAGGTGTTGATACACTTGTAACAATGAATCACCATTATAGTATATTATATATATAACTTGATATATAATACACTATACTATACACTTAGTATATGCAATACACTTAGTATATATATATCAAGTTACTATAACGGTGATTCATCGTTACAAGTGTATCAATACCTAAAAGAACCCATCCCTGTGTTCCGAGCGCTTCATGTTCTTATATATGTATAGTTATATATATATAGTATAGCATATTATATATCAAGTTATAACTTGATATATATATAGAGTGTATTGTATAATACACTATACAATATACTTAGTATATATATATAGAGTGTATTGTATAATACACTATACAATACACTTAGTATATATACACGCAAGATCCGTACAGCTAGCTAGCGATCGACTGACTCCGCATTACCTGGATCTGTACAAAAATGTAAATGAAGTATAGTATGAGTACACCACAGCGATACCCAGTAAGTATCAAGACTAACTTCAGTGGAGTAGTGACGAGGGACAGTCAAGACACCTACTGGACTAGATAACTTGAAAAAGTATAGGTATAGAACTAACGGAGTATGATATCTTTACAGAACTACGCATAATGACCAGATAATACGGTGCTTGCATTAGGAAATAGAAGCAACAATTTACAGCGGGACACCACAAGTAATAACATAGTAGAGTAAGTTGGACACAGTTTATATCTAGTGAAAAACAAATAAAGGAAAGACAAGTAGCAACTTGATAAGAATAACCGCTTTTGCACCAGGTTAATTCAATAATCCCCACGAGGTACCAACCCTTAAAACTCACACAATTCACGAGTCCCAATTCATAAATCCTAATCACTTGGCATCTTGTGCCCTCATTACAACTGATAACTGCACCGATAGCTCACGTGCCAATAAAACCAACCTCACATATAAGACAAGTAGACGGAGTACGTACAAATGATTGGTAGCATCAGTGTTCATCTTCTTAAACCGATAGGGTGATAAAGTACATGTATGCTTGTGCAAGTGTTCTATTACAGTTCGAGCCAATGATTAAGAGTAGAGAAAATGAACGGCACATAAGGAACAATCCCCACAATTTGCACCAAGTAAACTCACACATGTTAGGCACGCCACTACACAAATATCAACAACAACAAGGCCTCTAGGCCATCACAAGTCATCACAAATCAATCTCCGACATAGCCCACCTTGTTTCACCATGTCGCAATAATAAAGTAAATGCTCGCCTTATCTCGCCACACGCGTATAATAATATTTTCACCTTGTCTCGCCACATGCGCAAATCCACATATATAGCCCGCCTTGTCATGCCGCATGTGCATTATCAATAGTAACAACAGCACGGCAGAAATCTCGTGCAAATACCCGAAAAAAACCTCCCAACAATATCACGTGCCAAACACATAACATCACAGTAGAATGACTTTACAATATGTGCCCATATTCCATAACATTTCATCTGAACAGTGTCAATACCACAACCGCGCATAGCCCTCGGCTAAAAACTAAGTACAACAGCAATAACAATAACAATAGCACGAGAATACGACAAGTAAATCAACTCAAGAGCTTTGGATCACAGAGAAGCGGTAGAACGAGCTCACAAAGAATAAACATAATAGGAAATTCTAGTTTCAATAAGAATAGCTCAACAAGGGAGATATGATATGTAACAAATGATTTACAAAAGTACAATATGACATCATGGGAGATAAAATGAGTCAATAATTCCAAATAAGGATGAAGCCACTACGATCAAGGATAACTAGCTTCATTTAAGGTTAAGCAATTACGGAAGAGGTACAACAAATTCAATTAAGGATAAGCAACGAAAAAGATAATCATAACCTCAATTAGGGATAAGCTATTATAGAAGAGATAATAATAATTTCTATTAAGGATAAGCAATTAGGAAAGAATAGCATGGCAATCGAAGAGGCAACAACTTTAGTTAAGGCACACAAGAGTCAAATAGGCAATAAGAGTGGAACATGAAAGCAATTAATTTCAATTAAGACACGTAAAGGTGAAACTAATAAATAGGGAACTTAACATAACATAACAACTTCATATCTAATTAGCATAAGAACTTAAGAGTCCTGAAAGGTCAACTTTCCACAAATAAGCCCGAGCACGTACTCGTCACCGCGCGTACACGGACTTCACATGACACAATTAGCACCAAAGACTCAATTTCCTAGGGGGTAATTTCCCCCACACGAAGTTAGGCAAGATACTTAACTCAAACCGTGCTCAATCAATCAATTAGAAGGCCTTTCCCTCGATTTTCTAACTCCAAACGGCTCGAATCTAGCCAAAACAATTTCATACTATAGATATAACTATAGAAAACTAATTTAAATAATAAAATAATGATCTTAGCAAAGAATTGAAAAATCACTCCAAAAAGTCGACCAAGGCCCGCATCTCGGAATCCGAATAAAATTAAAAAAATCAAATACCCATTCGATAACGAGTCCAACCATGCAAGAATTATCAAATTCTGATAACAAATCGACCCCCAAATCTTAAATTTCCGTTTTTGAAGAGTTTTACAAAACAAAAAACTCAAATTAAACAATGAATATAATCGTGGATTTATGAAATATAATCACTTTCGGAAATAGGACACTTAGCCAAGTCAAAGTCGTGAAGAAATCCTCAAAATCGCCCAAGAACCAAGTTCCAAAAATCCTAATCGAAAATGAAGAAATGACCATTTTTGAGTCCTTATGTTTCTGCCCGACTTCCGCTTTTCTGGACAAATTTGCGCTTCTGCGAGGTCGCTTTTGGATTCCAGTCGTGCTTCTGCGCAAGACCACTGCCAACTGAAGCCTCGCACCTGCGTACATGGCTCCGCTTCTACGCAACCGCAGGTGCGAGTGGAGTTACGCTTCTGCGCTGCTGTCTGCTTCTGCGTCTCCTTCACCCGTTTCTGTGATCACACTGGTGCCGTAAATTTGTCACACCTGCGACCTCTGTCCAGTCCAGCCATCCTATCTTCTGCGATGCAAGGCACCTCTTATGCGACGTCGCTTCTGCGATCAAACCTCCGCAGAAGCGATTGCACCAACAATCAAAATTCCAGCATTTCCTTAAGTCCAAAAATTGATCTGTTAACCATCCGAAATCCATGTGAGACCCTCGTGACCTTAACCGAATATACCAAGACGTCCCAAAATACAATACGAACTTGGTCGATGCCTCAAACCGCATTAAACAATGTCGAAACTATGAATCGCACCTCGAATCAAATAGTGAGTTTTTAATTCTTCCAACTTCTATAATTTGCACCGAAACGTATCAAATCAATCCGGAATTACTTCAAATTTCTCACACAACTCATAATGAAGTAATGGACCTATTCCAATTTTTGGAATTGAAATCCGACCCCGTTATCAACAATTCAACCTTCGGCCAAACTTATAAATATTTTAAAACTTCAATGTTTTTCCAATTTTTGCCAAAATGTGCTGAATTGTCCTGCGAACTTCCAAATCCAAATCCTGACATACGCCTAAGTCCAAAATCATCATACGAAACTATTGGAATCATCAAAATTTCGTTCCGTAGTCGTTTGCTCAAAAGTCAAACTACGGTCAACTCTCTTCATTTAAGCTTCAAAACAAGAATTGTTCTTTCAACTTAATTCTGAATTTTCTGAAAACCAAACTCGACCGCACACGCAAGTCATAATACATATTACGAAGTTGCTCGGGACCTTAAGCTGCTGAACGGGACGTTAGCTCTCAAAATGACAAGTCAGCTCGTTACATTCTCCCCCTCTTGAACAAACGTTCATCCTCGAACATGCCAAAAAATCGTCCAAAAGTCATCAAATCACTGAATGTATTCATCCTACATACACCGGTAGGTGATCCCATGTCACCCAATCCACATAGGCCCGACGACACCATCTCAACTGACATTTGTCCCTTCCGCCAATACTAATAAGCCTTAGAGCCAAATTTCTCATCATCCCATCGTTCCCAAAAGACCCGATTCTCGCATCAACACAAGGTACCAACTTCAACCAGCTGCAACAACTTATGTCTACGCCCACAGGGTACAACCACACGATGTAACACATCACACATATGCCCTTAACAACAACCCTAGCCACAACAACTGTCGATAATCAAATCCAGCACTGGCAATTAGCCTCACATCCGTTAGAACCCTGTTTCAAACCTTCACAACACTGACAACGATGCAGTAAACATGAAGACCTCACAACTATTCACCAGAATCAACAAATTACATCTAATGCCTCCTGGGCACACACCTCGCAAGCTAAAACCCAATAAGCACAACGCGAATATGACTGAATATGCAAAGGGAAACACACGAGAGAACTATCAAACAAGCTCGACAGGCACAACTGCCTATCAGTACCATTATACGAATAAATTTAACAAGGAAGAATCAAAGTATATGAACAAATCACAAGGATCTCATCCTGATATAACTCTGCCGTGGAATGCAGTTCGATTCAAACGTATCAAATCACATGAATACACAGGGATCCCATCCTCAGCTCTGAATTGCAGGTAGCGTACACATCATACCAACCGAAACCTTCCAATAATTCAATTTCGTCGACAAAATTCACAACACATACTAAACTCTCACACTGGTAGAGCATCCAAATCACAAATCGTAACCCATCAGCCAGAAATCACATCAAAACTGCCAAAATGAGGAACAAAAAGTCACTCAAAATCTCATAACTCTCAATAATGACTAAAAACAAAATGGTATACACGGGCTACCACTATAGAATCTCCCAATAGAGGTAAACACATAAGTAGAGTACTAGATCATGAAACTCACTCACATGTAAAGCAAAATAGGAGGAATCATCCTGATAAGCAGAACTGAAACAAAATACGAATGATACTCCTCTATAACAAATTGAAACCATAACTGTACGACATCATTTGTTGTAGCAGCCTCAGGCCTACTATAGGAAACACATCAACGGGCCGGGCCTCCCCCTCTTGGGCTCCCTTTACTCTCCTGACCTGTACCCCAAGCTGACAGTGCAGGAATATCAGCAGCCGGAACTGATCTCATAGCCTGAATACCCCGTTGTGACACATCTATCCGGAGTCTAGGATAATCTCTCACCATGTGGCCGATATATCCACACTCAAAACAACCCCTCTGCTGACATGGCTGTGGAAACAGTGCGGCACGGGTACTCCAAGACCCATGGGTACCTGAAACACCGTGCGAAGACTGAAGTGCAAACTGAACTGGCTAACCCACAAAACCTCTACCTACCGTACCCTGCCTCCAAAATAAGGACCAGTAGATCTCTCCGGTCTCCGAGACCTCTTAGCCTCCCTGTCCTCTCTCTCCTACTGTCCTCTCTCTCCTAGTCCTATATGCCCTCTAATCGGCGGGCGATCTCCACCACCTACTGAAATGGAACATCTAAATCTAACTCTCGAGCCATACTGAACTAGATATTATGTTTGAGCCCCTCAATGAATCTACGGACTCGCTTTCTAACTGTAGCGACCAAAGTAGGTGCATGTATGGACAAATCACTGAATCTAACGGCATACTCTGACACGGACATAGTGCCCTAGCGTAGCTGCTCAAACTAAGCGCGCTATGCATCCCGAAGGGTCTGAGGAATAAACTATCTCAAAAACATCTCTGAAAACTGAACCCATGAAAGTGAAGTTGCATCGGTCGGGCTACGCAACTCATACGCTCGCCACCACTGATATGCCTCTCCCTTAAGTTGGAACATAGTAAAAGCAACCCCACTCGTCTCCATACACATAGTGCAAAGAATGCAATGGCACTCCTCTAGAAAACCTTGTGCACCCTCTGAAGCCAAACCACTGAAAGTAGGAGGGTCATACTTCTTGAACCTTGCAAGTCTAAGATGTTCTTCTTCAGATGTTGTGGCCCTAACCATAGGCTGAACTGGGACCACAGGCTGAGTCTCCATGACACCTGGAACCTGACCAATTTAGACTCGCTGCTCTGGAGT
Organism: Nicotiana obtusifolia; assembly: GCA_002018475.1. Classification (NCBI taxonomy): domain Eukaryota; kingdom Viridiplantae; phylum Streptophyta; class Magnoliopsida; order Solanales; family Solanaceae; genus Nicotiana; species Nicotiana obtusifolia. The sequence continues at coordinate 81,786 of MCJB01012585.1, forward strand.
ATGGGTGGCAGGAGTCTGTGTCCCTCCCCCGATCTACGAAGTAGCTGGTGCAACCGGAATCGACCCCCTTGAGCCAATGTAGCATACATGCTCAGGAACTGTGTTAAAGTCTCCTAGAGTCCGGGGGTAACAGCAGGCGCCTCCGGTACCTGTCCCCCAATAGGAGCTACTGGCGGCTCCTCAACTGCGGCTCTGGTAAGTGCCCTAGTTATGACACGTGCTTCTCTTCGGCCTCCACCTCCGCCTCTGCCCCTAGTGACACCTGCTCTGGGGGCGACGTCATTAGTAACTCAGATTGTCTCCTCACCATCTGTGAGAGAATGCAATGATAAAAACTCAAACTCCGAGATCAATAAACTCGCACGATAGGAATAAAGAAGTGAAATTTTCCTAATAGTTCCATAGCCTCTCGAAGATAAGTACAGATGTCTCCATACCGATCCGCAAGACTCTACTAAAATCGCTTATGACTCTTAGCACCTATGAACCTAGGGATCTAATACCAACTTGTCACGACCCAAATTTCTCTCCATAGGATGTCATGACGCCAAGTCTTTAAGATTTGGTAAGCCTTACACTTACTAAATTAATAGAAAAGTTTGACCAACAATTAATAATTAGGAAATAGAACCTTATTCCACAACTTACAATTCCTAAAACCGGTAGTACAACTCATAAGCTCTACTGAGTTTGCTAGAAAACCTACAAAAAAAACCGTCTCAAAATAAAGATGAAACTGTGCAAGTACAATAATAGAAGGTGTCTCCAAGGCCTGTGAATGCAATAACAGGTTTACTTGAGTCTCCTTAGCAAGATCTGTATAGCTAGCTAGCGATCGACTAACTCCGAATTACCTGGATCTGCACAAAAATGTGTAGAAGATCTGCACAAAAATGTGCAGAAGTGTAGTATGAGTACACCATAGCGATACCCAGTAAGTATCAAGACTAACCTCAGTGGAGTAGTGACGAGGGACAGTCAAGACACCTACCGGACTAGATAACCTGAAAAAGCTAAGTATAGAACTAACAGAATATGATATCTTTACAGAACTATGCATAATGACCACATAATATGTGCTTGCAATAGGAAATAGAAGCAACAATTTACAGCGGGACACCACAAGTAATAACACAGTAGAGTAAGCTGGACACAGTTTATATCCGGTGAAAAATAAATAAAGGAAAGACAAGTAGCAACTTGATAAGAATAACCGCTTTCGTACCAGGTTTATTCAATGATCCCCACGAGGTACCAACCCTCAAAACTCACACAATTCATGAGTCCCAATTCATGAACCCTAATCACTTGGCGTCTTGTGCCCTCATTCAACTGATAACTGCACGGATGACTCACGTGCCAATAGAACCAATCTCACATATAAGACAAGTAGACGGAGCACGTACAAATGATAGGTAGCATCAATGTTAATCTTCTAAAACCGATAGGGTGATAAAGTACGTGTATTCTTGTGCAAGTGTTCTATCACAGTTGGGGCCAACGAATAAGAGTAGAGAAAATGAAAGGCACATAAGGAACGATCCCCACAATTTGCACCATATAAAACTCACACATGTTAGGCACGCCACTACACAAATATCAACAACAACAAGGCCCCCAGGCCATCACAAGTCATCAGAAATCAATCCCCAACATAGCCCACCTTGTCTCGCCACGTTCGCAATAATAAAGTAAATGCCTGCCTTGTCTCGCCGCACGCGCATAATAATATTCCCACCTTGTCTCGCCACATGCGCAAACCCACATATATAGCCTACCTTGTCACGCTGTATGTGCATATATCAATAGTAACAACAGCATGGCAGAAACATCGTGTAAACACCCGAACAAAACACCCCAACAATATCACGTGCAAAGCACACAACATTACAATAGAATGAATTTCAGAATATGTGCCCATATTCCACAACATTTCATCTAAATGGTGTCAATACCACAACCGCGCATAGACCACGGCTCAACAAACTAAGTACAACAGCAACAACCACAACAATAGCAGGACAATACGACAAGTAAATCAACTCAAGAGCTTTGGATCACAAAGAAGTGGTAGAACGAGCTCACAAAGAATAAACACAATATAAAATAGTAGTTTCAAGAAGAATAGCTCAACAAGGGAGAAATGATATGTAACAAATAATTCCAAAAAAGTACAATCCGATATCAAGGGAGATAACATGAGTCAATAATTCCAAATAAGGATGAGGCCACTATGATCAAGGATAACTAGCTTCATTTAGGGTTGAGCAATTACGAAAGAGGTACAACAAATTTAATTAAGGATAAGCAACGGAAAAGATAGTCATAACCTAAATTAGGGATAGACAATTACAGAAGAGAAAATAATAATTTCAATTAAGGATCAACAATTGGAAAAAGATAATATGGCAATCGAAGAGGCAACAACTTCAGTTAAGGCACACAAGAGTCAAAAGGCAGTAAAAGTGGAACATGAAAGCAATTAATTCCAACTAAGACACGCTAAAAGTGAAACTAGTAAATCGGGAACTTGACATAACAAAACAACTTCATAACTAACGAGCATAAGAACCTAAGAGCCCTAAAAGGTCAACTTTCCACAAATAAGCCCGAGCACGTACTCATCACCTCGCGTACACGGACTTCACATGATACAATTAGCACCAAAGACTCAATTTCCTAAGGGGTAGTTTCCGCCACACGAAGTTAGGCAAGATACTTACCTCAAACCACGCTCAATCAATCAATCAATTAGAAGGCCTTTCCCTCGATTTTACAACTCCGAATCTAGCAAAAACAATTTCATACTATAAATATAACTATAGAAAACTAATTTAAATAATGAAATAATGATCTTAGCTATGAATTGAAAAATCGCTCCAAAAAGTCAACCCGGGCTTGCATCTCGGAACCCAACCAAAATTACAAAAACCAAACACTCATTCGATAATGAGTCCAACCATGCAAGAATTACCAAATTCCGATAACAAATCGACCTCCAAATCTTAAATTTTCGTTTTTGAAGAGTTTTACAAAAATCCTAATTTCTTTCATTAAAACTCGAATTAAACAATGAATATAACAGTGGATTTATGAAATATAATCACTTTTTAATATAGGACACTTACTCAAGTTGAAGTTGTGAAGAAATCCTCGAAATCGCCCAAAAACCAAGCTCCAAAAATCCCAATCGAAAATGAAGAAATGACCATTTTTGGGTTCTTATGTTTCTGCCCAGCTTCCGCTTTTGCAGAAAAATTTGCGCTTCTTCGAAGCCACTTTTGTGAGACCAATCTCGCTTCTGCGAAAGACCACTGCCAGCTGAAGCCTCGCACCTGGGGACATGGCTCCGCTTCTGCGCAACTATAGGTGTGACTAGAGTTGCGCTTCTGCGCTGCTGTGCGCTTCTACGATCACGCATGTGCGGGAAATTCTTCACACCTGCGACCTCTGTTCAGTCCAGCCATCCTCGCTTCTACGATCAAACCTCCGTGGAAGCGATTGCACCAGCAATCAAAATTCTAGCATTTCCTTAAGTCCAAATGTCGATCCGTTAACCATCCGAAATCCACCCGAGACCCTTAGTACCTTAACCAAATATACCAACACGTCCCAAAATACAATACGAACTTAATCGAGGCCTCAAACTGTATTAAGCAACGTCGAAACTATGAATTGCACTTCGAATCGAATTTTGAGTTTTCAATTCTTCTAACTTCTATAATTTGTGCCGAAACGTATCAAATCAATCCGAAATGAATTAAAATTTTGCACATACGTCATAAATGATGTTATCAACAATTCAACCTTCGGAAAAAACTTATAAATATTTTAAAACTTCAACTTTTTTCCAATTTTCGCCAAAATGCGCCGAATTGTCCTACGGACTTCTAAATCAGACTCCGGACATACGCCTAAGTTCGAAATTATCATACGAAGCTATTGGAATCATCAAAACTTTATTTTGACAAAAGTAAAATTCTGGTCAACTCTTTTCATTTAAGCTTCAAAACAAGAATTGTTCTTTCTATTTAATTGTGAATCTTCCGAAAATCAAACTCGACCACACACGTAAGTCATAATACATATTACAAAGTTGCTCGGGACCTTAAGCTGCTGAACGGGACGTTGGTTCTCAAAATGACAAGTCGGTTCGTTACACTAATTCTCCTATTTATAGCCTTATTTAGGGAGACAAGATCCCTAAATCAAGCTCCTCTTGAATGAGATTAAAACCGTTATCGATGACTATAAAACGGTTGACTTTGAATGTTGATATTCTCTATAACGGCTGCTCATTGAATGCTATCGGATATCAAATCTTTGAATCTTTATTGTCAGCTCCTCTGCTTCCCGGATTCATCCAGCACCATACATTCTCGCATTTGGTGCCAGTTATTTGCTGACTCACGTTCCACCTGTCTTTTGTTTCACATGGAACCTCATCATTCGCTCAACTGTCACTAACCAATTTTACCCCATTCAGATAGTCCCTGTTGGGTTCAAACGCACATGTAAGTATACGCAGTCGACAAGTAATAAAGTGATGAGAGAGTATCGTTCCCACGAGGATTTATGATCAACTACTGCCTAAACTAAACTAGTTGCGAGTTATTTGTTCAAGAGATTTTGAGGAAGATGATTGTGGTTTTTAGTAACTAAATTACTAAAACTCTACTAAGCAAATAAGAGAATAAGATTGCAAGTAGGGCAAACAAACACTTAGAAAGAATTCAATGAGATGGAAATATTTAGGGGTTATGGGATTAATATTTCTCCTATTGCATTCTTTCGATTGATTTAATCAAATGATTTATCTAATTTGTTGATTAGCGGAGTTTATTTTGCTCGCGAAGTTCTTTCGACGCTTCGGTCGTGTATTCAAGCCAACCTAAGACTATATGTCTATAGAATCAAAGTAACAATAACACATGTGTATTTTCTGAAAAAATAACCAACTAAGGCAATTAGAATATGTCTATCCTAATCGCGAATCTATTCCCTGATGCCTGCATTCAAGAACTTGCTCTATTCAATCTTATATGCTATCTATAGGTCTCATTTTCGAATTCAACTATAAATTCGTAGATAGTACTCTATTGTTAGCTACACAATAGAATAATTAAGTGTAAGATTGAAAAAATAAAGTAATATGATAAAATCAAGAAATATTATCAACCGACAAACTCAATAGTCAACACCAGAATAATGATGTTCTTAGCTACTCATGTTCATGACAATACTCAAAATAGTATTTTTGAACATAAAAGCTATGAATACTAGATGGAAGATGGAAGAATGATGAATTCTGTGCTCCTTTTGTGTTTCTTTGCCTTTTCTTGCTCCCAAAATTGACCAACTCCTCACTAATCACATTTAGGTGATATTTGTAGGTCGGAGTCCCCAAGCCCAAATCCAAGTATAAATCGTTTAAAGCAGACTAGGAAGAGACCAAGCCTAAAAGCTCACGAGGCCTGGTGTGCAGCGCGCCTTAAAGTAGGCGTTGCCCACTGTAACGCCAGGTGGACCTCGCTCAGGACCAGGCATCGCCTGCTCCGGCTTCTGGTCCAATTTTTCTGCCTTTTGGTGCTCTTTTTATGTATCTTTGTCGTCCATGTGTGCAACCTCTATGCATTTTCATCCTTCAACAATCCTACACATAAAATGACACAATTAGGCTCAAACGTCACACATTTAATCACTAAAATATTGCAATGCAAGGTAAATAATGCACTAAAAATATACATTTATAGCCAAACATCACTACCCCACACTTAAACGATGCTCGTCCTCGAGTCAACCAACCGATTACACTATTCTTGAGCACTTTACGTTTACACAATCGAAGCATACTATACCAATGACCACGGTTGATAGCAACAATTAAGCTCGAGCATATGCAATCACATACACTTCCCCTTTACTTATACCATTTTTCAATAGAAATATTCACAAAAAAGGCAACATGCTTATAACAATCCTAGTCTCAAAAACCGACTTAATATCACAATGCACTCAAGGCTTGAACACTTAACATCATAGAGAAATCTAATAACGTAACCTATCCCTCGTGAAACCATGTGTCCTCACAACAAGAACTAGAGAGTGAGTAGAATCCACATATTTGAATCAAATGCTCAAATATAATTTAAATACTCACATATATCAAAATTGCTCACCCTCACAAAAGAAATCACATGCGTGTAATTGGTACCATAGGCTTGCCCATAATGTAAATCTCCACTAATGCAGGATCACTTGATGTAAAATCAATTGGGACTTTTTCATGGTTGTAATGTGGGCTAAGGAGCATGTAGGATATACCTAGGAATAGTGGTTCATCCTCCTAAGCTCTTTAACACATCAAATAATAAACCTTAAGCGTAAATTCTTCAATCCATTTCAATTTCACAAACAAGATCACTCTTTAAAATTATTTCCTCTTTCTTTAAGCCCTACTTTACTTTATATCTCACTAGCAAGAACAAGACAACAATTTATTCACCTATCTTTTTCCTTCTTTTTTTCAGATTTTTCTTTCTTATTTTTTTTTTCTATTTCCGCTAGTGGTGTATTGTTCTACAAAACAAGTGCACCTTTCTTTCTTTCATTGGTTCCACTTGAAATCCACCCCCCACTTAACATCATAAATCTCAAAAGGATCAAAGAAAGCCTAAAATCATTTTTCAAACTAAGCATCACCTCAAATTTTTCTTCGACTCACATATCAGGCAAGTTCTAGACTCAATCACAATAACATGGACTACACAAAATCTCACTTCACACATGGCACATGACTCACTAAGGACGGTCTCTTTCCGCGCTCAAACAATGCAAGTATTCGCAGAGCCACAAGATATTAAGCATTAAGCACAAAGTGAACATAAGTCAAGAAAACGAGCCATAGGCGTCATAAAACATGATATCCAATATATAAAGGCATCATGCTCAATTTCAAAACATAGAAAAGATATTCCACATGCCAAAGCCTAAATATGCTACTATCAAACAGGTCAAAGGCGCCTAGGTTCATCATTCTTCCTCCATTTATTCCCTTAATTCCTAATCTACTCTAAAAAAAATTACTTCCCAGTTCAAACTACATCGCATGGAAAAGAATCGAGGCACAAAGAAAAATCACAGAGGATTATTACTACCTAAAAGAAAAAATAAAAAGACATGTCTTTGGAGTTTTTTGTTTTTTAAAATTTTTTGGTTTGTTCTTTTTCTTGTTAGACTTTAATCAAAAATCTCCTAAGAGATCCATCGTCGGGAAACGTCTATATTTTTCTAAAAAAAAATTTCGTTAATTAATGCCAAATACAAAACAAAAACTAAAAATAAAAATAAGAAGCTAAAAGATACTAATATACTAATGTACAATCCATAGAGAATTTCCCATTAAGTATGCGATGTCCTCAGTGCATATAAAAGCAATTATAACTCTAGAAGGGTGGTAAGAAAACTCCCTAGTCATCCTTCCTGATCCTCCTCATCAACTCAACATGTGGTCATAACGACCCCACACTTAACACACGGTCGTTTAACTAAATTAAGGTTACTCAGAATTCACCTTGTACAATTTAAGCATGTTAGCATCATACAATCAACTCATTCACATGTAAGCACAACGTACAAACCACTTCAACAATATACCTCGGCTCCAATGAGCCACCCTACACTTAAACTTCATGTTAATTAAGCTCACAATCTACTAGTGCATCAATCCCGGAGACTCGGACTCCATTTGGGACAAATCTTAGCTTTGAGGCATGATAACAAGTCAGGCGACGCCCACTGTGGGGCGAGATCCAAGCCTGGCGATGCCCAGTGTGGGGCGAGCTTGACCAGGCGATTGGCTGGGCAGCGCCTAGCTTGTGGCGAGATCCTTCCTGGTTTGAACTTAGTTATCAACTTATTTGACCTCCCATCATGCTCCCGTACCTATTCAAACAAAAATATTAAACCAAAAAACTCGTTAGTACCTAGAAACAAATAAAAAAATCTAATTAAGCTAAATATACTATGAGTTGGGTTGCCTCCCAACAAGCACCTTAGTTAACGTCAGGGCATGACATTTACAACATCACCATGGGTTGCCTCCTATGAAGCACCTGATTTAAAGTTGTGGCATAACGCAAAATGTTCCATCAAGCATCCACCAAGTCTATCGAAGTTTAGTGACGATGGACACCACCACTCCAATAGTGTTTAACTCTTTGCTCTTCGGCGAAAAACGTGTCACCATGTATGGGATCCCTAAGTTCCACATCGCCATGCCTTGTAGTGAAAACTACCTCAAATGGACCACACCATCGAGGCTGGATATTTCCAGGTAACAGCTTCAATCTCGACTTATACACAAGCACGGATTGACTCAGCTCAAACTCCCAAGGCGCAAGGTTCTTGTCAAGCAACTTCTTTATCTTTCCCTTACACCATTTTACATCTTCAACCAACTGAAGCTTTTCAGGCTCACTTCTTTTTATGATGACATTAACACTCACATCAACCCCCGGCTCTATTAGCTTTAGTTCAATCACCGAGATCATGCATAAGTCCTTCTAATGCTTGGGAAGGTTGAGCGCCTTGTACACATGAAACGTAACTTCTTCATCATGCACTCTCATCTTTAGCTTTCCTTCTCTCACATCAATTAGTGGTCCTCCAGTGACCAAGAATGGTCGCCCCAAAATAATTGGAACTTCCTCATCGGCCATTTAGTCAAGAATAATGAAATCAGTAGGAAAGATAAACTTCTCCACTCGCACCAGCACATCTTCAATTATTCCTTCAGGCACTGCTAATGACCGATCCGCTAGTTGTAGAGTTATAGTAGTAGGCCTAGCTTCTCCCAATTTGAGCTACTTGAAAACAGATAAAGGCACCAAATTAATGATCGCTCCCGGATCGCACAAGGCTCTACCAACCTCGTGTTTTCTTATTGCCAAGGGAATTGTGAAAAAACTTGGATCCTTCAACTTAGGCGGGAGCTTTCTCTGTACTCTAGCACTGCACTCCTCAGTAAGTGCAACCGTTCCAAACTCTGACAACCTTCTTTCATTGTCCATGATGTCTCTCAAGTACTTGGCATATTTAAAACTTCTTGCAGCACTTCTATCAAAGGTAGATTCACCCGCACCTGGCTCAAGATATCTGAGAACCTTTTGTACTTGGACTCATCTTTCGACTTTTGCAACCTTTGACGAAAAGGCGGTGGTGGCCTTATCTCTACATCTTACATGTGTCCATCATCTTTCTTTTCAGATTCTACCTCCGGTTGAAGTACCAATCTTTCAAAAACTTCTTTAGGCATATACCTTCCAATGCTTTCCTACTTCTTAGATTAATTGCTTGTACATGTTCAATGGGATTTTTCTCAGTATCTGCCACGTCCCAAACCGAAGGGCCATGACGGGCACCCGGTGCCTTACTCAATTGAGTAGAAACATATTGTATCCTTCTTATCATACTATCATGGGTAAATGGGCCGGAAAGGATGGTATGAGATAACTAGAATTAAACATAAGAGAATACTCGACATAGGATGACCCAACATAGAATACAAACTTATAGATGTGACATATGGGCCTATAAGGCTGACATAATAATTTGTACACTCAAAACATAGACCGACAAGGCCATACAATCATCCATATATATGAAATATGTCTACAATCCTCTAAGAGTACATAAAAGTCATAAAGGCTACGACAGGGCCCTACCATACCAATCTATACATGTCCAAAGCATACTGACCAAATAGGCAACTCCTAAGCAAGTGGAGTGCACCAAAACCTTCCACTGAGCTGATAGCCTACTAGAAGGACTTTCAACCTGTCTATCAAAATCTGCGGGCATGAAATACAGCATCCCCAGGCAAATGAGACGTTAGTACAAATAAAGTATCGAGTATATAAGGCATGAAAGTAGCATATAAAAGACATGAAAGAAACATGGAGTGCATATGCGTATAAATATAATCATGAAACGTTTATAATTCCATGCATATGCGTGTGAATATAACATCATGCATAGGTATATGCATACATAACATCATCAAGCCTCTGAGGGCATCCCATCATATCATCTCGGCCTCTGTGGGCGAAATCATCAACGTATACCAACTGATTAAGTGGTGGTGCGTATATAACGTCGGAACCTTTCCCCATACCCCATATATATATATATATATAACGCCATCTAGTCATGGGTCAATGTACATGTATAAATGAATGTATTGCATAAGGAAGTAAGTCGATAAGATCTCTCGGAATGTCATAAGATCAATATGCCTTCAGTTAATATCATGAAATAAACTTCATCAATGTATGTATTATCTTGAGACCCATGAATAGATGATATATTAACAGGACACATGCGGAATCAAGAACATAGAGGCACCTAGTACTTCTATGAATAGAGTCATTTATGAAAGTTGTGCGTTTGCTCGTTACGTTTGTATCATATGGATCATGCCAAAAGGAAAGAAGGGATAGCCTTAACATACCTTAACTCTGTTGAGTCCTTAATACCTTCGAAGAAATTCTTCAAACAACTCAACTCAATCTACCATAGCATAAGGAGATTCAAAATCAGTAATGAGTAAAGGCTAAGTCTGCAACTTAAACTAGTAGCTCGTTTATGTAAATTTCGGCAGCATTTTCCCTGTAACAAGGGCCTCCTCCAATTCCATATGCCGAAAAAACAACTGGATCAATATAATAAGAATAACATCAACAATAGGGTACAAAATATTTTATTAACAAGTCATCAACATATCACGACGAGCGATAAGCTCGAATTGAATCCCTTTAGCACCCTTCAACCCTATTATCATTTATTCTTGAACTTAGTAATATATCCAGTATAATAACCAATGCCTTTTAAAGGATTTCCAACCTTGTACTCAATTTCAAAGTTACCCGAAATAGCCTATCACAAGATAATATCACTATGGATTACTTTCAAGTGCTTTATAGCTATTTCTTTTCTAGTTACCAATTTCCTCAATAGGATTGACATGTAAACCAACATAATCATACTAAAAATATCATAGACAACTTATTTTCCATAAATTCTAGCCATATGAAGTCATATACACAACTCCAAAATAGTCAAGTAAGAGACAACAGCTTCTTATACAACTTCAAGTTCTATCTTGTAATTCTTAATCCAAATAACTTAGCCAACACATAGATAAGCTTAAGCCCAAGTAATAGGGTGTAATAAATACCTTAAATATTCATAAAAAGCTCGAACCAAAGCTTCCTTTGCTTACAAGCACCCTTAATGGCATCACAACACCATAGAGACTTTTTTCTTCACTTGGAAAATTTTTGAGGTTAGGGCTAGGCAAAACTGACTTGGATTCGACTTGTAACCATGGAGGACTGTTAGAGAGGTGTTGAGAGAGTTTGGGAACTGTCCTTGGTCGAAAAATGACCAAAAATGAGCCGTCCAAACCCTTTAAAATGTTCAAGGGTCGTCCACCGCTTAAGTGGGTCCCATTGGGAGCTGCTTCCGCAGTCTCACAAAAATGCGAATATCTCTTTACAGCGATGTCTTATTGACAAATGGTTTAATGTGTTAGAAACTAGACGCGTATATCTTCTATTTGATATGGGGTTCATCCTGTAATCCCAAGTATATTAGGAGAAAAGCTCTGCTACATTTGACCTATTTTTCAGCACATTATGAATGTAACTTGTGATGACCTTTGCCAACTTTCGTTCCACAACTCGCTTGACTCTAAAATGTATGATTAAAATAACTCATAACATAACCTCCTTATCATTTTAATAACCCTAGTATCACTCCAAAAGTATATGTTATAACATTCCCAACTTGTAGACATTCGACGACACTTAGTTTCTTTAATTTGTTTAGCTTCTAAGCCTTTCAACCCTCTTGCTACTTGTTATCCATGATCTTAAAAAATTGTAACCTTCAAAGTAACATGCTTAACTTACTTTATGTTCCTTCAAAGACGATCTCATTTATGAGCTTACATCAATTGACTTACGACGTACTCTCACGTACGAAAATATGGGGTGTAACATTGTTCCCCCCTTTGGAACATTCGTCCTCGAATTTTAACTGATGTGCTTATTAGTCTTATAACCTATAGCTTATATAAATACTTTTATATTGTCCTTTCCATCTAGGCAACTATTCTGTGAATAAATCAAAAGGTCAGGGCATCCCCCCTTTAGGCCTCTTTCTCACAGCACGACTTGTAATCGGAATTCTTCCAATCTCGTAGTTGTTGCTACCTTCTGTCATGTAGCCTGTACCACTTTGACCTTGCATGTGCGTCCATTCCACTCTTCTCTCCTTTTTCCTCCAGCTTTTAGCTAATCTCTAGGCCTCACTTTGTGAACATATACAGAACTATGACAAGTTGTCCCTCAGGAATCTATAGATGTACTGAAGTTCTTTGCTCGGTACTTTGTCGAACTTACGACTATTGATATATCTTGTTTCATAGCCTCGGTTATCTATGCTTATCGATTTACTAAAATTAGGTAGGTCATACTATACCGTAACTCTTACTTCGATTTATTATTATCGAGATCTACTACCCAACTCCAGGTTACTCTCTCATTTCTTATCCTATATGTGTAAATCTAAGTCCTTTAATGCTTCCTCATTACTGTTCATCTTAATATTGACGGCCTAATCTCATCTCATACTTTGTAACTTTTGTCCATCTATTGTTGATTCACTTTAATGTGATCTATAATCTACCACTTGTAACTTGAAACTTCTTACGTAATAGAATGTCACTCGGTCTCATGTCTCATCGGGGAACATCTAAATTTATTTGCTTGATCCACCTAGGGACGATACTATACTTCAATAAATGTATGTCATAGCATCCCAACATGATTCATCTTATGGGTTCTAATCACGTGCAATTCATGAACTCCCTTCTCTCAAAATCATTACTCAATCAAAGTCCTAAACGTCATCCTCTTATCCATCACCATTACGCCATTATTCTACTATCAGGGCAGCATTTCATCTCTTCTAATTGTTCCTAGTCTTAGACTCATTTGAGTTCATTCAGGCTGTACTGAGCTTTCTATAACTTACGGAAGCCATCAGCTCTCTTGTTTTGATGGGTTTAATTCCGAGGACTTACCTATTCTCGTCACCTTCTCACTCACCTTTTCTTATCCTTACTCCTATCTACCTAAAACCTTGTCGCTCTACCATACTTTAGCTTGCGACCTAGACATATCTATTCATACTACTCGCAACCTTCCTTTAACTTGCTACCACTATAGATTTCCTTTCGTGCCTTTTTAGTTGCCTTTAACATAAGCAATTACTTTCTTGGTCGCTCTGCCACTTGTTGCATGAATACATGGCTTATCTCATTGCCCACAAATACTAGAATTTCCTTTAACTCATATGATCTCAAATATCACCTTTTGATTTTTTTTCTTCTTCCCCTTCATTAGCCACGATAGGTGCCACTTTCTTATGGAGTGCATATAATGTTGTTGTGAGACTGTTGTTACCAAACCATTTCTTCTTTATGTCACTATGCTTAAATTGAATCCTTCTTCCTTATTTCCTCAGCTAGTCTTTCTTTGTAGTACTTAAGGGAGACCCTTTGACTCCTGTAAATCTGCGAGCTTATTACATCGTATACCCGAAAGAATTTTTGATGTTCTTACTCGCCTATAATTATCCTTAGTTACTTACCTCCGCGCCCTTGTGCTCGTAGGGTTGCTTCTGAATTGAAATTTTTGATTGTCTTCCTAGTGGCACCGTCTTTTATTTTCATAACACTTATACGGTACCTTTAACAACCCCAACTCCTTTCTGAATATTTCTCAAGGATTATGACATCATATCTCCGAGACTGAATTCACTATGTTTGGGTTCACTATGTTTATCTTGCACAATCTGCTGATTTGTCTGTATCCACTTGTCTAGCCATAACTAGGCTTTTCTTGAATCAACTACTAATTACTCTTTGGTCCATTCTCATATCTATATTCTGCATAATCTCTCTTAGGTTATGTTCTTTGTCTTAACTTACCCCTCGCACTGGCTCCTTATGTATTAAGTGTTCATTTACACTTATTTATCAATAATATCTTGTGCTGGAACCCTTACTGCCTCTCCCCGACGTCGTGCTTGAATAATGTTCTGGAGTCGTATCATAGCCGTATGACCTGAATAAATGCAATCTCATTCCTTTTGCCTTTCTACCACATTCTTCCTTTACTATTCCATAGTTGCCTGAACCACATAACTCTGACTTAATGCCATATCAAACCATCTTCCCCCTTTAGGGGAGTACTAACATGTAATGCTATGAAGATTTACCTATAAATGTTTTAGCTCTTCAGCTTTGGCGTCTTTTCATATCTTCATGGACTCTTACTTGCCTTACGGTAACCCTTCTGTACCAGGGAAAACTGAATTTCTTATGCACGAAGGTGACACCTAGTGTAACTGGCACACTTAGTCCCTTAAGCTTAACTCTGCTCATAGTGCTGCTTTGGGGAAGCGTCTTCCTGAATGACCTTTAAAGATTATTCTTTTGTTGTCCATCCTATTATTGCCGGAACGCGATCTATGAAATTATCACGATGTCGACTATTATCAAATCCTCCGGTCCCAAATTCATGTTCGGTTTTATCTTGTTTACTAGACCATACTAATTTTTGTTACTACAGGGGGTCTAACTTAGCCTTCCGGTAATCACGTGGGAGTCACCAACTCATTTCTCGAAATGAGGATATGACCTTTGGCATATACTTTTTTATTGTCTCAAGGCCTGTCACCTCTTGTCTCTTCCTTCACTTGGCTGTAGACTCAGTCATCGTGTCATATTTTGATTTACCGTTATCACCCATTTATCACATCTCACTCATAATGCTTCATTTACTCTCTTCTTATTCTCCTGCTAATATTTTTGTCTATCACTTTATGCTGAAAAATTCAACAAAACATTCTTTCACTCTTTGCTCCCCTTGCTTCATCTCACTGGCTCTTCGAGTCGCTTAACATTTTCTTTTTTCCTAGGGGCGGGAGTCATACTAAGATAAATACTTATTCTTTCTAGGATTCCACTGCCTATCTTCTAAAATTTCTGAACATTCTAGTATGCATATCTGACTATTCTATTCTAGAGTGCACCATCTGGGTGTCTCACAAGGAGTTCTATTACCACGTTTGCACTATCCTATAAAAATGTCAGCTAATGATAACAATCCATCCACTATTTTGGGCTACTCTAACTGATGTTTAGCGTAAAGCATATATATTTCTATGTATATCGCCTCATATTTGACTCTTGTTTCGTGAAATTGGTATGTTAAATGCTATGATTTTCATTAATTTAAGTGTTTTTATGTGTAGGAATGAATCGGGAGAAATTAGGCGCGAAACGCGCAAGATTTGAGCCAAAACGAGCAAAACCAAGGCATTTCGGCGCCACAGGCAGCGCCCTGGTGGGCGCCTGTGGCTATCTAGGCCGCCAATGACGTGATTTTTTCCTAGTTCGTCCGGGACAAGGTTATTTCGGCCCTAAACCTACCCAACACGTATAAAAGGAAGACTAAACCTAGTTTTGAGAGGGGACGACGCCATTTTGGAGCAAAACACACACGGGATCGTGAGGAAGCGAAGAATTCTCAGTTTTCTTCAATATTTTTCTAATATTTCCAATTGATTCAAAACTTATGCTATTTTCTGATTATATTATGAGTGGCTAAACACCCATTTTTCTGGGTTTGTGATTAGCCATGAATATTTTTATTTAATGTTAACTTAACCTTGATTATAATTCACAAACATATGGTTGTTTCTTCAATTCTGTGTTGAATTGCTTAATTGTCTGGCCGGCAGTTAGGTTCTATTTACTATCTATGCTATGCTTGGGAAAGCCGTGTTTAGATTAGAGAAGAGTTGAAGAGAGCATGTAGGGGGAGTGGATTTGTGGTTAGGATAGGAATATACCTAATCACCATGCTTAATTAAATAAGGTGATCTTATTGCGTCCTTAATAGATTGATTTCATAGGAATATAGGCGTTAATCTATTGAGAATAGGCGAGTAGTACTTCGGGAGAAGGCTATGAGAGCATTTATCGATTAATTAGCAACCATGAGTGAATTATATGAAAGGGAGAGTTAATTCGAACACAATACAATTGGTAAATCGATCACAACCCTGGAATACTTGTCTCTACTGAATAAACGACAATCAATTAGTTACTTGATAATTTAGTTATTACTTAAAATTGTAGTTTAGTAGAATTAAACTCTTGAACTCGAATTTAGCTTGACTGAATAACAATATTGGTATGTTAGTGAGTACTTGATATAAGTCCCTGTGGGTACGATATCTGGACTTCCAACTCCTATATTACTTTTCGGCCACGTATACTTGCGTGTGCGTTTGGGAGCAACAAGTTTTTGGCGCCGTTGCCGGGGACTTAAAAATTAGCTACTTTACCGACTTAATCTTTTATTAGTTATTTGTTCAAGTTTTACTTATCAGTTTACTTTGTTTGTGTTAACACAGGCTCTTCTCTTGAATGCGGAGGAGTAGAAGCACAAACAATCTCCTTCCTCTTGATCCTGAAATTTAACGGACACTTCACAGAGTGAGGAGAGAGGTCGAAGTTAGAACTAGAATAGAATGAGAGTTGGACATCGTAGTTCAACCACAGTCAATAGAGATGGCAGGTAATGCAGAGCGTGCGGTGATAGAAGCCGCAAGGCCCAATCTTCCTAATATGACTCAGGCTATTGTGAAACCTGAGATCATAGGGCATTTTGAACTCAAACAGTACATGGTACAGCTGATTCAGTCCACAGGGCAATATGTGGGTCTATCTCATGAAGACCCGCAAAGGCACATTCAAAATTTCTTGGAAATTATGAATACCTACAATTATCCAAACGTTTCCAAGGATTATGTCAGGCTGACACTGTTCCCTTTTTCATTGCTGAGGGGAAGCGAAGGAATGGTTGCAGAAAGAGCCCGCAAACTCAATCCACACTTGGGACGATCTAGCAAGGAAATTCTTAATTAAAATTTTCCCCACCAAGAAGACAAAGTCATTGAGGAGTCAAATTCTTGGGTTCGAACAATGGGATGGAGAGACACTTCGTCAAGCCTGGGAAAGATACAAGAAGCTGCTCAGAGATTGCCCGCATCATTGTCAGACTGATGAGGTATTGGGATACACTTTTGTTGATGGGTTAGATGAGGCCTCAAAGATGAATCTTGACTCAGCTTGCGGAGGTAGTTGCATGGCGAAACCATATAGTGAAATTCAACTCTTGCTGAATAATTTCACTGCTAATGATCATAACTGGCAAGGAGATGGGGATTCACGCAAGGCAAGTAAACAGAAGGCAGCCGGGTTGATTGAGCTTGATGACTTCTCGGCCATGAGAGCTGAGATAGCAAAACTGGCAAACCAGATGAATTGAATGACAATGCAACAAGGACAACAGATGCAACATGTACAACAGATGTCTCTTTGCTACGAACTATGTGGTGACAACCATATGAGTGATATGTGCCCCACGAATCCAGAATCTATATACTATGTGGGACAGCAGAGCAGGGGTCCAATGAATCAGAATGCCCAATATGGGAACACTTATAACCCAAATTAGAGGAATCATCCCAACTCAAGCATTTAAACAAACACAATATGGGCATGAAGTGTGTTCTTATATTTCAAAAATGGTGGAATATGATGGCCCTCCCAATTTTCAACGATGTAGAGGGAATTCTAGTGTACTACTCCGAATACACATAAAGCACACAAATTTCGACCAAACAACACACCCACCATAAAGGTGACGTAAGAACTACATGAAGGAGTGGGAACTGTAATATGAAACTATGGGGAATTTGTGGTCTTGGGGATGGGAGTTTGGATAACTACTAATGAAAACACATAATAAATAGAAGAGAAAAAGAAGAACATACCTGGGGAAGGAGGGCGAGAGAGAATGAAAAATTGAAAAAAACATTCTTTTTTTTTTGTGAAGAAGTTGAAGAAGAAGATGTGGACAAAAGAAGAGAAGTTGCGTTTTTTTTTTTTTTTGTTGTTTTTGTTTGTTGGTGTTTGGGTGGGTTTGGGAAAGGATATGGGTATTAGTATTAGTGTAAATCGGAATTTGGGTTGGGTTAAATGGGTATGGGGTGAGAATAAAATAAAAAAAAATTAAAAACTTACCTGACCCCCCCCCAGCTGGCGCCTCGTGCCCTCCCTGGCGCTGGGGGTCTTGAAACTTACTGCCTACAGCGCCCCAGGCAGCGCCGGGCGCTAGCCTGGGCGCTGTCCACGATTTTTTTTTTATATCTTTTTTTTTAATAAACATCCCGATCCCCCGAGCCTTATATATATATCCAATTTACACGTCCTACACCATTACATCTAATACCTATAAATGCGGTGCAGTACTCTATCTATTCTGAAAAAAAATTAAGAAGTTAAACTAGGAAAGCGATAAAAATTGGGTTGCCTCCCAACAAGCGCCTGATTTAACGTCGCGGCACGACGCAGAGTCTCGCTTACTCGTCAGCGAGTACAACCTTGGTCTTCTCATGATTAATCAGTCCTCCCCAATAATGCTTGACTCTATGACCATTCACCAAGAATTTTCGTTCACTATTTAAAGCTCGCAGCTCGATTGCACCATAAGGGGTGACTTTCACCACCTCAAAAGGACTTGACCATCTCGATTTTAGCTTTCCAGGGAATAGCCGTAGTCTAGAATTGAATAATAACACTTGTTGTCCTGGCTCAAAGTAACGCGGCTTGATATGCTTGTCATGCCATCTTTTTGTCTTTTCTTTATATAGCTTAGAATTTTCATAAGAGTGCAGCCTAAACTCAAACTCATTCAACTGCACAAGTCTTTTCTCGCCTGCGGCCTCAAGGTCTATGTTCAGCTTCTTAATAGCCCAGTATGCCTTGTGTTCCAATTCAACGAGTAAGTGGCATGCTTTCCCATAAACCAGCTTGTAAGGGGACGCTCCAATTGGCGTTTTATATGTCGTCCTATATGCCCAGAGGGCATCATCCAACTTTGCAGCCCAATCCTTCCTGTTCACACTCACCATCTTCTCTATTATTTGCTTGATTTCTCTGTTTGACACCTCAGCTTGCCCACTTGTCTGTGGATGATATGCTGTAGCAACTCTGTGGCGAACTCCATATTTAGCTAGAAGGTTATTCAACAATTGATTGCAAAAATGAGTCCCTTCATCACTGATTAAAGCACGTGGAGTTCCAAATCTCGAGAATATGTTCTTTTTCACAAATGCAGCTACCACCATGGCATCATTCGTTGGCAAAGCAATTGCCTCCACCCATTTTGACACGTAGTCAACTGCTAGCAAAATGTATTTGTTTTCTCTGGACGATGGAAATGGCCCTATAAAATCTATCCCCCACATATCAAAAAGCTCAACTTCTAGAATGTTATTTAAAGGCATCTCATGCTTCCTTGTGATTGTTACCGTTCTCTGACATTGGTCACACTTCTTAACGAATGCATGGGCATCCTTGAATAAAGTCGGCCAAAAGACACCGGATTGTAGCACCTTTGCAGCTGTTCTATCTCCTCCATGATGGCCCCCATAAGGTGATGCGTGAAAATCATACAAAACTAATTCCACCTCTTTTTCAGGAATGCACCTCCTCATCAATTGATCGGCACATTGCTTGAATAAGTAGGGCTCATCCCTGTAGTAGAATTTCACGTCATGTAAAAACCTCTTTCTAGCTTCAGATTTGATTTCGGGAGGAAGTACCCCACTCACAAGATAATTCACATAATCTACGTACCACGGGGGATGGTCATGGGTTATAGCAAAAAGTTACTCATCAGGAAATACTTCTTTAATTTGGCCACCCTCCTCTACGTGATCGTGATTTTCCAACCGTGATAAATGGTCAGCTACTTGGTTCTCTGTCCCCTTTCGATCTCGTATTTCTACATCAAATTCCTGCAGCAATAAAACCCAGCGCATCAATCTAGCTTTAGATTCTTTTTTGTAAACAAATACCTAATTGCTGCATGATCGGTATGAACTATGACTTTCGTTCCCGCCAAGTATGCCCGAAATTTCTCAAAGGCCCACACTATAGCTAACAGCTCCTTCTCCGTGGTGGTGTAATTCAGTTGTGCATCATCAAGAGTCTTACTCGTATAGTAGATGGAATAAAACACCTTGTCCTTCCTCTGGCCTAGTACTGCCCCAATAGCAAGGTCACTCGCTTCACACATAAGTTCAAATGGTAAGGACCAATCAGGTGCCACGATAATGGGAGCAGTCACCAACTTCTTTTTAAGTTCTTCAAATGCCTTGAGGCAAGCATCATCAAAGTTGAAAGCTACATCTTTTTCAAGCAGCCTGCACAAAGGAGTAGCAATTTTAGAAAAATTTTTAATAAAGCGCCGATAGAAACTCGCGTGTCCCAAGAAACTCCGGACACCCTTCACTGAAATAGGTGGAGGTAATTGTTCAACCGCCTCCACCTTAGCTTTATCAACTTCAATGCCGGTCCTAGATATTTTGTGACCCAACACGATGCCTTCTTGTACCATAAAATGGCATTTTCCCATTCAGTACCAGATTTGTTTCTTCACAACGGGCTAGCACCTTGCTTAAATTCCTCAAACAATCATCATAAGAGGATCCAAAGACTGAAAAATCATCCATAAACACTTCCACAAATTTTTTCACCATGTCGGTGAAATTGCCATCATACACCTCTGGAAAGTGGCTGGTGCATTACAAAGTCCAAACGGCATTCTCTTGAAGGCGAAAGTGCCATAAGGACAAGTAAAAGTAGTATTCTCCTGATCCTCTGGGCATATGACAATCTTATTGTACCCTGAGTAGCCATCAAGGAAGCAGTAATATTCATGCCCAGCGAACCTGTCTAGCATTTGGTCGATGAATGGAAGTGGAAAGTGGTCCTTGCGAGTTGCCTTGTTGAGCCTTCTATAATCGATGCAGATTCTCCATCCGTAACAGTGCGAGTGGGGATTAGCTCATTCTTCTCGTTCTCAACTACAGTCATTCCTCCCTTTTGGGGCACACATTGAACCGGGCTTACCCAATTTCTATCAGAAATAGGAAAATTGATACCTGCATCGAGCAACTTGATTCTTCCTTTTTCACCACCTCTTTCATGATGGGATTTAATCTCCTTTGCTGCTCCACACTGGGGCGGTGTCCGTCCTCTAAAAAGATTTTATGCATGCAACATGATGGACTAATACCCTTGATGTTAGCTATAGTCCACCCAATGGCCTTTTCATACTCGCGAAAGACTCTGAGCAATTTTTCTTCTTGAGTGCTAGTCAAACTGGATGAAATAATCACTGGCAGTGTCTCAGAATTCCCCAAATAAGCATAGCGCAGATGCGCTGGAAGTGGCTTGAGTTCTAGCCTTGGAGCCTCCTCAATAGATGGCCTGGGAAGGGTCAGAGTGACAGGCCTTTCCAATTCTTCAAATTTTCTGAACCCCTGGATATAACTGAAGGACATATCCAGTACTTGCTCAATTTCTTCCATCGTTTCATCTTCACTATTTTCCACATCCCCAATCAATACTCGTTCAACAGGATCTACAGGGCTCATATAGGGCACTAATGATGTGGAATCACTCTCCATCACAGAGATCATGGATAATTCTTCATAGTGGGTTGTCAACCTTAGCGCTTTATAAACATTGAATACCTCTAGTCGGTCACCTACTCTCATCGTCATCTTTCCTTCGCAAACATCAATAATAGCTCGGCCCGTGGCTAAGAATAGACGCCCCAAAATAAATAGGACTTCCTGATCGGGCTCGTAGTCCAGGATAATGAAATCAGCAGGGAATATGAAAGAACCCACTTGAACTAACACATCTTCAATTACTCCCTCAGGATGAGCAAGGGAGCGATCAGCTAACTGTAAGATAACTATTGTTGCGCGTGGATCACCCAACCCCAACTGTCTGAACACCGATAGTGGCATCAATTTGATGCTTGCTCCAAGATCACATTAAGCTAGCCCAACAGCATGTTTACCAATCGAGATTTGGATAGTGAAACTACCTGGATCCTTCAATTTCTGAGGCAACTTACCTTGAATTCTGGAACTGCACTCCTCAGTGAGTGCCACAGTCTCGAACTCGGTTAGCCTCCTTTTATTTGCCACAATGTCCTTGATGTACTTTACATACTTTGGTACTTCTTGTAAGATGTCAACCAATGGAATATTAATTTGCACCTGTTTCAAGATATCAAGAACTTTTAATATGCGGCATTATCTCTTAATTTCTGCAATCTTTGAGGAATGGAGGTGGTGGCCTTGCAACCAATTGTGGGGGTTGCTCAGCCACCGCCTCTCCAGCTGGCTTCTCTGGCTCCTTAGCTTTCTCTGATGTTGATTCTATAGTGGTTGGCCTTTCATTAAAAATCACCTGTCCTCTTTTTAGGCTGAACTTCTTCTAGTTGTCTCCCATTCCTCAACAACACGGCATTAAGGGCCGCCCTAGGATTTGCTTCAGTATCACTTGGAAGAGCTCCAGCTAGTCTAGTGTTTTGACCACCGGCAAGTTGTCCCAATTGACGCTCCAAATTTCTCACTGTTATGGTGAGGGCTTAATATTCTGTCCTGAACTATTTAATGTCAAGCAACAACTGCTTCAACAATTCATTCCCATTCTCTTCCACCTGTTGAGGTTGCTTTTGAGGTTGATTGAAATTTACATGGGGTCTATAATAATTCTGATTCGGCTGATTCTGAACCGGTGAAGTCTGAGTAACCGGATGCACTTGTGTATGCATTTAGGCTAAGTGTGGGGTGTCTAGGGATGCTTTTACAAGTTGAGGGATGTGGCTTTGATGCGGAATATGTTCTTGCACCATTGCTTTTGTATGTTGTATGTTGTAGAATCTTATAAGTTAGCCTAATTTAGCATACTCTAGTATTTGCGAAAGGTGCCGACCATATGCCTTTAGTTGACCTTATTGAGTATTCACGTTGCCATGATCACTCATTATTGTGTAGCATGGGGAAGACTTGAGTACCTATAGTTTTGAGCTGCAACACTTGTATTTATGCCTTCGATTTTAAGTGTGGGGTCATTTGATGCCTTGCATGCCAACCTGAGGCATATGTCTTGAACCTTTCTCACATTCATGTTTACTTGTGTTGCAGGATACTATGGCTCGTGATAGCACTAGAAAAGGCAAAGGCATTGGAAAATCCTCCACCACCTCTCCGGTGACCAAAAAGCGCAAGCAGGGAGAAGAAAGCTCTTCACGGCCATCCAAAGGGAAACAGGTCGCCGAGGGATCTCAGCAAGTGCCATTAAGGCCGAGGCCTCGTTTGGACTTGGTTGATGATGCTGCTATTGCTTGGCATCGAGACTTCATGCCGGCGGTACGGTACGTCTCTGAGATAGGTATTAATACGTCGCCTTAGAGAGGAAATTCCCGGATATACTTGCCAGGCCGCGAGCTCTAAGGATGGACAAGTTCTTGGACTGCCCGGGGCCTGCAAACGTGAGCATGGTACGAGAGCTATATGCGAACTGGAATTATCAAAGCTCTACCTCACATGTCAGAGGAAAGGATGTGCCGCTGGGCAGGGAGGATTTGTGCGACTATTTGGGGGTTGAGAATGTCGACCCAAGGAGACTCCAACGCTTGATCCAAAGGCCGAAATATGAGCTAATACATCACACTCTTTGTGGCATCGATTCTAATGCTAAGTGGCTACGGAAGCAGGGCAACATACATCTCTCCATGGTTCGTGCAGACTTCAATAACACTGCCAAGGTTTGGCAGAACTTTGTGCAGGCGAGACTAATGCCGGCGGAGCACAGCAGTGATTGCACTCGCGCTAGAGTGTGTGTCATCTTCTCCTTAATGACCGACCGACCAATTAATGTTGCTGAGATCATGTTTAGTGAGATGGCCCGCACCAGGTTTGGGCGACAGATTCGGCGGTTCTTCTTTGGCAATCTACTGACTCAATATATGATATCTCGCAGAGTGCCCGAATATCCCGGACATGATGAGGTGGTGGAGGCACCGTCAGGGCTTATGGACATCACATATGTTTTGGAGACATCGTCCAAACTCACCCCCATTGCTCGAATGGAGCGAGAGGAGAACTTTAACAGGTATATCTATAACTCTTTGAACTTGCTCATGAGCAGGGCCGGCATTACCGACGAGGAGCGTATGCATTTGCGCGATGACTTATCCAGCTTGTCCAAGGAGATGTTGGGGATTGCACCTGGCAGCCCCGTTCACCCGTCGGAGGACGCCAACACTGCCCAGGGATTAGATACTGAGGATGAGGATGGCGATGGTGCTACAAGGCCTATGACTTTGGTGCCTTTCGGATCGGATGTTGATGACACCGGAAATGATTGACAAGGAGTTTTCCTTTTCACCCTACTCTATTTTTCATTTTTACTTGCATCGAGGGCTATGCATTGTTCAAGTGTGGGGTGGGAGGAATACATGTGTTGTAATTGTATATTATGTATAAACTGGTTTTATTTTGGTTCTTTTAATAGTTGTATTGGTTCTTTTAATAGTTCTAGTGTTGTCCGTTGAAAATTTTTTGAAAAAGCTCGGACTTTTCCCGACGAGAGATCTGTTGAAAAATTTTCTTGAGGGATAAAGTCTGATTAAAAACACCAAAAAGATTTTTATTTTTTAGGATAGTTAGGTAGTATTCCTTGGTTTTTCTTAAGGCACCGGTTCTTTTCCAAGGATGTAGCTCGAACCGGGCACTTTAATTTCTTTGTAAGAGTAGTTTAGGAAGAAACCAAGTCGTTCTGAGATGCTCATTAACATGGTTGATGCTGGCACATTAGGCTATGACATACATTCTACTTTCCCATTTATTTGATTTGAATTGTTAAGCCTAAGTAAAGTAAATAGCTTATTTTGTGATGCCTTTTCTCAGTTGTTTGACTTGTGTGCCACATAGTGCAATACTGCTTAAATTTTTCAATAATGTGTGCTTGCTTGACTTGAAGAGTTGAACAGAACCGTCTCAATTGAGTCATGTGCAATGTGTGAGTAAGGATTTGTGATTTTCCGTGCTATCCTGTATAGTCTAGAACTTGCCCCGTGTGTTAATTGAAGCAAAATTGTAAGTTGGGCTAATCTAGGAGATGACGTAGGCATTTTCTTGCTTGATCATGGATGTGCTTGTCACATAAAAATAAAAAATTTCATTGCTAGCCCCTTTGAGGCTATAGACCTTCTCTTTGGCACCCACGTTATAAGCCATACCTCTATTTTATTCTTAATTTGATCTTGATTGAACTTTACCTCCTAAGGCACTTAGTCGCTAAAAGAATTGAGGGTAGATATTGGGGAGTAGCTTTTGAGTGGAACCATGGAAGGGCCCGTTGGTGCACTAAAGTTGAAATCAAAAGTCACTAGCCGATGAGCTTTAATGTATAGAGTGTGTGAAGAAAAAAGAAAAAAAAATGATAGCGAAAGTATGTAAAAAACACTTCCAATTCTTATTGATTTGTGCTAGTGGAAATATAGAAGTGCTTAATTGAAAAAGAGGGCTATGTGAATAAGGCAAGTGAATTGGTTGAGAAGAAAAGGTGCTTGCATTATGAATGTAGTGCATTAAAGTGCTTAGGAGGGTTAGTTACTATTAATATATCCTACCCGTCCCTTAGCCTACATTACAACCTTAAAAGTCCTAATTGATCCTAGAGTTGGCTAGCTTAAATTAGTGGAGATCTACACTACGGGCAAGCTTATGGTACGATCACGGGATGCATATGAATTCTTTGTGAGAGTGAGCGAATTTTGTTCAATTGTGCGATGTCGTTAATCTATATTCAAAAGCATATTTGAATGTGTGGACTATCTATATTCACTCTTTTGTTAGTGGCAAGGGCACATGATATCATGAATGATTGGTAATATTGTAAACTTTCTTGTTGGGTAAGTGCATGAATTGAGGGTGCTTAGTTGTTGCAAGTCGACTTTTGAGGTTGGGCGATGACGAATAGGTTGTTGAAATAGATTGAATTGAAGTATTATACTTGGGTATGCTTAACGGGAAGAATGTGAATTTTTGTATGTTCAAGCTTGCGTGCCGGTATTGATCGTGGTCACGGGTATAGCGTGTAGTTAAAAGTTCGAGTGCTCTCCTATGATATGAAGTTTGTACGTAGTTGGGAGGTTGTTAGATAGTCCCATTGCTCGAGGACGAGCAAGAGTCTAAGTGTGGGGTATTGATGTTTAGCGTAAAGCATATATATTTCAATGTATATCGCCTCATATTTGACTCTTGTTTCGTGAAATTGGTATGTTAAATGCTATGATTTACATTAATTTGAGGTGTTTTTATGTGTTGGAATGAATCGGGATCAATTGGGGGCGAAACGCGCAAGATTTGAGCCAAAACGAGCAAAACCAAAAAATCTGGGCATTTGGGCGCCACAGGCAGCGCCTGGCGCCACCTGTGGCGCTGGAGGCAGCGCCCTGGTGGGCGCCAATGATGTGATTTTTTAATAGTTCGTCGGGGACAAGGTTATTTCGGTCCTAAACCTACCCAACACTTATAAAAGGAAGACTAAACCTATTTTTGAGAGGGGGGACGCCACTTTGGAGCAAAAACACACACGGGATCGTGAGGAAGCGAAGAATTCTCAGTTTTCTTCAATCTTTTTTCTAGTATTTCCAATTGATTCAAAACTTATGCTATTTTCTGATTATATTATGAGTGGCTAAACACCCATTGTTCTGGGGTTGTGATTAGCCATGAATATTGTTGTTTAACGTTAACTTAACCTTGATTATAATTCACCAACATATGGTTGTTTCTTCAATTCTGTGTTTAATTGCTTAATTGTCTGGCCAGCAGTTAGGTTCTATTTACTATCTATGCTATGCTTGGGAAAGTTGTGTTTAGATTAGAGAAGAGTTGAAGAGAGCATGATCTTAACCCTTAGGAGGAGCGGGTTTGTGGTTAGGATAGGAATATACCTAATCACCGTGCTTAATTAAATATCGTGATCTTATTGCGCTCTTAATAGA
Organism: Nicotiana obtusifolia; assembly: GCA_002018475.1. NCBI lineage: Eukaryota > Viridiplantae > Streptophyta > Magnoliopsida > Solanales > Solanaceae > Nicotiana > Nicotiana obtusifolia. Next base: position 108,875 of record MCJB01012585.1, read on the forward strand.
TTGATTTCATAGGAATATAGGCGTTAATCTATTGAGAATGGGCGACTAGTGCTTCGGGAGAAGCCTATGAGAGCATTTATCGATTAATTAGCAACCATGAGTGAATTATATGAAAGGGAGAGTTAATTCGAACACAATACGATTGGTAAATCCATCACAACCCTGGAATACTTGTCTCTACTGAATAAACGACAATCAATTAGTTACTTGATAATTTAGTTATTACTTAGAATTGTAGTTTAGCAGAATTAAACTCTTGAACTCGAATTTAGCTTGACTAAATAACATTATTGGTGTGTTAGTAAGTAGTTGATATAAGTCCCTGTGGGTACGATATCTGGACTTCCAACTCCTATATTACTTGTCGGCCACGTATACTTGCGTGTGCGTTTGGGAGCAACACTAACCCCAGCTAGATTCTGATATCCCATCCTTCTCTTAAACTATATCTGTTAGCTCCCATAGGGCATAACTGAGATGGGTGTGGGCAATTGTATATATCTCTGTTACTGTTGAAAGTAACTCAAAATGCTTATATTTCTCTGACTGAATTGTAAATACTGCTAATCTTTACTAACTAGGTACCTCGTACCCTTATTCACCTTGCTTCTTTTATTTGTTGAAACTTGTATCTACCTTCTGATTCTCTTATTGCTTTATACCATATGGGTGGATAGATATTCATGCCTTAGGGTTCCTTATCAAGAAGCTCACACGTCTTAGTACACACATGATCTGCTGAAGACCTCACATTTACTCATCATAAGCATAATGCAAAATTGAGTTCCTCTTACTCAACTCTTCCACAGCCACATTCAATCTCTAACATGCAGTCTTTCTGTATGTAGGTATTGTTGTACTACGAATAAAATAGAATTTAGGAGTTTGAATTCTTAAAATCAAGCTCTACCACACGATGTAGAGTAAGAAGAAACAGTAACAGTCCTAAATACCCTGTAACCTCCTGCTTATAAGTGTGGTGCACAACACACCCATAAACAAGACTCTACTAGACATGGCTTGTAGACTCCCTAGGATAGAACTGCTTTGATACCATTTTTACCACGTCCCAAACCGAAGGGCCGCGACGGGCACCCGGTGTCTAACTCAACTGAGTACCAACATAACATATCTGTCTTATCATACTATCATGGGTAAATGAGCCGAAAAGGCCGTCATGAGATACCAAGATTTAAACATAAGAGAATACTCGATATAGGATGACCCAACATGGAATACAAACTTATACATGTGACACATGGGCCTATAAGGATGACAAGATCATTTGTACATTCAAAATATAGGCCGACAAGGCCATACAATCATCCATATACATGACTATGTCTACAAGCCTCTAAGAGTAAATAAACGTCATAAAGGCTGGGGCAGGGCCCCGCCGTACCACTCTATACATGTCCAAAGCATACCGACCAAATAGGCAACTCCGGAGCAAGTTGAGTGCATCAACACCTTCTGCTGAGCTGATAGCCTACAAGGAGGACTATCAACCTGTCTATAAGGACCTGCAGGCATGAAACGTAGTGTCCCTAGGTAAAAGGGACGTCAGTACAAATAAAGTACCGAGTATGTAAGGCATGAAAGCAGTATATAAAAGACATGAAAGAAATATGGCATAAAGAACTGAAACGTTTATAATGTCATGTATATGCATATAGATGTCATATCATGCATAGGTATATACGTACATAACATCATCAGTCTCTGAGGGCATTCCATCATATCATCTCGGCCTCTATGGGCAAAATCATCAACGTATACCAACTGATCAGGTGGTGGTGCGTATATAATATCGTAACCTTTCCCCATACCCCATATACATATAATATACGCGTATATAATTCCATATGGTCATGGATCAATGTACATGTATAAATGAATGCAATACATAACGGAGTAAGCCGATAAGCTCTCTCGGAATGCCATAAGATCAATATGCCTTCAGTTAATATCATGAAATGAACTTCATCAACTTATGTATTATCAGAGGCCCATGAACAGACGATATATTAACAGGACACATAGGGAATCAAGAACATAGGCGCCCCTAATACTTCTATGAATAGAGTCATTTATGAAAGTTGTGCGTTTGCTCGTTACGTTTGCATCATATGGATCATGCCAAAAGGAAAGAAGGGATAGCCTTAACATAACTTAACTCTGTTGAGTCCTTAATACCTTCCAAGAAATTCTTCAAACAACTCAACTCAATCTACCATAGCATAAGGAGATTCAAAATCAGTAATGAGTAAAGGCTAAGTCTGCAACTTAAACTAGTAGCTCGTTTATGTAAATTTGGGCAACATTTCCCCTGTAACAAGGGCCTCGTCCAATTCCATATACCAACAGCAACAACCTGAGCAATACAATAAGAACAACATTAACAATAGGATACAAAATATTTCATTAACAAGCCATCAACATATCACGACGAGCGGCAAGCTCGAATTGAATCCCTTTAGCACCCTTCAACCCCAGTATCATTCATTCTTGAACTTAGTAATATATCCAGTATAATAACCAATCCTTTTAAAGAATTTCCAACCTTGTACATAGTTTCAAAGTTACCCGAAATAGCCTAACACAAGATAATATCACTATGGACAACTTCCAAGTGCTTTATAGCCATTTTCTTTTTTTTGTAACCAATTTCCTCAACAAAGATTGACATGTAAACCAACATAATCATACTAAAAATATCATAGCCAACTTAATTTTCGTAATTTCCATCCATATGAAGTCATATACACAACTCCAAAATAGTCCAATAAGAGACAACAACGTTTTATACAACTTCAAGTTCTATCTTGTAATTCTTCATCCAAATAACTTAACCAACACATAGATAAGCTTAATCCCAAGCAATAGGGTGTTATACATACCTTAAATAATCAGAACAAACTTGAACCAAAGCTTCCCTTAGCTTACAAACACTCTTCATGGCATAACAATACCATAGAGACTATTTTCTTCACTTAGGCTAATTTTTGAGGTTAGGTCTAGGCAAATCTACCTTGGATTCGACTTGGAACCATGGAGGACTGTTAGAGAAATGTTGAGAGAGTTCGGGAACTGTCTTTGGTTGAAAATGACCAAAAATGAGCCGTCCAAACCCTGTAAAATGTTCAAGGGTCGTCCACCGCCTAAGTGGGTCCCATCGGGAGCTGCTTGCACAGTCTCGCAAAAATGCGAATATCTCCCTACTCCGATGTCATATCGACAAACGGTTTTATGCGTTAGAAACTCAACTCCTAGATCTTCAATTTGATATGTGTGTAATCCTGTAATTCCAAGTATATTAGGAGAAAAGCTCTGCTACATTTGACCTAATTTTCAGCACATTACGAATCTAGCTTGTGATGACCTTTGCCAACTTTTGTTCCACAACTCGCTAGCTTCAAAACGTACGACTAAAATAACTCAAAACATAACTTCCTTATCATGTGAAGAACCCTTGTATCATTCCAAGAGTACATGTGATGGCCTTATCTCTATCTCTTACATGTGTTCGTCATCTTTTTTTTCATCTTCTACCTCCTGTTGAAGTACCAATCTTTCAAAAACTTCTTTAGGCACATACCTTTTAGGTGGCAGCTCCTCCGATGCTTTCTCACTTCTTAGATTAACTGCTTGTACGTGTTCAATGGGATTTCTCTCAGTATCTGCCACATCCCAAACCGAAGGGCCATGACGGGCACCCGGTGCCTAACTCAATCGAATACCAACATAACGCATCCTTCGTATCATACTATCATAGGTAAATGAGCCGGAAAGGACGGCATGAAATAACCACATATTAAACATAAGAGAATACTCGACATAGGATGACCCAACATGAAATACAAACTTATAGATGTGACATATAGGCCTATAAGGCTGACATAATCATTTGTACACTCAAAACATAGGCCGACAAGGCCATACAATCATCCATATACATGAAATATGTCTACAAGCTTCTAAGAGTACATAAAAGTCATAAAGGCTGGGACAGGGCCCCACCATACCAATCTATACATGTCCAAAGCATACTAACCAAATAGGCAACTCCTGAGCAACCGGAGTGCTCCAACACCTTCCCCTGAGCTGATAGCCTACTCGGAGGACTTTCAACCTGTCTATCAGGACCTGCGGGCATGAAACGCAGCGTCCCCAGGCAAACGGGACGTCAATACAAATAAAGTACTGAGTATATAAGGCATGAAAGTAGTATATAAAAGACATGAAAGAAACATGGAGTAAATAACTCAACCTGTAAGTCTGAATAGCTCCGTGAATCATGAAAAGTTTATAATATCATGCATATGCGTATAAATATAATATCATGCATAGGTATATGCGTACATAACATCATCAAGCCTCTGAGGGCATCCCATCAAATCATCTCGGCCTCTGTGGGTGAAATCATCAACGTATACCAACTAATCAGGTGGTAGAGCGTATATAACTCCGGAACCTTTCCCCATACCCCATATACATATAATATACATGTATATAGCCATCTATTCATGGGTCAATGTACATGTATAAATGAATACAATGCGTATGGAAGTAAGTTGATAAGATCTATCGGAATGTCATACGATCAATATGCCTTCAACTAATATCATGAAATAAACTTCATCAACTTATGTATTATCTGAGACCCATGAACAGACGATATATTGACAGGACACATGGGGAATCAAGAACATAGGCGCCCCTAGTACTTCTATGAATATAGTCATTTATGAAAATTGTGTGTTTTCTCGTTACGTTCGTATCATATGGATCATGCAAAAAGGAAAGAAGGGATAACCGTAACATACCTTAACTTCGTTGAGTCATTAATACCTTCCAAGCAATTCTTCAAACAACTCAACTCAATCTACCATAACATAAGGAGATTCAAAATCAGTGCCGAGTAAAGGCTAAGTCTGCAACTTAAACTAGTAGCTTTATGTAAATTTCGGCAGCATTTCCCCTGTAACAAGGGCCTCCTCCAATACCATATGCCAACAGCAACAACTAGATCAATACAATAAGAACAACATCAACAATAGGGTGCAAAATATTTCATTAACAAGTCATCAACATATCACAGCGAGCGACAAGCTCGAATTGAATCCCTTTAGCACCCTTCTACCCCATTATCATTTACTTTTGAACTTAGCAATATATCTAGTATAATAACCAATACCTTTTAAAGAATTTCCAACCTTGTACTCAATTTCAAAGTTACCCGAAGTAGCCTAACTCAAGATAATATCACTATGGCCAGCTTCCGAGTGCTTTATAGCCATTTCTTTTCTAGTTACCAATTTCCTCAACAAGATTGACATGTAAACCAACATAATCATACTAAAAATATCACAGCCAACTTATTTTCCATAATTTCCAGCCATATGAAGTAATATGCACAACTCCAAAATAGTACAATAAGAGACAACAACTTCTTATACAACTCCAAGTTCTATCTTGTAATTCCTAATCCAAATAACTTAGCCAACACATAGATAAGCTTAAGCCCAAGTAATAGGGTGTAATACATACCTTAAATAATCAGAACTAACTCGATCCAAAGTTTCCCTTAGCTTACAAGAACACTTAATGGCATCACAACACCATATAGACTCATTTCTTCACTTAGGCTAATTTTTGAGGTTAGGTCTAGGCAAAACCACCTTGGATTCGACTTGGAACCATGGAGGACTATTAAAGAGGTGTTGAGAGAGTTTGGCAACTGTCCTTGGTCGAAAATTCCAGAACTGAGTCGTCCAAACCCTTTCAAATGTTCAAGGGTCATCCACCGCCGAAGTGGGTCCCATTGGGAGCTGCTTGTGAAGTCTCACGAAAACATGAATATATTTTTACTCCGATGTCGTATTGACAAACGGTTTAATAATTTAGAAATGGGACTCGTATATCTTCAATTTGATATGGGGTTCATCCTGTAATTCCAAGTATATTAGGAGAAAAGCTCTGCTACATTTGACCTAATTTTCAGCATATTATGAATGTAACTTGTGATGACCTTTGCCAACTTTTGTTCCACAACTCGCTTGACTTCAAAACGTACGACTAAAATAACTCATAACCTAAACTCCTTTTCAGTTTAATAACCCTATTATCACTTCAAAAGTACATGTTATAACATTCCCAACTTGTCGACATTCGACGAAATTTATTTTCCTCAATTTGTTTAGCTTCTAAGCCTTTCAACCCTCTTGGTACTTGCTATCCATGATCTTAAAAATCCGTAACCTCTAAGGTAACATGATTAACTTACTTTATGTACCTTCAAAAATGATCTTATTTGTGAGCTTACATCAATTGGCTTACGACATACTCTCACGTATGAAAACAGTGTCACTTGGGAGTGGTCCAGTAGGTCGGGTATTTTGTTGTCCAGCTAACTGCCCCATCTGCCTTTCTAAATTTCGAAGATCAGTCCTCAACTGCTGGTTATCAATTAACAGCTTTTTCGACATATCATTAGTGCCTTCTTCTACTTGTTGTGGTGGCTTTTAGGGATGATTGTAGTTTCCTTTGGGTCTGTATTGACTTTGAGTAGCCTGATTTTCACCCCATGAGAAGTACGAGTGATTCCTCCATTTGGGTTATAACTGTTCCCATATTGTGCATTTTGGTTCATTGGACCTCTACTCTGCTAGCCCACAAAATTAACAGGTTCTGGATTCATCGGACATTGGTCACTCGTGTGACTTTGTCCATAAATTTCACAACATGTAGACATTTGTTGCACCTCCTGCATCTACTGTGCTTGTTGCATCGTCATCTTACTTACCTAATTGGCTAACATTGGTATATCAGCTCTCATGGCTGAGAAATCCCAATCTCAATAACACCTGTTGCCTTCTATTTAATTTCTCTCTGTGGTTCCCAAATCTCTTGATCAACAACTGCCTAAACTAAACTAGTTACGAGTTATTTGTTCAAGATATTTTGAGGAATATGATTGTGGTTTTTACTAACTAAATTACTACAAAACTAATAAGCAAATAAGAGAATAAGATCGCAAGTAGGGGAAATAAACACTTAGAAATAATTCAATGAGATGGGAATATTTCGGAGTTATGGGATTAATATTTCTCCTATTGCATTCTTTCGATTGATTTAGTCACTTGATTTATCTAATTTGTTTATTAGCAGGGTTTGTTTTGCTCGCGAAGTTCTTTCGACGCTTCGGTCGCGTATTCAAGCCAACCTAAGACTATATGTCTATAGAATTAGAATTAACAAGAATGCATGTGTACTTCCAGCAAAAATAACAAAGTAAGGCAACTAAAACATGTCTATCTTAATCATGAATCTATTCTCCGATGCCCAGATTCAAGAACTTACTCTATTCAATCCTATATGCAATCTATAGTTCTCACTTTCGAGTTCAACTATAAATTCGTAGATAGTTCTCTATTCTTACCTACGCAATAGAATAATTAAGTGCAAGATTGAATAAAAAAATTAATATGTTAAAGTCAAGCAATATTATTGACTGTCAAACTACAATAGTCAATAACAGCCCATAACCCCAGAATAATAAGGTTCTTAGCCACTCATGCTCATGAAAATACTCAAAATAGTGTTTTTGAACATAAAATCTATGAATACTAGATGGAAGATGGAAGAATGATGAATTATGTGCTCCATTTGTGTTTCTTTTCCTTTTCTTGCCTCCAAAATTGACCAACCCCTCACTAATCACTTTTAGGGGGTATTTATAGGTTATGATCAGAGTCTCCAAGCCCAAATTTAAGTAGTAATCGTTTAAAGCATGGACTAGGACGAGATCAGGCCTCAGAGCTCGCAAGGGCTGGTGTGCAGCGCGCCTCAGAGTAGGTGGCGCCCACTGTAACATCTGGTGGACCTCGCCTAGGAGCAGGCGTCGCCCACTCTGGCGCCTGGTCCAATTTTTCTGCCTTTTGGGGCTCTTTTTTTGTATCTTTGACGTCCACGTGTACAACCTTTATGAATTTTCATCCTACACATAAAACAACACAATTAGGCTCAAATGTCGCACATTTAATCATTAAAACACTATAATGTAAGGTAAACAATGCACTAGAAATATACCTTTATAGCTAAACATCACTACCCCTACTTTCCGGTGACGCAACTTAGTGTTACCAGGAAGTAGATAAGAATTCTTTTCTTGGCGCAAAGTTCCTGAATGGTCTCTGACACTTGAAAGGACGCATGTCTTCTCACATTTAATGACCGAACACATGTTGTTCCGTGATTCAACAAGTATATTTGCCGGTTTTAGAGGTAATCATGACCACGATTTTTGACGTGTATAACTCTATTACTCATCATTTTTACTCTTTACTCTCACAACTCCTTCTTCTTCTTTGAATCTCCTTAGATTTTTTCTGCAACACTCAATTTTCTCAGTAAAAATTGCTTTTCATAAACATGTCTTCGAGCACTGCTTCTTTCGGAAACTCCGGCCTTCTCTTTGGTGGAGGTCCAAAGAAGAACAAAACCAAAGTGGTTGATGCCGAGTCTGGACCTCCTAATGTAAACACCATCATACCACTTCACCTCAACACGACATCTGGTCCTCAAGAACAAAAATCACCTGCAAGTTTGCTTGGCACAAGTAGTCCATCCATATGGCGTACGGTGGCTTGCCTCTGCCAATTGTGCTCTGAGACCGGGGAAACCCCAACTCTTGTACATATGATGAACCTCTACTCCCCAAAGATTTTCTGTGGGGGTATGCTAAAACTTAGCACGCCCGGTCATCATGCCCTCCTTACTAGCGTTGACAATGACAACGATCGTGGATGGATGGAACGGTTTGTTTTCACTGCTACCAGGGACATCATCCCCACCACAGCACCAATTTTTTCCGAATCATAGAATCTTTTCGGTAACTCTTCAGGTCCCTTTTTCCTTTTCATGTAAAAAGAAAAATTCTTTTGTTGCTGACCTTTTATTTCCTTCGTTCCACCTACTCATTGGGAACCACCACGGGTTCAAGGTCTGGCCCAATAAGTTCAAAAAATTCTAAACATTACTACTCCGAAAACCCGATGGTGGAAAGAAATGGCTCCCAAATATGTATGGAAAGCAAAGAACCATGGTAAGCAAAAATTCTTCTCTCTTTGAATCGTATTTGTACAAAACAACTTAGGAAGAATCTGATAACTATCTTTTTCCTCCACACAGGACTTTCGAAGGGTTCTGTCGTGTGTCCAGATATCGAGGATCTTGATGACCCGCCAGAAGCCGCACAGATGCTACAAGGTGCCCTTAACCGGAGAAGGGCTCGTGAATCTAATCGTGCCTCCGGTAAAGGTTCCTCCTCCCAGAGTCCCCAGCCCAAAAACAAGAAATCAAAGAGGAAACAATCCTCCTCGATTGGGACTCAGGAGAAAAGAATAAAGGAAACACCAACCGGGCCGAAGGTCCTTGATGATAAAGATGAAGCCGATGATGAAGAGGGTTCCCTTCAAATAAGAAAAGGATCTTCATCAGCACAACCAGATGCTCAACTGAGAGAGCTTTAAACTCCACCACCAGAAGAAGTTCAGGGACTCTGGGGGAAATGGATTGGGTTGAAAATGTCGATTCCTGTTTTCTAATCCCTGTCAATGCCTCCGGTCAAAGGAGTTCGGTCCCTGACCTTCCTTTACCACCAACTTCTGAGCCAATAACAACTTCTTCTCAGTCTACACCACTACCACTTCTCCATCGGCCCCAGCTAAAAAAGTAGGGAATTCCCCTTATCCACGGTCTCCTGACCATGGGAATTTGGGAAACACCTATTCGGCATCCACTCAAGACCCACATGGAAAACGAAGTGCCATTCATTAGGTTTTGAAAGAGTTCCATATACTTTCCAAGCCAATGGAGCTCACCAATTATCTGAAGCCGCTGGCCTCATAAATAGATTAGAGAAAAATGGACTCTCTCTCTGGAGAGAGTCTAATAAATAACAGCATACATTGCTCGGCGCAGGTAATAATCTAACTTCCTTCTACCTTTTTTTTAATTTGTACTTTGCATTAATAACTTTAGTCTTAACCTTTTTCAGGCCAACCTTCTTGCTTCCGAGGGCCTGCAAAAGGTTGATTCTAGACCAAAAAGAGCTTACATCAAAACGAGATCAACTTTTAGCTGAAAATAATCAGCTTGTCGAGCGCCTCCTGGTGCTGGAGGAAAAAATTGCTCAAATGGATGACCTCGAGGCTCGTTTACAGCAATCCGAGCAAGATAAAATGGCCCACATCTAAGAGGCTGCCCAATTACACGAAGACATCAAGAATGCAAACGCTAAGTGGGTTGAGCTTCACGATACCGTGACTGCTACTGTCGAGCGTGAATCTGCCTTCATGGAGCAAGTTAGTAACTTGGAGGCTAGCTTACGCCCCAAAACTGAGGAGGCCAACGCTGCCGAGGAGAAGAGAGCAAAAATGGAAGAAAGACTCAAAAGAGTCATGGAGCAAAATCGACTTCACTCAACCACCAACATTGAGCTTGATTCCAAAAATAGCACAATAAAAGCTGAAAACGAAAGGTTCCAATCCAAGATTGATAAGCTCCGAGCAAAACTCCAAGACAAGAGGATTTAATGTTCTTCGTGAAAACCTACATCATTTATCATATAAAGAGGAAGACCTTGGAGTAGGCCAAAGGGAGCATTGCTAATATTGTTGAATGCATTGCCAAGGCCCGAGAGCTGGAGATAACTGCTCATGAGAATCTCCATGCTCAGCCTGTTGCTTTTGATTCTTCGAATATTAACTCTGAGTATTCGGGAACCGAGGGAGAAACTGAAGAAGATGAAGGTCTCGAACCGGAAGCAGAACAGCTTTCTCCCACTAGGTAAAATGTAGATTCTTCTCTCTCTTCGGGTTCTAGCAGCAAGAACTGATGTGTATATTTTTCTTTACGTTTTTGAAATTATGCCGAAACTTTTACTAAGTTTGACATTTTAGCCAATGAAAAAAATCTTTTGCTTAAGTGCTGTGCGAAAAATATTCTTTTTCATTTAACTGACAAAGCTTCGGAAATCTTTTCACATCCGATAGCTTTAGATTCCGGGCATAAACACTTCTAGAGTCTACCTTTTACTATGAGGTTTTCATAAGACAGGGGGCTTATATTTATGGTTCTCTTGAAGAGGACATGTCCTGTTCATTTCGGCACAAGTATTTGAAGTTTTTATTAACTTTCAAATGATATAATAAATTAACTTACCATTTTGACAAGAAATAAGATAAAAATAAAGGGACTTTGATTTATTCTCTCTACCTTTTAAAAGTACATTTACATAAACATTTATTTGCTTAAGTAAATAAAGCTGCCAATACATGTGGCTAACTTGTACAACTTATTTTTACGGGACTGATCATGTAGTCCTCGGTCCTTATAAGATATTGATCCCAGTTCTATCGGTCCTCGGTCATTGTAGCACTTTTCGTTTTCATGTCTTATTCCCCCCAGTGTTCGGATGCTAAGTATGAGAATTCCAACTCTGGAAATCTTGCACTCGCCGGTGACACTTCCTTCGAAGTATGCTTTTGCATGCTTCTTTGTTAAAGGAAACAACTTGTGGATGAGTAAATAATCTGTTAATAGAGGTCTATGGGAGATGAGATATGCCATCGAACCAAAGATTATTTAACCATCCACAGGTTGATTGCCATAACAGTTGTGCTAAAGTGGAGGCAACAAAGCCTTCGATTGTCGATCTACCAGCTTGCCGATGATCCTTCCTTCATTGTATGCTTTACATTGCTGCCTCATTAAAAACCTTTTCGGAAAAACTTAATTGGGACAAAAATTGGACGAAGGGAAAAAGAGTGAAGCGCACACTTTCAGTAACAGAAAGGATCTTTAGCAATAATACCTTTTGAGGTAGTTCACGTTCCAATTGCTTAGAAATTTGACTCCATCTTGATCTTCCAATTTATATGAACCTTTACCGGTTATAGCTGAAACCTAGTAAGGTCCTTCCAATGTCAGTCCTAGCATTCCGGTGTTAACCTCCCAAGTGTTTTGAGTAACCCTCCTCAGTACCAAATCTCCAACTTTGAAATATCGAAGATTTTCCCTACGATTGTAATACCTTTCTATCCTTTGCTTTTGTTCCGCGATCCCCGTATATGCCAGATCCCAGTGCTCTTCAGGAAAATCAAGTTTGACCAGTAATGCTTCATTATTTGTTTCTTCGTTTGCTCAGGAAAACCTTAAGGTCGGTCCCCCACTTCCACTGGTATCACAGCCTCTGACTCATGTAAGAGTGAGAATGGTATTTCACTCATGCTTGACTTCGCCGTGGTCCGGTATGCCCATTACACACCCATTAGCTCATCAGGCCACTTTCCTTTAGCGTCCTCTAACTTCTTCCTAAGGTTATGAATAATTACCTTATTAAATGACTCCGCCTGTCCAATACCACTCGGGTGGTTAGTTGACTCCGCCTGTCCATTACCACTTTGGATCCTATGAATTGTGGCCCGTAGTCACAATCAATTTCTTTTGTTATTCCAAATCGGCAGACGATGTGGTCTCAAATAAAGTCGATCACCTCTCGCTCTCTGATACTTTGGTAAGTACCTGCTTCAACCCATTTAGTAAAATAATCAGTTAAAACCAAAAGTAATTTACCTTGCCGGACCCTTGTGGTAAGGGACCGACTATGTCCATCCCCCATTTCATGAATGTCCATGGTGACACCACTGAATGTAAAAGTTTCGTCGGTTGATGCACTAATTGTGCATGGCGCTGACATTTATCGCACTTTTGAACAAATGTCTTTGCGTCTTGCTCCATCCATGGCTAATAGTAGATAACCCTAACCAACATGAGAACCAATGAGTCTGCACTGGAATGATGCCCGCATACTCCTTCATGAACTTCCCTCATCACGTAGTCAGCTTCCAAGGCCCCCGGACACCGAGCCAATGGTCCTTGGAACGACCTCCCGTACAATTGTCCATCAACAAGACAGTAACGAGCAGCCTTAGTCCATAGTGCCCGGGATGCTTTTGGGTCTTACGGGAAATTTGCCATGTCTGAGATATCCAATGAACACGTTCCTCCAGTCCAAGATTAAGTTGGTCGAATTAACTTCACAGTAGCCGTCCACATCGAAAATCGAATGCAGCAATTGAACAGTCGCACTGCAATCAAATCCCTTCATCTCTGTGGATGAACCCAAATTATGCATCTGCCTCCATATTTCCCCCCTCGTAATGTGGATGATTGACCATTCTCTGAACCGTGCAAGTAATGCTTGAACCTTGTTCAAGTACAACTGCATATGCTCCTCTTTGGTGTCGAAACTTCCATACACTTGGTTTACCACCAGTTGGGAGTCACATTTGATCTCGATGACCTCAAAACCTAGTCGTAGAGCTAGTTCAAGTCCTACAACCAAAGCCTCGTACTCGGCTTCATTGTTGGTTAACGGTATAGTTCTAATGACCTGCTTTAGGGTTTCTCCGGAAGGAGTGATTAAAACTACCCCAAGGCCGGACCCTTTTATGTTGGAGACAACATCCATAAACAAGGTCCAAACTCCCGATATTGTTCCCGATACCAATTTTGCCTCTTTAGATGCTAAAGGAATTAATCCCGGACTAAAATCGGCCACGAAGTTGGCCAAAAGTTATAACTTAATTGCAGTCCTAGACTTGTATTCAATGTCGAATTTGTAACTTTGACTGCCCATTTAGCCAAGCGACCCGACAATTCAAGCTTATGAAGTACATTCCTTAAAGGAAAGGTTGTCACAACGGCTATTGGGTGATACTAAAAATAAGGCCTAAGCTTTCGAGAGGCAATTACAAGAACTAAGGCCACTTTTTCAAGGTGCGGATAGCGTGTTTCCGCTCTTGATAATATTTTACTAACGTAATAAATAGGAAATTGCGTACCTTTTTCTTCTTGGACCAAAATGGCACTTATCTCTACTTCTGAGACTGCAAAATAAATCAACAACTGCTCACCTTCTCCCAGTTTCGACAATAACGGCGAACTAGATAGGTATCTTTATAGGTCTTTCACTGCATGTCGGCATTCCGAAGTCCACACGAAGTTGTTCTTCTTTTTCAAAAGTGAAGAGAAGTGGTGGCACTTCTCCGAGGACCTTGAGATGAACCTGCTTAGAGCTGCCAACCTACCAGTCAATCCATGTACTTCCTTCACACTTGTTAGCTAGTCGGAATATCCTTGATGGCTTTGATCTTGTTGGGGTTTACTGCGATCCCTCTTTGTGAGACCAAAAACCCAAGAATTTACCAGAGACAACCCCAAAGGCTCACTTTTCCGGGTTGAGCTTCATGTTGTACTTTCTCAGAATGTCAAACGTCTCTTGGAGATGTTCCAAATGATCTCTAGCATTAAGAGACTTAACTAACATGTCTTCAATATAAACTTCCATCGTGTTACGTATATGTTTTTCTAACATCTTATTAACGAGTCTCTAATAAGTGGCTCCGCATTTTTAAGCTCAAAAGGCATCACATTGTAGCAATATGTGCCAAAGTTTGTGATGAAAGAAGTCTTCTCTTGATCTTCCGATTTCATCCTAATTTGATTATACCCGGAATAAGTATCAAGAAAAATCATTAACTCGTTCCCGGCCATAGCAACAATCATTTGATCAATGTTTGGAAATGGGAAAGAGTCTTTGGGGCACGCTTTATTTAAATCCTTATAGTCTACACATATCCTAGATTTGTTATTATTTTTAGGCAATACTACTACGTTAGCTAGTCACTCCGGGTACTTTACCTCTCGAATTGAACCGATACTGTGTAATCGAGTTACCTCTTCCTTAACAAACATGTTTCTGACCTGTGCTATCGGCTGTTTCTTCTGCCTTACTGGAGGGAAGTTTGGATCCAGACTTAGTTTGTCGACCGCCACTTCCAATGGAATACTTGTCATATCTAAATGTGATCATGCAAAGCAATCAACGTTAGATTAAAGAAAATCAATAGGTTTAAACTTGAGTTCCGGACTCAACCCTGTTCCTAAATGGAATTTCTTTTCCAAAAACTCTTTGAACAAAGCCACTTGTTTGAGCTCTTCTGTGGTTGACTTGGTTGCTTCTATCTCTTCCGATACCTGAAAAGACCTCGGTACCTGATATAATTTTGATGAATCCTCATTTTTATCACCTTCAATTGGGATGGGAGAAGGCACCGGTTCCTGTAATTGCTATTTGATGGTTCCTTTGCCCTTCCTGCTGGAAATGGTTACAGCATTCATCTCCTGCGCAGTTGGTTGATCTCCTCTAATCTTCTTGATCCCTTCTAATGTCATAAACTTTAACAATTGATGATAGATTGAAGGTACAACCTTCATTTCATGTATCCACGGCCTTCTGAGGTCCGATTGGATCAGTTTTGGGAACCTAGCTTCTTTAATATTTCTCATGACCGACACCAGTTCCACCACGCTGATATTAAAATTGTAATTAGACAACCGGAGATACGCTGAATCTCGGGACCCTATCACCTCTTTCTCCTACAATGATCTGTTACTCCGGCCATTATCCGTCCTTCTATCGGAAGTGAACCTATCCGATGACTAGAATCCTTTGCTACCGCACTCATCGGCCCTCTCGTAAGGCTGGAAATGACTTATAGAGGGTCTCCGATCTGTATCATAATCATTTTTTTACTTATCTTGATTCCAATCAAGATTTCGTCCTCTGGAAGACACCGAGGAACCAAGTTGATCATCCTCTATTCCGATCTTTGCCTTATAGCGGTGGTGAACATCTGCCCATGTGGTCGCCTAAAATTCGAGTAAGCTTTCCTTCAATTTTCGTGAGGCATCGGAGCTCAATGGGTTGAGAGCTTTTGTAAATGCCTCCACTGCGCACTCATTCGGAACCGCTGGTACAACTTTCTTTCTGAAACTGGATCACGAACTCTCAACAATTTAGTTTCTCCTTGAGATATTTTGAATATATCCGCCAATCTTATATGGACCTTCCTTGCTCTAGCATGAGCTTTGACAAACAAATCTGCGAGTATTTCAAAAGAGTCAATAGAATGTTCTGGTAAAAGATAATACCAAGTTAAGGCACCCCTCGTAAGGGTTTTGCCAAACTTCTTCAATAAAACCTATTCGATCTCATGTTAGGCCAAGTCATTTCCATTTACTGAAGTAGTGTAGGTCATGATGTGCTCTTGTGGATACGAAGTCCCATCATATTTTGGTATATCTGGCATCTTAAACCTCTTTGTGATTAACTCCGGTGATGTGCTTGGTTTAAATGAAAATTGCGTATACTTCTTTGAATCTGGTCCCTTTAACACCGCGGCGCTCCCGGGATCTGGTCCATCCGAGAGTGAAATTCCTTTGCATTTTGATCCATTCGTTCATTCATTTATCCTATAAACCTCATGAGCTCAGTTTTGAAAGGATCACTTAAGTTGTTGTTCCCAGATCCGCTAACGGTACCTCCAGCCTTGTCGAAACCGACCTCCTCCCTCGGAGTGTCGTTCTCGATTCTTTGAGCCATTAGAATTATGGGAGCGCGGGGAGGAACTGGGGCCCTTCAATTAGTATTATTGGAAGCACCCAATAACACCTGCTTTAATTTCGTCATCACCCGCTCCTGCCTTGAGAGGTGATCCATAATCGCCTTTTGATGTTCTCTCAAGATTTTGACTATCTCAACAACGTGCTCATGCTCCACATCATTAGGATTTGGGCCCAGAACATGCCAAGGATACTGATCTTCGCGAACTGGGGTTGTTTCATCCCCTTCGTTGCGGGTCTCGCTGATTGAATCATCATGCTGGAACACCTCTTCCTGTTCATCGTGTGCTCCAACATTGTAAACATTGTTGACATCATTATTTGCCATACCTGATCTTTCTTTTGCTAAGGAAGGAACCAAAATGTGTTAGTAACAAATGAATGGATCGAAGCAATTACACAATTGTCTATGCCCCACAGTAGGCACAAAATTGTTTACCCGTAAAATGGTATAATTGAATTTATAACGTAGTTATAGACAAGTGAATCGATTTGACCCAAAAGATATTAAGTAAATAAGAACAAAAAGATTATGAAATGAAATTAAAGGAAATATAAGCCTGGCTTATACGCTTAATCTTTCTAATAGCAAAACTACGAACAGAATTGAGGGCGAAAAGAAAGTAGATAACTTTATAATTTAGAGAGCAAAGTATAGATTTTTTTTGTACAGATTATTTCGTGTCCTCCAAGTGATGCTAATTCTCCTATTTAAAGCCTTATTTAGGGAGACAAGATCCCCAAATCAAACTCCTCTTGAATGAGAATAAACTTGTCATTGATGGTTGCATAACAGTTGACTTTGAATGTTGATATTCTCTGTAACGGTTGCTCGTTGAATGTTATCTGATATCAAATCTTTGAATCTTTATTATCAACTACTCTGCCTTCGGGATTCAACCAGCACTGATCACATACTCGCATCAGGTGCCAGTTATTTGCTGACTCACGTTTCACTTATCTTCAGTTCTACGTGTCACCTCATCATTCATTCAACTTTCACTAACCAATTTTACCCCATAAAATATTGTAATCAATAAAAATAATATAGTGACATTGACACCTATATTTTTACGTGGAAAATCCTTCTGAATAAGGGAAAAAACTACGACCTCAAAAGGAGCAACTACTATCACTATCACATGAATTTTATACTTTGTAGGACTGAATAAAATACTCCTAGGACCACTGCAACACTCAAAATAAATAATTCTCTTTCAATTTTCTCAGCTTCTTACAATATCGCTTACACTCTTAATTTTTTTGGACTATTTTCTTATATCCTGTTTGTAATGCCTAACTCTTTCTTTATCTCTTTGTTGGTTTGTATTCAGTAGAGGACAAAGATCCTTTACCTATAGCAACAATAGTCGTGGCCTCAAAGTTGTAAAGAAAAAGATAAAACCTTACAAATATTTTACAACCCAAAGTTGCATTCTTTTTCTCCAAGCAACAGATTGCCAGCCAAGTCTTATGTCCATGGAAACATGCCTATAATTGAATAGGATGGACCCCATAAATCTTTCCCTCCAGTCATATTCACCAAGAGAAGGTAAATCGGGCTTCTAGTGTGAGCGTATTGCCGACAAGTTCTTTCCACAGCTCGAACTTATCTCACTTGTAGGGATCTTCTTAACCTGCATAGACTCGTCCTCTATCTTTTTCGAATATAATGATATCTCACGTCAATATGATTTGTCTTTCACTGTCTATTGCACTTCGACGGTCCTAATAGACTATACATTCCTTATGATGCAATCCAAGGTCTTGAAAACACTGCTTAGTCATACTATCTACTTGTCAGCTTCAGTAGCGGCACTATACTCTGCTTCAGTTGCAGAGAGTGTGACACATTTCTACAACTTCACTTTCCATGATGTAGCTTCCCTTGAAAATGTGAACAAGTATCCAGTAGTAGATTTACAATTATCAAGACCATCTGCCATATCAGCATCTACGCGACCCTTCAAGACTAGATCGGATCCTCCAATACACAAGTAGTCTCCAATAGTACCTCTCAGGTACCTGAATATCCACTTGACTGCTTCCAGCGTTCTTTTCTAGGATTTTAAAGGAACCTACTAACAATACCAACTGCATGAGCAATACCAAGTCTGGTGCATACTATTGCATACATAAAGCTTATTGCTGAAGAATGAAGAACCTTGTCCATGCTCTCTTTATCCTCCTTTGTTGCAGGACATATCTTCATGCTCAACTTCAGATTCCTAGGAAAAGGTTTGCTAGACTAGCTTGCATTTTTCATGTTGAAGGATTTCAATACATGTTCAATGTACTTCCCCTGAGATAACCACAACTTTCAACTTATTCGATCTCGAATAATCTCCATCCCTAGAATATATTGTGATGGGCCCACGTCTTTTATGTCAAAAGACTTGGACAAGTCTCCCTTAAACTTGGCAATCATCTTCTTGTCTTGCCCTAAAATTAAAATATCTTCCACATATGACAAGATAATAAAGTTATTGTCAATAAATACTTTGAAGTTTATACATGGATCAGAAAAAGTCTTTGAGTAGGTTCTTCTTTTTATGAATGAGTCAAACTTTGCGTATCAATATCTTGGTGTCTGCTTCAACCCATAAAGACTTTTATTTAATTTGCACACCATGTGTTTATTTTCAGCTACTTCAAATTCTTTTAGTTGCTCCATATAAATTTCTTCTTCCGAATATCTGCGAAAAAATGTAGTTTTCACGTTCAACTACTCCACTTTATGATCTAGGCTAGCTACTAAGCTCAAAATTATTCAAATAGAATTCATCAAAATCAATACCATTCTTCTGTTCGGAGCTTTTTACACACTAATCGAGCTTTGTATCTGACCAGCTTACCATTTCTATATTTCTTGGTTTTAAAGACCCACTTGCACTCTAGTGATCATTTACTATTTGGAAGTTCGACTAGCTTGTACGTGCTATTTTTTTACAGAAATTCTATCTCTTCTTGCGTGGCTTCAATCCACTGGTTCTTTTCTTGCTACTCATCACTGATGAGGACATACTCCATGGAACTTACAAGACTCTACCCTTGGTCTTTCTGATCTCCTTACATGAAGTTGTTCTTCATCCTGAGTAGGATACTCCACTTGCTCGATGATATTCGGTCAAAAATGCATATATTTAACCATTGTTGCATCACATTCTAGTACTTTTAATAATCTTATGAGTATTAATTATATTATTTTATTCTTAATATTATATTTTAACTGTGTAGGAATAAAGCGTTGTAAAGATGAAGAGATTTAGAGAAAAATTGAATAAAACACGGAAGTAAAAGAAAGGAAAATAAACGAATAAAAAAGAAGGAGAAAAAAGGGGAACCCCTTTGGTGTTTCTCCCCCAAGTGGAAGACAAGAAAAAAAAGAGACAACTCAAAGAAAAAATTTAAAGAGGAGGCATCTGGCACTACTGGATCTAGCGCTAGGCCAGCGTGTCACGCTAGCCTGGACCCTGCGTTGTGGAATTTTTTCTATTTCGCTTGGGACAAGGTTCTTTCAGCCCTACACGATCCCAGCCCGTATAAAAGGTGTCCTAAAACAAATTTGGAGGATATGTAACATATTTTTGGGAGGAGAACACGCTGCTTTGGAGGGTAGAACGAAAACCACGCTTGGGAGGGGTTTCTAACTAGTTTTTCTTCTCTTCTCTTCCTTTAAATTTATAGTTCTAGAGTTGTGGTGCTACATGAACGTTGTAGTTTGAAGCTTGGATTGTTGTTATTATTTTATAATATTGGTTTATTTATTCAATCTTGCGCTTAATTATTTGATTGTTTTATCACCAATTGAATACTATCTACGAATCTAGGATTGAAACCAAGAGAGGAAATTCTAGATTGCTTATAAGATTGAGTAGAGCGAGATCTTGAACTTGGGCATCTGGGAACGGATTTGCGGTTAGTATAGGGATATACCTAATCGTCTTGCTTGGTTACTATATAAAAATTATTAATGTATTCTTTTTAATCCTAGTTCCATAGGAATATAGGCATTGAGTTAGCTTGAATAGGCGAGTAGTAATTCAAGAGAATACTACGAGTAATATTAACCATGTCAATCAACAAACCAGATAAATTAATAAGAAAATTTAAGTAGAAAACTCAATGGGATTATTAGCTGACAAATAACTCTGGAATATTCTCTCCCACTGAATTCGTCTCTAAGATTGCCTACTTATTTCCTTTAATTTCTTAGTTTACTACTCTAGATTAGCTTTAGTTGAATAATCACTCATTAGGAATCGCTTGAATAGATTAATTTTTTGAGTTTAATTTAGTTTACAGTTAATCACAAGTCCTCGTGGGAACGCTACTCTACTCACACTTTATTACTTGTCGATCACGTATACTTGCATGTGCGTTTGGGAGCAACAAGTTTTTGGCGCAGTTGCCGGGGACATAGGAATTAACTATTTTACTATATTAGATTTTTACTTTTTATCTATTCAAGTTTTTATGTTTACGTTAGTATAGTTAGTACTACATTGGTTTTACATGGCATCTTTGAATGAATAGTGGTGGAATGGTAAGTATTCTTGTTTTTGTGATCCTTGTCTATATTGTAAAGGACCCCACTTGTGGCAACAGTGTAAAAATATATTCCTAGGATCGAGTTGTGTGCACCATCTCAATGTTGTATTATTTGTGGTAGCAATTGGAATAATTGTCCTAAGTATTGTTATCCTACTCCAATCCCTTCGTATGATGATTCTAATAATGCATGTGAGTTTGACAGGACAAATTAGATGATATGGAACATGATGTTCGCATTCTTGATATGCACAGGAAATTATTAGAGGAATATGGAGGTCTCCGTGAGAAAATTGCGAATGAGATGTGACACCTTATAGAAGGAAGAGTTGAATTGAGACAAGAGATCGACCAATTTGGCAGTTCTATTCATGAATTGAAGGCTCAATTGTGTGCAAAGGTTGTTGCATCTAACGCCCAACAAAATACTTCTGAGTTGTGTGAAGCTGAAAGGAGCTTATACGCCAAATTGACGAGCTAAAAGTGGAAAGTCAATCATTCGACCATAGTTTTGTTGATAATGTCAATTATGAGAAAAGTACACTATAGTTATGTGAGGAAGTAGATGCTATTTCACTTGAAGACTCTTACAGATGAGGATGTCAAAAGTAAAGTGTATTTAGAGTTGGAGCATATTGGACCTCATTTTAAATACTTTTCAACATTGTGTTTGGTTGGTAACACGAGAATTGATCCATTCGAGCCTATAGAGGAGTTAATGGATGGGGAACAAAGTACATACATTCTGAATTAGCGATGCCAAGGAGGCAGAATGACATCTCTCACATAAAGGCCAAGAAGTGCAAGATGAGACATAGTTTACTCGGTTCTTTCGTATTTGTACCACCGCCTGTTGCATCCAATTTTGCACTAGTCAAGACAGGTTTCAACTTGTTGTTTCTCTGTTGTTGATGAAAGAGAGTCGTCACCTAATATTTAAAGGTATACTAGGGTACCTATTTAATTATTAAGTCGTATTCTTTATTAGTCTGCTAATCGGTGAGATTATGGGTGAGGGTTCTTGTTCTTCTAAGGGGAAGGTGTTAGGCACCCCTTAAAATCTACCTGAAATAGATCCATAGGACTTAGACTAAGTTTGGGATCAGTCATTTGCACTATGCTTAATTACTATTAAAGAGTAAAGCTTACTATATATCTAAGGGAGAGTATAAAAAAAGGGATGTGATACTGAAGAGGAGTGGGAGTTTATAAAGGAATTTAAAGATACTTTGATAGAGTTTTGAAATATGTATGTAAATGGTCCGTATTTGTAAAGCGTGAAAAGAAAGAGTTCGAATTATAAAACACTTGGTTTAGAAGATGGGTGTAATTCTAAGAGGTGTTTGTGAAAGTGAGCCTAAGATATACGAAGATCCTTAAAGAAAAGGTTAATTGCTAAAAATCCCTTAAGGCAATACTTCTTGAAGTTCTGATTTTTCCTTTTGAAGAGGAAGATGAGATCTGATTTCCTTTTGAAATAGAGCTGTTATTTTGCTAAGTTCTAGGTTTTAAAATCTTTTAAGGAAAAGAAAGATGAGAGAAGACATAATAAGCTTATGAGCAGATTATAATTAGCGAATTAAGGATCTACTACTAACTAATTTCCATTTTAAATCCTATATATTTTAAGGCTTGCATAATTTAATATGATATTAAAGCTTAAAATAAAAGCATGTGATCTACTATATGAATGTTATATACATAAGATATAAAACAACAGCAAAGACATTACAAATGCAACCAAGTATAAACTAAATTAGCAAAAAAGCGATAAATTGAATTAACAGGATAGTAAACAATGATTAAGGAGTTGAGGGAAAGAGGACTGGACTCTGGTGATTGGGCCTAAAGAAGGTAGGCCCAGCAGTAAAGAGACGCACGTACATCTGATTTTGGGCTCCTCGACGAAATGCAACAAGGCTGGAATTGGGCTTGAGTTCATCAGGAACTCCGCGGCCCACACAGATGTACATGTCCAAAAGAGGAAAAAGTCATTAAATACATATTCAACATATTCAGCATATTCTAATAATATATCACATTCTGATGCATGTAACAGGTACACAAACCGATAATTGAAACATGAATATGATTAATGTAGTGGCAAATTTATATATTAATATGGTGGCTTTACTTAGCGGATAGTTCACATTGGAAACATTTTGTTGTCATTAAACATTAAACCCTTAAAGAACTTAATATGTCAATGAATTAAGAGCTAAGGAGGGAGCCCCACTCGAGGTCGATTCTCCCTTTGGATCCCCAACACTTCAAAGTTCCCAAGGGACTCAAGGCCCAGGGCAATGCTTGTGCCGGGGAGGGAAGCCCAACCTAGAGTCGAACTCCGCTCTCAAATACCCTTAAACACTAACATCATGTTTTTCTTACGGGGTTAAATGCCAATAAGGCACTTCCAATGTAAACTAAATACTAAAGTATTACTTACCACAAAATATACTTTTCTTCTTAATAGAATAACACAAGAGAACATAGATAAACTTTGACACTAAATACAGAATGCATATCAAGCAAACCTAAAGGGGCTAACTTTACTACACATATAGATGAAAAACAGATGTTTCATATCATACAGTTACAGGAGTAAGTCATTAAGGAACAACATACTCAAAGAGAGAAAAAGTGGGCATGCAGAACTCATATTGACAGCAGCACAAGAGATACGGATACCCCTGCCATAGTTAATTGAGAACTACTTAGTTTGTCATTGACACATCGGGGATTAGTAACACTACTTAACACCTTAAAGACCATCAATACAGATTCAGACAAACAGTCATGGTTAGCCATTGTTACAGAGGGTTTATCAATGATATCAGGAATAGGATTAAACTCTCAACATGACTACAAATTCACAGATTCAAACATGGGATTCCTAAGGTCTCAATAGTACCATGCTTCTAACAGTATTAGCAGGTCATTATGTTCAGATAATATCAACAAATGGACTTCATAAGGTTTGGGAATCAAGTTCAGTTTCATATTAACAATAAGGAGAAGGACTGAGCATAATTCAAGACGGAACATGGTGTTACAGAGTTAAGCAGGGATACTTGTGACATTCATTCAACTATACATAGGCAAGGTAAATAAGGTAGTGACCTCATATAAGTAGAGGAACTTTACACATTATAGAACCAAATTAAACATGTCAATGAAGAAAGGAAATGGAAGTATTGTATCAAAACAAGCTCAACTCAACCATAAGTCTAGCTTAGTATGTAAGTATGAAGTGATCAAGATTCAGCTTCTAAAAGTGTTACTTGATTACAACAGAGTGTCTAAGTCATGTTTTCATGGAAGATAAGTTGATGATAGATGCATGCAAGCTTTACAAAATTAGCAGCAGCTCAAAGAGATTGAGGACAAGGATGTAGTGCACAAGTTTTGAATTACACGTGTGTATGAAGATCTCAACTAATCATGGGACAAACAAACTTAGTTATGCAGAAATTACTAATTGACTTTATCCAAACAAGATCATGACCTATTCTATGAAGAGAAAAGTAGTAGCTTAACCTTAACAGAATATGAACAACAAAGGTTCATGAAAAGAAGACAGCTTAACTCAGACAAGATAATTTCCTACAAATGCATCCAATAGTTAGGTGTGATTATGAGAAGGTCATAGTGATAGCCTAGAAACTACCCTCAGGGCTAGAAACACTTAGGTTCTTTCACCTTAGTTAAATGATATGGACTTATTGAACTTTCAGGTTTATCTCAGTAAGGGTTATGAAATAATGAACTCAACCATAAGAAAAATAAGATGCAAGGAACAATATGAAGATCACAACAAAATCATCAGCGAAGGGAAAAAGATGAAGTTTAGGTAAGCATGATTGGTTTGACAATAATAATAATTAAACAGAGTAACAGACCATTGCAATAACTTAAAAAACAGTCTGACAAACACAGGCAGAGAAGAAAGCGTTTAGACACTTAAGTTCAAAATCAAGGTTAAAAGACAAGGGATATAAGTTTAAACAATTTCATGTTTCATCTTAGTTATAATTATCAAGTAGTAAACTCAACTTCCAAGGAAACAAAACTACATAGGTGCAACAAGACAGAGATGAACTCTCTGCAAGTCAATGAAAACTATGAAGTTCATAGTGAACATAAACATATTATAACTTAACATGGAGACTGTTGGAAAGCTCAGAACAAGGATCAACATGTATCAAATTATGGTTTAATCAACTATCATTTAAAGATTCATAACAGAACAGGCTAATCATAAGAAATCGTTAAACTAACAAAGCATGGATATCAACATGTCAAATACATATAGAATAAATGTAATCTACAGAACCTATCTCGGCATAATTATATAAGAGCAACGAACAAAAGAGAAAAGTGAAAGAGGTGCTGACCTTTTCGAGGGCAGCAGACCAAACGAACTCTTTTTGTTGCTCAAAATCCCAGAACCCTCGAGTTTAAACCAGCAATGGAACTCAGCAAAAGAAAGGGAAAACAGTAAGAAAATTAAGTCTCAGAACCCTAAAATTCTCAGCGTCTTTTTGTGTGCTCTTAGAAAGGATAATGATTTTTGTTTGGTTGGTAGTTGGTGTCCTGTTGAGAGCATTTAAGGCTGCTATTTATAGTGACCATTGAGCAGTAGGGTTTCAACAGATTCAAAACTTGTGAGTGGAAGGTGATGATGTGAGCATAGTTGGGAAAAATTAGAAAGAACAAAGGGAGAATCGTTGAAGATTTTTTACCTGGTCGTGCGAAGATCAGGGATGATCGTTGGAATCAAAAACCATCGTATAAAACTCCAATGTCCAGAGGTCAAATGCACTGACCTCTGGACCTCGAATAACATGATGAAACTCTAAGAAAACCTCATTGATGCTCTGATTTGATGGAGCATAAGAGAAATCATGGGATTTAAAGTTGCATTCTTTGGTCTAGGGTTCGGATTTGGTGGATTTTGAATTCTATTAGTGAAACGGGAAAGATTCGGTAGGAATCGCGGGTATAGGAGGCAGGAAGGATGAATCTCTGTATGGATTCATGACCTTGCACGAAATTGTGCAAGGTATTTGAATGATTTGAATTGTGAAATTGAGAGAAGAGGGAGAAAAAAGGAAAAGGGAGGCGGCTGGGCTTGTGGGACAAATGATTAGGGTTTCTAAGAGAGGAGGGGTCATCTCTAGGTTAAGCTTTGGGGATAGGATCTGGGCCACTGATCTCTCAAATCAACGGTCCTAGTATTTTGGTGTTAAAATATTTTTGTGGGAAAATTTTGTGGTTGTTAGATCCTTGTGATCCAACGGTTAAGATAAATCTCTGGGCGTTAAAAAATTAAAGAGGGAATAGAGTTAAAAATCGTGGGTAATTAAAGAAACGGATGGCCCAGATTTGTTGTGTTTGTTTTGTGAGGATGGGAGTCGGGTGACGTGGCAAGAGAAGATTGGTCCAATGCGAGTGGCATGGATTGCCAAAGTGGAAAGAGGAGAGTGCTTGGGCTAGGTGTATTTCGGACTGGGTTGTGTATTTGGGCGAAAATATTTTAAGAAATGGCCATCTTGTGTTTAATTGAGGAATTGCAATTGTAGCCTTTTGTTTTATTTTTTAGTTCCTTTTGAAATTAATTTAAATAAACTTAACAATTTCAATAAAATGTGGTAAAATTATAATGACTATATATGTTACTAATAATTTCAATTAATTATCTATAAATAACGCATATTTTGAATTATAGCACTAATTTCAAAATATTAGCATAGTAACCTAATTCACTAGAAATTAAGGAGTAAATTTTTCATATTAATTATAAATCCTATGCAATGCATATACAAAAATTATTTTAATAACCTTAAAAAAGTAAATACATTTGTAATTACATAATATTAATATTTACGTGATTAATTTTGAGACTAATACTTAATTAATTTGTAAAAGATAGATATTCAATAATAGAAAATACTTTTAAAGTATTTATTGTAAATTATTAAGTATGAATAAATTAGTTGTAAAAGGGAGGATCAAAATTGGTCGTCAATAGCTGTCCATCTTTGACCGGAGACGATGAAAGAATTTTCGGGCAAAAAAATTGAGCCAAAGCTAAATTTGTCCCGACTTTAGGCACGTATTGCAAGAATGGCATGAAAATTATGAGTTGCAGAATTAAGTTGAGGAAGAATCTAGGGAAGTTTGGGAATATTGGGCTGAATTCTGGCTTTGAATTGCATACATACCTCGAGCTTAACGAGGATCAAGCCTTATGTAGTTCTGGAGTAGGGGTTTTGGGGAAGCGGCACTCGCAGGAATTGCCCCAGTATCGTATCGAGACGATATGGCGAGACAGAAGATTGGTCACTCATGGTAGCTTGAATTTTGCAGCCTGATTTGAATGATTTGAATTTATAGCTCGCTGATCGTCTTGGGCGAGAATCTTATGCCCGCTACTGGGTTGGCTGTTCCCATAGCATTGTAGTTTGGTCTGTTGCTAAGAAATAGTTCCACACTAGGTTGTTTGTTCCTGCAAAATAAATGAAATACATGCATTCCAATATATTGTAATGCAGAATATATTAAGATGTGATGTAAATAATGCAGGAATGATGATGACTGGCTGTCGGCGAGCCATTATTTGGGATGGGATGATGGGATACTTGATCCCGACTCGATTTGTTAGCCGGGTTGTGTACCTTTCTATCGGAGCATTTGAAAATTGTCTCCGCTTGTTGGGAGAGCTTGATTTGTAAAGTGCATCTCTGCTTGTTGGGAGAGCTTTGCACTGAAATGTAAAGTATTCACCGCTTAGGAGAGATTGATTAAAATCGTAATCATGCCTAAAGTTGCAACAACAAAAAAAAGTTAAAACATTCAAAGTAATGGCGAAATGAAATATAAGCATGCTCAAGCGATACTCTTGACTGTGAAGCTCAGTTGCAGCCATTGATTGGCAGAATGTTGGTGACGAGGTTTGCAATTGTCTATTCCGGTGTCTGGGATTGACGAAGCGGTGCTGCGGATTGCTTTTTTTTGGCGAAGTTTGCAGTTTGCTATATACAAGGCTCCAGTTGGCAAAGCCGACATTCGATTTGTACAGGGTGCTCCAATTGATTAAGCAGGCGATTTGCTATATACAAGACTTCGATTGGCAAAGCCGACGTTCGATTTGTACAGGGCGCTCCGATTGATTGAGCAGGCGATTTGCTATTTACAAATTCCGTATCAGCTGTCTGATTTTGAGGCACCTGCAGATAATTAGAGCGTTAGCTTTAGCTGTGCTCAAACATTTTGAGTAAAAGGGAGCAGAGATAATCTTAGGTAAGTGGGGGGTCCGTCATTTGCCCCAATGTGGTCCCAGCGATTCCTTAATCCCTGTTAACCATGCACTCAAGAAAACTTCTTAGTGAGGGGGGAGTTGGTTTGCATCGACCATGGTATTGATTTTCCCCAGTCTTTGACATGATGCGCCATGAAGTTCGGTAGATGGAACATATATATATATATATATATATATATATATATATATATATATTAGAAAATATTTTGAAAATACTTGTTTCTTTAAAGGAAAATGTCATCGTTCCGGATTATGACATGTTATGAAAGGTTCTCCACACGCGAATGTATCCCTTAGAGAACTTCGTCTTGTCGTTGTCAATATCCATGACATCTCTGACAACGCAGCTACGTGCTATTGCGACTGCGTCCTAATTAGAGCTAATGCATTACAGAGGTTTCCTAAGGTTATGACCGAACTCTTTCAGGTTGCCTACATATCAAAAACGGAATCAGGTCTGAACGTAGTTCGTGGGATGATGATGAAATGTGATGAAATGACCGAGCCTGACTCAAGCAGCCTACGTATCCAAAACGGAATCAAGTCGGAATGTAGTTCATTTACAACAGATGCAAAATAATGAGATTAAGCAATGAAAATGGCTGAGTCTGACTCAGAGAGCCTACGTATCCAAGTGGAATTAGGCCAGAACGTAGTTCAATTACAAAAGATGAATGAATCTGATGAGGATTGCCTACGTATTCCTTTCTGAGGAAATCAAGCCAGTGTAGTTCCTGAACAACATACAAAAATGATATTTCGTTTTTCTATTACAAGAGAAAGGGGAGAGAAATCAAACCATACGTGGGTTGCCTACGTATCCCTCCATGGGAAGTCAGGTTGAACGTAGTTCTGTTATATCAAAAACCCTAACTCTATCTGTCTTAAGGCGTAATATCTCTTGATTGCATCCGAGTTGATAGGCTTCATGCTGACTCTTCCATCCGTTTCTGCTAAGATTAGAGCTCTACCAAATAGTGATCTATGGACCACATAAGGACCTTGCCACTTTGGTGTAAACTTCCCTTTAGCTTCTTCTTGATGGGGAAAGATTTTCTTCAGAACCAACTATCCCGGTGTGAATTAGCGAGGCTTCACTCTTTCGTTAAATGCACTAGCCATCCTGTTCTGGTATAGCTAGCCATGACATACTGCATCCATTCTTTTCTCATAAATGAGCATGAGTTGTTCTTGCCTGACCCGTACCCACTCTGCATCCTCTAATTTTTCTTCTTGAATAACTTTTAAGGAAGGTATCTCGACCTCTACGGGTACTACGGCTTCAGTGCCATATACCGACATGTATGGCATTGCCCCAGTAAATGTTCTCATGGTAGTTCAGAAACCACATAGAGCGAAAGGTAACTTCTCGTGCCATTGTTTGTGATTGTCCACTATCTTTTGCAAAACCTCTTGATATTATTGTTAGCTGCCTCGACTGAACTATTCATTTATGGTCTGTAGGCTGTGGAATTACGGTGGACAATTCTAAACTTCTCGCAGATTTCCCTCATGAGGTCTCTATTGAGGTTAGCAGCATTGTCAGTAATGATAGACTCTGGTATCCCAAATCTGCAAATGATGTTGCTCTAGACAACATCTGTCACTACCTTCTTTGTGACGGCCTTGTAAGTAGCTGCTTCGACCCATTTGGTGAAATAATTGATGGCTACCAAGATGAAACAATGTCCATTTGATGTTGCAGGCTCTATGGGTCCTATCACGTCCATGCCCCAGGCGGCGAAAGGCCAGGGTGAACCCATTACATTTAACTCATTTGGTGGAACCTGGATGAAATCTCCACGAATCTAGGGCTGGTGACACTTCTGCACATAGCGGATACTATCGCTTTCCATAGTCATCCAAAAGTATCCATCTCTCAAAATCTTCTTGGCTAACGTGAACCTGTTCATGTGGGGTCCGCACGTCCCTGCATGTATTTCTTCCAAAAGTCTGGTTGCTTCGGCGGCCTCTACACATCTCAGCAAACCTAAGTTTGGGGTCATCCTGTACAAGACTTCCCCGTTGAGGAAAATGTGGTTTGCCAACCTCCTGAGGGCTCGCTTTTGAACATTAGTAGCATTTTCTGGGTACTCTTGGGTCGCAAGGAACTTCTTGATGTCGTGATACCAAGATTTACCATCTAGTTCTTCAGTCACATGGAAGCAATAGGCATGTTGATCCTAGATTTATATCTCGATAGGGTCGATGTAGTTCTTGTCCGGATGTTGAATCATAGATGATAAGGTCGCAAGGGCGTCGGCTTTGAATTCTGAGGACGTTCTTGAACTCAATTTTTGTGAACTTCTTGCATAGCTCCTTCACACAGTGCAGGTACGGCAGTATCTTGACATTCTTAGTTGACCATTCTCCTTGGGCTTGGTGTATCAGCAAATCGAAATCTCCTATGATCAAAAGTTCTTTGATGTACATGTCGATTGCCATTTTGATCCCAAGGATGCATGCCTCATATTCAGCCATATTATTGGTACACGTGAATCTTATCTTTGCCGATGCTGGATAGTGTTGTCCAGATTCTGAGATCAGAACTGCCCGATCTCGACTCCTTGAAGTTTGCTACCCATCGAAAAACATCCTCCATCCAGGGTATAATTTTGCAATATCTTCCCCGGAAAATAGTACTTCTTCATCGTGAAAACACGTGGTAAGTGGTTCGTAATCTCCATTCACTGGATTCCCGGTGAGATGGTCGGCTAAAGCTTGTCCTTTGATAGCCTTCTGAGTTATGTACACAATGTCAAATTCGCTGAGGAAAATTTTCCATTTGGCTAGCTTTCCGGTAGGCATTGTCTTCTGAAAAATGTACTCGAGCGGGTCGAGCCGAGATATCATATGTGTGGTGTATGCTGACATGTAATGCCTTAGCTTCTAAGAAATCCAAGTCAGAGCACAACAAGTGCGTCTATCAAAGTATACTTGGCCTTGCATGGTGTGAATTTCTTGCTCAACAGATGGCCTGCTCCTTTCTCCCAGCTTCGTCAAGTTGCCCCAACACACAGTCGAAGGCATTGTCCAAGACTGATAAATAGAGCAACAATGGTTTCCTTGGTTCAGAGAGAACCAACACTAGCGGGTATGAAAGTTACTCTTTGATTCTGTCGAAGGCTTTCTGGCACTCCTCCGTCCATTTCGTGGCAGCATCCTTCTTTAGCATCTTAAAAATGGGTTCACAGATTACCGTGGACTGGGCTATATAGCAACTGATGTAATTCAATCTTCCGAGGAAACTCATGACATCTTTCTTTCTCTTTGGTGGTGGTAATTCCTGGATGGCTTTGATATTTGATGGGTCCAGTTCTATTCCTTTCCTGCTTATAATAAATCCCAATAGTTTTCCAGCAGGGACTCTGAATGTGCACTTTGCTGGATTTAGCTTCAAATTGTACCTTTGCAGGCGTTTGAAAATTCCTTCAAATTGTCCAAGTGCTCTGAACTCTTCCGAGATTTTATGATGACATAATCAGAGCAAGGTACAAATGAATCTAGAAGCTAAATTAGTCTAAATCTGCTAAGGTCAGAACATAAGTATGTAGCCCCAGCAGAGCGTCATGTTGTTGCACCCTATTTTGCAATAGTCAAGACAGGTTTCAACTTGTGGTTTCTCTTTTGTTGATGAAAGAGAATCGCCACCTAATATTTAAAGGTATACTAGGATACCTATTTAATTACTAACTCATATTCGTTATTAGTCTACTAACTGGTGAGATTATGGGTAAGGGTTCTTGTTCTTCTAAGGGGAAGGTGTTAGGCACCCCTTAAAATCTACCAGAGGTAGCTCCATAGGACTTAGACTAAGTTTGGGATCAATCATTTGTACTATACTTAATTACTATTAAAGAATACGGCTTACTATATATCTAAGGGAGAGTATAAAAAAGGGATGTGATACTGAAGAGGAGTGGGAGTTTATAAAGGAATTTAAAGATATGTTGAGAGAGTTTTGAAATATGTATGTCAATGGTCTGTATTTGTAAAGCGTGCGAAGAAAGAGTTTGAATTATAAAACACTTGGTTTAGAAGATGGGGGTAATTCCAAGAGGTGTTTGTGAAAGTGAGCCAAAGATATACCTTCTTTTGAAGATCCTTAAAGAAAAGATTATTTGCTAATCCCTTAAGGCGATAGTTCTTGAAGTTCTGATTTTTCCTATTGAAGAGGAAGAAGAAATCTGATTTCCTTTTGAAATAGAGCTGATGTTTTGCTAAGTTCTGGGTTTTAAAATTTTTTAAGGAAAATAAAGATGAGCGAAAACATAATAAGCTTACGAGCAGATTATAATTAGCGAATTAAGGATCTACCACTAGTTAATTTCCCTTATAAATCATATATTGTTTAAGGCTTGCCTAAGTTTATATGATATTAAAGCATAAAAGAAAAGCATGTGATCTAATATATGAGTGTTATATACATAAGATATAAAACAGCAGCAAAGACATAACAAATGCAACCAACAATAAACTAAATTAGCAAAAAAGCGGCAAACTGAATTAGCAGGACAGTAAACAATGATAAAGGAGTTGAGGGAAAGAGGACTGGACTCTGGTGATTAGGCCTCAAAAAGGTAGGCCCAGCAGTAAAGAGACGCGAGTACAACTGATTTTGGGCTCCTCGACGAAATGCAACAAGGTTGGAATTGGTCCTGAGTTCATCAGGAACTCGGCGGCCCAAGCATATGTACATGTCCAAAAGAGGAAAAAGTCATTAGATACATATTCAACATATTTAGCATATTCTAATAACAGATCACATTCTGATGCATGTAACAAGCACACAAACAGATAAATGAAACATGAATATGACTAATGTAGTGGGAAAATTATATATTAATATGGTGGCTTTACATAGCGGATAGTTCACATTGGAAACCTTTCCTTGTCATTAAACAATGAACCCTTAAAAACTGAATGTGTCAATGAATTAGGAGCTATGGAGGGAGCCCACTCGAGGTCGATGCTCCCTTTTGATCCCCCCCCCCCCCC
>MCJB01012585.1:142297-161373 GCA_002018475.1 Nicotiana obtusifolia
CCCCCCCCCCCCCCACACACTTCAAAGTTCCCAAGGGAGTCAAGGCCCAGGGCAATGCTTGTGCCGGGGAGGGCAGCCCAACCTAGAGTCGAACTCTGCTCCCAAATACCCCTAAATACTAACGACATATTTACCTTACGGGTTTAAATGTCAATGAGGCCCTTCCACTATAAACTAAACACCAAAGTATTACTACCACAAAATATACTTTTCCTTTGAATAGAATAACACAAGAGAACATAGACTACCTCTGACACTAAATACAGAATACATATCAATCAAGCCTAAAGGGGCTGACTTTAGAACACAGATAGATGAAAAACAGAAGTTCCATATTACACTGTTACAGGAGTAAGTCATTAAGGAACAACATACTCAAAGAGAGAAAAATGGGCATGCAAAACTCATATTGACAGCAGCACAAGAGATATGGATACCCCTGCCTTGGCAAACTAATTGAGAACTACTTAGTTTGTCATTGACACATCAGGGATTAGTAACACTACTTAACACCTTAAAGACCATCAATACAGATTCAGACAAACAGTCATGGTCAGACATTGTTACAGAGGGGTTATCAAGGATATCAGGAATAGGATTACACTTTCAACATGACTACAAATTCACAGATTCAAACATGAGATTCCTAAGGTCTCAACAGGGCCATGCTTCTAACAGTATTAGCAGGTCATTATGTTCAGATAATATCAACAAATGGACTTCATAAGGTTTGAGAATAAAGTTCAGTTTCATATTAACAATAAGGAGAAGGACTTAGCACAATTCAAGACAGAACATGGTGTTACAGAGTTAAGCAGGGATACTTGTGACATTCAGTCAACTATACATAGGCAAGGTAAATGAGGTAGTGACCCTCATATAAGTAGAGGAACTTTACACATTATAGAACCAAATTAAACATGTCAATGAAGAAAGGAAATGGAAGTATTGTATCAAAACAAACTCAACTCAACCATAAGTCTAGCTTAGTATGTAAGTATGAAGTGATCAAGATTCAGCTTCTAAAAGTGTTACTTGATTACAACAGAGTGTCTAAGTCATGTTTTCATAGAAGATAAGTTGTTGATAGATGTATGTAAGCTTTACAAAATTAGCAGCAGCTCAAAGAGATCGAGGACAAGGATGTACTGCACAAGTTTTGAATTACACATGTGTATGAAGATCTCAACTAATCATGGGACAAACAAACTTAGTTATGCATAAATTACCAATTGACTTTATCCAAACAAGATCATGACCTATTATATGAAGAGGAAAGTATCTTAACCTTAACCAAATATATACAACAAAGGTTCATGAAAAGAAGATATCTTAACTCAGACAAGATAGTTTCCTACAAATGCATCCAACAGTTAGGTGCGATTATGAGAAGGTCATGGTAATAGCCTAGAAACTACCCTCAGGGCTAGCAACACTTAGGTTCTTTCTCCTTAGTTAAGTGATATGGACTTATTGAACTTTTAGGTTTATCTCAGTAAGGATTATCAAATAATAAACTCAACCATAAGACAAATAAGATGCAAGGAACAATATGAAGATCACAACAGAATCATCAGTGAAGGGAAAAACATGAAGTTTTGGTAAGCATGATTGGTTTAACAATAATAATAATTAAACAATGTAACAGACCATAGCAATAACATAGAAAACAGTCTGACAAACACAGGCAGAGAAGAAAGCATTTAGACACTTTAATTTCAAACTCAATGAAAACTATGAAGTTCATGTTCAACATAAACATATTATAACTTAACATGGAGACTGTTGGAAAGCTCTGAACAAGGATCAACAGGTATCAACTATGGTTTAATCAACTATCATTTAAAGACTCATAACAGAACAAGCTAATCATAAGAAATCGTTAAACTAACAAAGCATGGATATCGACATGTCAAACATATATAGAACAAATATAATCTACAGAACCTATCTCGGCATACTTATATCGGGGAAAAAAACAAAAGAGAAAAGTGAGAGAGGTGCTGACCTTTTTTAGGGCATCAAACCAAACAAACTCTTTTTGTTGCTCAAAATCCCAGAACCCTCGAGCTTAAACCAACAATGGAACTCAGAAAAATAAAGGGAAAAGAGTAAGAAAATTAAGACTAGGAACCCTATAATTCTCAGTGTCTTTTTGTGTGCTTCTCTTAGAAAGGATAATGATTTTTGTTAGGTTGGTTGTTGGTGTCTTGTTGAGAGCATTTAAGGCTGCTATTTTGTAACAACCCAGTTGGTCGTTTTGAGAGTGTTAGCCTCGAACTCCTATTTATTGATCCCTTTATTTAAGTTTGTGGTTACGTGACTCGCCGGGAGGTTTGGTTTTTAGTTTCGGAGTGAAATGGGACACATTGTCCCTAAAAAATGAAGCTTGACTCATAGGAATTGACCGTAGTTTAATTTGCATGGAGACGACTCTGGAATGGAGTTTTGACGGTTCCTATAGCTCCGTAGGGTGATTTTGGTCTTAGGAGTTTGTTTGGATGTTGAATTGGAGGTCCGTAGATCATTTTAGCACCAATAGGCGAAAGTTGGAAAATTAGATAATTTTTGGGAAGTTTGACTAGAAGTGGACTTTTTGATATGGGGTCGGATTCCAATTTCGGAAGTTTGAGTAGGTCTGTAATGTCAATTATGACTTGTGTGCAAATTTTGAAGTCAATCGGACTTGATTTGATAGGTCTCGGCATCGGATATAGAAGGTTGAAGTTTTAAAGTTCATTAAGCTTAAATTGATGCGCAATTCGTGTTTTTAGCATTGTTTGATGTAATTTTAAACGCTCGACTAAGTTCATATGATGTTTTAGAACTTGTTGGTATATTTGGTTGAGGTCCTGGGGGCCTCAGGTGAGCTTCGGATGGTTAACGGATCAAATTGGGACTTCGAACAAGTTGAAACTTGTTGCCTACTGATGCAACCGCACCTGCGGAACTTATCTCGCAAGTGCGAGCTCGCAGAAGAGAGCCTGGAGTGCACAGAAGAAGATTTGGGGCTGGCCTGGGGCTAGGTCCCAGGTGCGTGAAGGTCCCCGCATCTGCGAGCCCGAAGGTGCGAGCCATGCTCCGCAGATGCATAGTGAGGGGGCCAACTGGAGTTCGCAGAAGCGTCTTGGGCGACCGCAAAAGTGAGGCCGCAGAAGCGGACCTCTTGTCCACAGAAGCAGTAGAAGCCGCAGAAGCGGGGATGACCTCGCATCTGCGAGACTGCAAACGCGGTTAAGTTTTCGCAGAAGCGGAAGTGCTGGAGAACACTTAAACACAAGGGTTTGCGATTTTGCTTCATTTTAAACATTTTGAGCTCGGATCTTGGCGATTTTTGAGAACATTTTCGAGGAATTTCTTGAGGTAAGTCTCTTATACTCATTATTGATCAATAATCTTGTTTCCCTATTGATTTTCCCACCTAGTTTGTATATGTTTAAGGTGGAATTTGGGAGTTTGAGGCTAGGGATTTGGAGAGTTTAATTTGGGAATTTGAGCGGTGATTTGCTGTCAGATTTTGGTAAATTTGGTATGGTTGGACTCATGGTCGAATGGGTGTTCGTATTTTGTAACTTTTACCCAATTCCGAGACGTGAGCCCCAGTCGACTTTTTGGGGCGATTTTTCGATTATTTGCTAAAGTCGTAGATTTATGAATTAAATTAGTTTCTTGTAGTTGTATTCATGATATGTAATTGCTTTTGGCTAGATTTGGACCTTTTGGAGTAGGAAAATTGAGGTAAAGGCATCCTTATCGATTGATTGAGCGAGATTTGAGGTAAATGACTTGTCTAATCTTGTGTGGGGGAAATCCCCTAAGGATTTGGTACTGTTGTAACAATTTGTGATATGTGTGCGCCGTGTACGCAAGGTGACGAGTGCGTACACGGGGTAATTGTGGAAAATTCTGGTTCTTGGTGAGTAGAATTCTTTTAAATTCCTTAATTTAGTTGCCTTAGCATGTGTAGCTGTCATGTTTAGCCTAGTATCGCATGTCTACATGTCTTAACCTTACTTGAAATTCGTGCAACATGCTTAGTTGAATTATCTATTTCCTTGAGTATTGTATTCGGCCCTTAACTGTAGGATTCCTAGCTGTAAATTCGTTTTTCCATAATTCATGAGTTGCATATTTACGTTTGGGACTACGAGGCGGTACCACGGGAGATCCCCTTGTCGTGTGTTTACTTTTGCGACTACGAGGCGGTACCTTGGGAGATCCCCCGTTGCATATTTACTTTTGGGACTAAGAGGAAGTACCCCCAGAGATCCCCTGTTGCATATTTACTCCTGGGACAACGAGGCGGTACCTCGAGAGATCCCCCTGTTGTGTATTTACATTTGGGACTACGAGGCGGTACCTCGGGAGCGCCCTATTGTTCACCTCTATTTGCTGTGCTGTTACCTTTCTGTAATTTCTCGTTGTTCATTTCTCATCATTTCCTTGTACTATTATATTTTCTACCTCATTTCCCTTTATTCCAGTAGGGCCTTAACCTGATCTCGTCACTACACCGAGGTTAGGCTTGGAACTTACTGGGTACAGTTGGTGTGTACTCATACTGCACTTCTGCACATCTTTTTGTGCAGATCCAGATTCTTCCTACCAGACCAGATACAAGTGAGTTGGACCGTACGTGGAGACTTCAAGGTATATCTGCTAGCATCCGCAGACCTCCGAGTCCCTCTCTATTCCTTATTATGTTGTTTCCCTTATTCTCTTTAGACTCTGGTGCATAGAGACACTTAATATTTTCTCTAAGAAGCTTGTGACTTATTTCTACTGGGTTTTGGGAGTTGTAATCATTAAAAATCGTAGTTCTTGCTTATATTTCATATGTGAAGATTTGAGTTCAGTTTTATATTCAGCTATTCCGTAAATTGTTAGGCTTACCTAGTCTTAGAGACTAGGTACCATCACGACATCGTACGGAGAGAAACTGGGGTCGCGACAAGTTGGCTAGGTTCATAGGTGTTATGAGCCACAAGCAGGTTTAGTAGAGTCTCGTAGATCAGTACGGAGACGTCTGTACTTATCTTCGGGAGGCTATGGAATTGTTAGGAAAAGCTTCACTTCTTTGATTCCTTATTGTGCGAGATTTTGGTTTCTGATTCTAAAGTTCTATATTTTTATTCTCTCACAGATGATGAGGACACGTACAGCTGGATCAGATGACCAGACACTCGCGCCCCCTACTGGAGCCACGAGAGGCCGGAGCCAGGGTAGAGGCCGAGGACGTCCACATGGTGCATCTAGAGCACCCGCATGATTTGCTACAAAGGAGCCACCAATAGCTCCGGTTGGAGGGCAGGCACCTGAGACGCATGTTACTGCACCAGCTCTCCAAGAGACTCTAGCCCAGTTCCTGAGCATGTTCAGCACCTTGGCTCAAGCAGAATTGATACTATTTGCTCCTACCATATCTCAGGCCGGGTAGGAGCACAGACTCTCGTCGCCCGTACCCTAGAGCAGTGGGTTCAGGTCGACCAAGTTCGAGAGATCATACCGAGGCAGCCGATAGCTCCATTTCAGCCCGAGGTCAGGGCAGCAGTTTCTGAGGCATAGCAGCTCAAGCTCGAGAGGTAAAAGAAGTACCACCCTCATACTTTCAATGGCTTGGCATCAGAGGATGCCCAGGATTTTCTTGAGTAGTGCCACCGTATTCTCCGTACTATAGGTATTGTGGAAACTAATGGGATTTCTTTCACTACGTTCCAGCTTAGAGGAGCGGCCTATCAGTGGTGGCGCGCATACGAGTTGGGTAGTTCGGCTGAGGAAGCTTCACTCACTTGGACTTAATTCTCAAACATGTTCTTGAGGGAGTATGTTCCCCAGAGTCTTAGAGATACATGGCGCGCACAGTTTAAGCAGTTGCGTCAGGGCTCTATAACCGTGTCAGAGTATGCGGTCTGATTAAGTGATTTGGTTAGGCATGCACCGGCCTTGGTTGCTACTGTTCGAGAGTAGGTTCGTCGGTTTATTGAGGGGCTCAACCCCAGTATCAGATTGAGCATGGCCCGAGAGTTGGAGATGGATATTGCACACCAGCAGGTAATGGGGATTGCTAGGAGGTTGGAGGGTATGCTGACTCGGGATAGAGAGGAGAGAGAGGCCAAGAGGTCTCGAGAGTCTGGCACTTATAGTGGTACTCGTGTCCCAACTGCAGCTCGTCAGGGCAGGGGTTATATGGTTCGCACTGTTCATTCAGCACTTCCAGCCTCCAGCAGTGCTCCGGCCACTCCTAGGCCCCAGGATCCCTATAATGTACTGCCAGTGTCTAGTGTGCCTCCTGTACGGGGAGCTTTCAGTGGTCAGTCCAGCCGATTAGG
Source organism: Nicotiana obtusifolia (assembly GCA_002018475.1). Lineage (NCBI taxonomy): Eukaryota > Viridiplantae > Streptophyta > Magnoliopsida > Solanales > Solanaceae > Nicotiana > Nicotiana obtusifolia. The sequence goes on from MCJB01012585.1 coordinate 148,627, forward strand.
CCCAAGCTAGCCCCAACAATCAGGTCCTCCGAGAGCTTATTTTTTAGTGTGGCGACACTCGCCATATGGTGAGGGATTGCCCCAGACTTAGGAGGGGTACACCTCCACAGATTTCTCAGGCACTGCGTGCCCCACTGAGTTCTTAGGCTATAGTTACAACACCAGCTACCACCCCACCTGCACAGCCAACTAGAGGTGGAGGTCAGACGGGTAGAGGTCGCCCTAGGGGAGGCCAGGCCAGATATTATGCCCTTACTGCTAGGACGGAGGCAGTTGCATCTGATTCTGTCATCACAGGTATTGTTCCGGCCTGTCATAGAGATGCATCAGTCTTATTTGATCTAGGCTCCACTTATTCCTATATGCCATCTTATTTTGCTTCATATTTGGGTGTATCCTGTGATTCACTGAGTTCACATGTCTATGTGTCTATACCCGTGGGTGATTCTATTTTTGTTGACTGTGTGTATCGGTCATGTTTGATTGTTCTTAGTGGTTTTGAGACTAGCGCTGATGTATTATTGCTCAATATGGTGGATTTAGATGTTATTTTGGGCATGGACTGGTTGTCGCCTTATCACGCTATCCTTGATTATCACGCTAAGACGATGACGTTGGCTATGCCAGGTCTATCGCGGCTAGAGTGGAGAGGTACCTTAGATCATGTTCCAAGTAGGATTTTCTCATTTCTTAAAGCTCAGCGAATGGTTGAGAAAGTGGGTGATGTGTATCTGGCCTATGTGAGGGATACTAGTGTTGATACTCGTGTCGTCGAGTTAATTCTGATAGTGAGGGAATATTCTTATGTATTCCCGGTGGATCTTCCGGGCATGCTGTGAGACAAGGATATTGACTTTGGCATTGATTTGTTACCGAGCACTTAGCCCATTTCTATTCCACCTTATCGTATGGCCCCAGCAAAGTTGAAAGAATTAAAGGACCAGTTGCAATAGTTGCTCAATAAGGGCTTCATTCAGCCTACTATATCGCCTTGGGCTGCTCCTGTCTTGTTTGTAAAGAAGAAGGATGGTTCCATGCGAATGTTTATTGATTATCGCTAGTTGAACAAGGTTATAGTGAAGAACAGGTATCCTTTGCCACGTATTGATGACCTATTTGATCAACTTCAGGGTGCTAGGGTATTCTCTAAGATCGACTTGCGTTCAGTTTATCATCAGTTGAAGATTTGGGAGCCAGATATCCAGAAAACTACTTTCAGGACTCGGTATGGTCATTACAAGTTCCTTGTGATGGCTTTTGGGCTGACCAACGCCCTAGCAACGTTCATGCACTTGATGAACACTGTATTTCAGCCCTATCTTGAATCTTTCGTCATTGTGTTTATTGGCGACATTCTGGTGTATTCCTGGAGTCGGGAGGATCATGAGCAGCATCTGAGGACTGTGCTTCAAACCTTGAGGGAAAAGAAGTTATATGCAAAATTTTCGAAGAGTGATTCGGTGACATTTTTGGATCACGTGGTATCAAGTGAGGGGATCAAAGTAGACCTGAAGAAGATTGAAGCAGTGCAGAGTTGACCTAGGTTGTCCTTAGCTATAGAGATCCGGAGTTTTCTTAGCTTGTTGGGGGTATTACCGTCGATTTGTAGAGGGTTTCTCGTCTATTGCTACACCTACGACTAGATTGACCCTGAAGGGCGCTCCGTTCAGGTGGACCAAGGATTATGAGGAGAGTTTCAAAAGCTCAAGACTACTTTGACTACAGCCCCAGTGTTAGTGTTGCCTACTGGTTCAGGGTCTTATACGGTATATTGTGATGCGTCGCGCATTGGTCTCTGCGTGGTATTGATGCAGGACTGTAGGGTGATTACCTACGTGTCTAGACAACTAAAGGTGCATGAGAAGAACAATCATGTCCACGACCTCGAGTTAGCAGCTATTGTTCATGCCTTGAAGATCTGGTGGCACTACTTGTATGGTGTCCCTTGTGAGGTCTTCACCGATCACCGGAGTCTATAGCATCTATTTAAACAGAAGGATTTTAACTTGCGACAGCGGAGATGGTTGGAGCTGCTTAAGGATTATGACATCACCATCCTCTATCATCCCGGGAAGGCCAATGTGGTGGCCGATGCCTTGAGTCGCAAGGCGGAGAGTTTGGGCAGTTTAGCATATCTACCAGTAGCAGAGAGGCCTTTAGCCTTGGATGTTCAGGCCTTAGCCAACCATTTTGTCAGATTGGATGTTTCTGAGCAGAGCAGAGTTTTGGCTTGTGTGGTTTCTCGGTCTTCTCTTTATGATCGTATCAGAGAGCGTCAGACCCCCATCTGCTTGTCCTTAAGAACACGGTTCAGTACGGTGATGCCAAGGAAGACGCTATTGGAGATGATGTTGTATTACGGATGTAGGGCAGGCTATATGTGTCCAATGCAAATGGTTTGCATGAGTTGATTCTCCAAGAGGCTCACAGTTCACGGTACTCCATTCATCCAGGTGCCGCGAAGATGTACCAGGACTTGAGGCAACATTATTGGTGGAGGCAGATGAAGAAGGACATAGTGGAATATGTAGCTTGGTGCCTAAATTTCCAGCAGGTGAAGTATGAACATCAAGGACCAGGTTGATTGCTTCAGAAGTTAGAAATTCCAGAGTGAAAATGGGAGCGGATCACTATGGATTTGTTGTTGGGCTCCCACGGACTCAGAGGAAGTTCGATGCAGTTTGGGTGATTGTGGATAGATTGACCAAGTCAGCTCATTTCATTCCTGTGGTTACTACTTACTCTTCGAAGCAGTTGTCTCGGGTTTATATTCACGAGATTGTCAGACTTTATGGCATGCCGGTATCTATCATCTCTGATCGGGGTACGCAATTTACATCACGATTCTAAAGAGCCGTACAGCCTGAGTTGGGTACTCAGGTGGAGTTGAGTACAGCATTTCACCCTCAGATAGACAGCAGTCCTAGCGCACTATTCAGATATTGGAGAATACGCTTCGGGGTCGTTTGGTACGAACACAAGTAATGCAGGGATTAGTAATATAGGGATTAGTAATGCAGGGATTAGTAATGCAGGGATTGTAGTGCTGGGATTATTTTTTATCAAGTGTTTGGTTCATTGTATTAAAAATTAATTATGCAATGTATAAGTCTGGATTTAGTAATTTTAAGTCTTATCCATGTTTAGCTAATCCAGGGATTAGTAATCCCTTCCTTTCCTTGGTATTAGTTAATCCCTCATATGAGGTATAACTAATCCATGTATTAGGTAGGAGTAAATTGAATTGACCAACCAAACATGGTATTGGACGGATTAAATTTTTATACGAGGATTATTTTGCTTAATACGGCCTACCAAACGACCCCTTCGTACGCGTGTGATGGATTTTGGGGGTGCTTGGGATCAGTTCTTGCCACTTGCGGAGTTTGCCCACAACAACAGCTATCAGTCGGGCATTCAAATGTCGTATGAGGCCTTGTATGGTAGACGGTGCCGGTCTCCAGTGGGTTGGTTTGAGCCGGGCGAAGCTAGGCTATTAGGTACAGACTTGGCTCAGGATGCCTTGGAAAAGGTTAAATTGATTCAGGATCGACTTCGTACAGTCCAGTCCAGACAGAAGAGTTATGCAGATCGGAAGGTTTGTGACGTTGCATTCATGGTTGGGGAGAGGGTCTTACTCCGGGTATCTCTCATGAAGGGTGTTATTAGGTTCGGAAAGAAGGGCAAGTTGAGCCCTGGGTATATCGGTCCTTTTGAGATTCTTGAGAGGGTCAGAGAGGTGGCTTACATACTTGCACTACCACATAGTCTCTCTGCAGTTCATCCAGTATTCCATGTTTCCATACTCCGAAAGTATCATGGCGATCTGTCTCATGTGTTAGAATATAGCTTAGTCTAGTTGGACAAGGATCTATCGTATGTTGAGGAGCCAGTGGCCATATTGGACAGGCAGGTCCGAAAGTTGAGGTCAAAGAATATCGCTTCAGTGAAGGTTCAGTGGAGGGGTCATCCGGTCGAGGAAGCGACTTTGGAGATCGAGCATGATATGCGCAGCCGCTATCCTCATCTTTTCACCACTTCAGGTATTTGAGGACGAATATTTGTTTAAGATGGGGAGGATGTAACGACTCGGCCGGTCATTTTGAGAGTATTAGCCCCGAACCCCTATTTATTGCTCCCTCTATTTCATTCTATGGTTACATGACTCGCCGGGTGGTTTGGTTTTTGGTTTCGGAGTGAAATGGGACACGTAGTCCCTAAAATGGAAGCTTGACTCATAGGAATTAACCGTAGTTTAATTTGTATGGAGACGACTCCAGAATGGAATTTTGACAGTTTCTATAGCTCCGTACGGTGATTTTGGTCTTAGGGGCGTGTTCGGATGTTGAATTGGAGGTCCGTAGGTCATTTAGCATCAATTGGCAAAAGTTGGAAAATTGGATGATTTTTGGAAGTTTGACCGGAAGTGGACTTATTGATATCGGGGTTGGGTTCCGATTCCGGAAGTTGGAGTAGGTCTGTAATGTCAATTATGACTTGCGTGCAAATTTTGAGGTCAATCGGACTTGATTTGATAGGTCTCGGCATCATATATAGAAGGTTGAAGTTTTAAAGTACATTAGGCTTGAATCAAAGCGCAATTCGTGTTTTTAGCGTTGTTTGATGTGATTTAAAGGCTCGACTAAGTTCGTATAATGTTTTAGGACTTGTTGGTATGTTTCGTTGAGGTCCTGGTGTCCTCGGGTGAGTTTCGGATGGTTATGGATCAAATTGGGACTTAGAACAAGTTGAAACTTGCTACCTACGCGAAACTTATCTCACAGGTGCGAGGTCGCAGAAGCCAGCCCAGAGTGCGCAGAAGCGGATTTGGGGGGCTGGCTTAGGGCTAGGTTGCCGGTGCGTAAAGGTCTTTGTATCTATGAGCCTGCAGGTGCAAGCCATGCTCTGCAGATGCGAAGTGAGTGGGGGGCAACTGGAGTCTGCAAATGCGGCTTAGGCGACCGCAAAAGCGAGGCCACAGAAGCGGACCTCTAGTCCGCAGAAGCGGTAGAAGCCGCAAAAGCGGGGATGACCTCGCATCTGCGAGATAGCAGATGCGGTTAAGTTTCCGCAGAAGCGGAAGTGCTGGCAGAACACTTAAATATGAGGGTTCGCAATTTTGCTTCATTTTAAACATTTTGAGCTCGAGTCTTGGCGAGTTTTGAGAGCATTTTCGAGGGATTTCTTGAGGTTAGTCTCTTGTACTCATTTTTTATCAATAATCTTTTTCCCATTGATTTTCCCACCTAGTATGTGTGTATTTAAGGTGGAATTTGGGAGTTTGAGACTAGGGATTTGGAGAGTTTAATTTGTGACTTGGTGTCCGATTTTGGTAAAATTGGTATAGTTGGACTCATGGTCGAATGAGTGTTCATATTTTGTGACTTTTACCCGACTCTGAGACGTGGGCCCGAGTCGACTTTTTGGGGCGATTTTTCGATTCTTTGCTAAAGTCGTAGATTTATGATTTAAATTAGTTTCTTGTAGGTTTATTCATGATATGTAATTGCTTTTGGCTGGACTTGGGCCATTTGGAGTAGGAAAATCGAGGGAATGGCATCCGTATCGATTGATTGAGCGAGATTTGAGGTAAGTGAGTTGTCTAACCTTTTGTGGGGGAAATCTCCTTAGGATTTGGTACTTTTGTAACGATTTGTGATATGTGTGCGCCGTGTACACGAGGTGACAAGCGCGTACACGGGCTAATTGTGGAAAATTCCGGATCTTGCATAGTAGACTTCTTTTAAGTTCCTTAACTGAGAGTGTGTAGTTTACATGTTTAGCCTAGTATCCCATGTCTACGTGTCTTAACCTTACTTGAAATTTCATGCAACATGCTTAGTTGAATTACTTGTTTCTTTGATTATTGCATTCGGCCCTTACTCCTTGCCATAAATTTGTTGTTCCATAATTCATGAGCTGCATATTTACTTTTAGGACTACGAGGCGGTACCTCGGGAGATCCCCCGTTGCATATTTACTTCTGGGACTACGAGGAAGTACCCCGGGAGATCCCCTGTTGCATATTTACTCTTGGGACTATGAGGCGGTACCTCGGGAGATCCCCCTGTTGTGTATTTACATTTGGGATTATGAGGTGGTACCTCGGGAGCGCCCCTATTGTTCACCTCTATTTGTTGTGTTGTTACCTTTCTGTAATTTCTCGTTGTTTATTTCTCAGTCATTTCATTGTACTATTATATTTTTTGCCTCATTTCCTTTTATTCCAATAGGGCCTTGACCTGACCTCGTCACTACCCTGAGATTAGGCTTGGCACTTACTAGGTACCATTGTGGTGTACTCATACTACACTTCTGCACATCTTTTTGTGTAGATCCATGTTTTTCCTACCAGACCAGATACCAGTGAGCTGGACCGTACGTGGAGACTTCAAGGTATATCTGTCAGCGTCCGCAGATCTAGGAGCCCCCCTCTATCCTTATTATGTTGTTTCACTTATTCTCTTTGGACTCTGATGTATAGAGACACTTAGTATCTTAGAAGCTTGTGACTTATTTCTACCGGGTTTTTGGAGTTGTAATTATTAAAAATCGTAGTTCTTGTTTAGATTTCATATGTGGAGATTTGAGTAAAGTTTTATATTCAGTTATTCCGCAAATTGTTAGGCTTACCAAGTCTTCGAGATTAAGTGCCATCACGACTGGGGTCGTGACATATTTATAGTGGCCATTGAGACTTAAGGTTTCAACAGATTCAAAACTTGTAAATAGAAGGTGACAATGAATTGATGATGTGAGCATAGTTGGGTAAAATCAGAAAGAACGGAGGGAGAATCGTTGAAGATTTTTTACCTGGTCGTTCGAAGATCAGGGATGATCATTGGAATCAAAAACCATCTAATAAAACTCCTATGTCCAGAGGTCACTACGTTTGACCTTTGGACCTCGAATAGCATGATGAAACTCTGAGAAAACCTCATGCATGCTCCGATTTGATAGAGCATAAGAGAAATCAGAGGATTTAAAGTTGCATTCTTTGGTCTAGGGTTCGAATTTGGTGGATTTTGAATTCTATCGGTGAAGCGGGAAAGACTCAACGGGAATCGCAAGTACAAGAGGCAGGAAGGATGAATCTCTGTATGGATTCATGACCTTGCACGAATTTGTGCAAAGTCTTTGATTGATTTGAACTGTGAAGTTGAGAGAAGAGGGAGAGAAAAGGGAAAGAGAGGTGGGCGGGCTTGTGGGGAGAATGATTAGGGTTTCTGAGAAAGGGGGGTCATCTCTAGGTTAAGCTTTAGGGATAGGATCTGGGCCGTTGATCTTTCAGATCAACGCTCCTAGTATTTTGGTGTTAAAATATTTTTGTGGGAAAATTTTATGGTTGTTGGATCCTTGAGATCCAACGGTTAAGATAAATCTCTGGGCGTTAAAAATTAAAGAGGGAATTGGGTTAAAAATTGTGGGCCGTTGAAGAAACGGATGGCCCAGATTAGTTGTGTTTGTTTTGTGAGGAAGGGAGACGGTGACGTGGCAAGAGCGGATTGGTCCAATGAGAGTGGCATGGATTGCCAAAGTGGAAAGAGGGGAGTGTTTGGGCTAGGTGTATTCCGGACTGGGTTGTGTGTTTGGGCTAGAATAATTTAAGAAATGGTCATCTTGTGTTTAATTGAAGGAATTGCAATTGTAGCCTTTTGTTTTGTTTTTTAATCCTTTTGAAATTAATTTAAATAAACTTAACAATTTTAATAAAATATGGTAAAATTATAATTACTATATATGTTACTAATTATTTTAATTAATTTTCTATAAATAACGCATATTTCGAATTATAGCATTAATTTCAAAATATTAGCATAGTAACCTTATTCATAAGAAATTAAGGAGTAAATTTTTCAAATTAATTATATCACCTATGTAATGCATATATAAAACTTATTTTAATAACCTTAAAAAATTAAATACATTTGTAATTACATAATATTAATACGACGTGATTAATTTTGAGATTAATACTTAATTAATTTGTAAAAGATAGATATTCATTAATAGAAAATACTTTTAAAGTATTTATTGTAAATTCTTAAGTATGAATAAATTAATTTTAAAAGGGAGGGTCAAAATTGGTCATCAACAATTGGCCCTCTTTGAGCGGAGACGATGAAAGACTTTTCGGCAAAGAAATTGAACCAAAGTCAATTTTGTCCCGACTTTAGGCACGTATTACAAGAATGGCATGAAAATTATGAGGAATTAAAGTCCAATGAAACAAAGAATCCAAATTTTTTTTTGTTCTAGTTAGTTTTAGTTAGATAATAATCTGCCTTGGTTTTTCTTTATGTATAGGTTCTTTTCCAGGGGATGTAACTTAAACCGGGTAAACTTTTTTTTATTTTTCAGACTAGATTTTTTTTAGGAGTAGTAAAAGAGGGAGAAGACAAACCTTTGTGACTTGTTTGATACTAGAATATTTAGGCCTGAGCTTGAGCATTATTTTCCTCTGAGTGCTTGAGTAATGAATAAAATTTCAGACTTTCTGAAACCAAGACTCAGGGTTGTAACTCTGTATGTAGCTTATTCTTATTTTGTTGATCGTTATGGCCCTGTTTGTCTTAGAGTAGAATTGATCCATCTTGATTGATACTTGTGCCATGTGTGGTGAGGATTTCTTACATATATTCCATATTTTAAATCTTAGTCTAGAACTTGCCATGCATGTCATTGAAGCGAAATAAAAGTGTTGCTCTATTTAGAATATGATAATAGGCTTTCTTTGATATGTCTTGTGAATTTTAGCCTTTTCAGATCTTGTACCACTTGTTAGCTCTTTAAGCCTGTAGTCTTTTGTTTGGAAGCCGTATTTTTGCCTTGATTATTTTGTTGAATCCTTAAATTTTGCACCATGCTTCCTTGAGCACCATTTCTTAGACTGTAGTAGTAATTTAATTTATATTTGAAGAAATGGATGATTAAGTGGAAAATGGTGATCAACGATAGCTGAAAGTGATGAAAGGCTCTCTTGGAAAGAATGTGACATGAAAAAAAGAGAAGGAAAAAAAATTTCTTTGAAAAAAAATAAAACGTTCTTGATATGAGGAAAATACTTGTGAAATAATTGGTGAATAGAGGGCTGAAAAATAAAATTAAAAGATAAAATAATGGGTGATGATGTCTAAAAGTACAAAGTGCTTAGGGAGGTGTAAGTCACTATTATATAGCTCTCCTACCCGTCCCCTAACCAACATTACAACCCGTTAAAGTCCAATTTAATTCTATTCGAGCATACTTAATTAGTAGAGATGTACATAATTGGCAAGCATATGGTTCTTTGTGCATACACGTGAATTCTTTTGTGAATGCGAGAGTTGTTCTTTGATGCTAAGTCCTTAAATTATATTCATTCTTTGATTTGAGTGTATGGACTATTTATTCTTGTGAGGACACTTGTTTCATGAATGATAGGTTATGTTATTAGCTTTATTTGACAGAGTAGGTGAGCGAGCTTAAATTTAATGAGTGAGAGTCCCTCTCTGAGGTTAGGAGGTTAGAAGTTTGTTGTTTGTTTGTGACTAGTATATCATGCACGATGATCAAGAAGTGTATATCAGACGGTTTGAGTTGCTATAGGGCCTAATTGTCAGTATCAACTGAAGTGGTGGTGTTTCCAAGCTTGATTTATTGAGAGTGGTTTTAACGCTTACTCGAGGACGAGCAAGAATTTAAGTATGGGGTGGTGATGTTCGATCGAAAATGCATATATTTAACCGTTGTTGCCTCATATTCTAGTAATTTTAATCATCTTTTGAGTATTAATTAATTTATTTTATGATAATATTATATTTTAATTGTGTAGGAATAAACCAGTGTGAAGATGAAGAGATTTGAAAAAAAAATTGAATACACGTAGAAGAAAAAAAAAGAAAAATAAATATAAAAAAAGGAGAAAAAGGAGGACACCTTTGGTGTTTGTCCTCCAAGTGGAAGACAAGAAAAAAGAGATACTGTTGAAAGAAAAAATTGAAAGAGGAGGCAGCTGACGTAACTGGATCCAGCGCTAGGCCAGCCCGGCGCGCTAGCCTTTTTTTTTTTCTAATTGAAACAAGAGTAATTAATCTGCATATTCGAAACAAGACCAATATTCAGAAATATATTGTTTTAACTGCTGATCTGCAGTTGGATCAAAAACTTACATTCAATCAAGATGCAAAACCATTCTAGTACTACTTAGAAACACAAACATAAACAATAGCTTAACGTTTTCCGCCGCCGCCGCCAAGCTTAGGGCCTTTTCCTACAGCTCCCTTTGACACATTACCTTTCCCTCCACCTTTCTGTGACTTTGCCATTACCTCTGCCTTCTTAGCCTTCTTTTCATCCTTTGTCTTCTTGATTCTTTCCTTGATTTCACGAAGAACAGCCTCCCTAGCAGCATCTCGAACTTCTGGCCTTTCAGTTCTCTTCTTCTGGATTACCTCCAAGGTTGCACCCACAATGGACCTAGAGTAAGGCTTCTTTGTGGCACGTCTCCTCTTCTTGACAGCTTCTTGTGCAATATCCTTCTTGTGTTGCTTCCTGTACATGGCTGTCCATGTAAGCTTGGAAGGCTTCAGGCGGTTGTGGAAGTACCGCTTGCATTTTGAGTTGAGAAATAGGAACACCTGAGAATCTGAACGAATAAATCTGATGCCCCTCCCAGGGTATATCTTGCCACCGCTGAAACNTAACCCGCTTTAACTCAATAGTTTGATGGGCTATTTCCAGTTCTTCTACATGCCGTATCAACAAACAGATGGAAGGACCAGACTATAAGATTTACTACCCTCCACAACTTTGAATTTATAATCTTATTATCACATGACAACAACTTTACCGATGATACCAGACACTCCTTCCGTAAGCAAAACTGTACCGTCTTAAAACTACGTACAAACTAACATGTGAATTTTAACAATAAAAACTTGTGGATCAAAGGGCAAAATTTAGTGAAGACTTAATTGGGAGTAGTTTAGGTGCAAGGAAGATAATTGAAACAAGAGTAATTAATCTGCATATTCGAAACAAGACCAATATTCAGAAATATATTGTTTGAACTGCTGATCTGCAGTTGGATCAAAAACTTACATTCAACCAAGATGCAAAACCATTCTAGTACTACTTAGAAACACAAACATAAACAATAGCTTAACGTTTTCCACCGCCGCCGCCAAGCTTAGGGCCTTTTCCTACAGCTCCCTTTGACACATTACCTTTCCCTCCACCTTTCTGTGACTTTGCCATTACCTCTGCCTTCTTAGCCTTCTTTTCATCCTTTGTCTTCTTGATTCTTTCCTTGATTTCACGAAGAACAGCCTCCCTAGCAGCATCTCGAACTTCTGGCCTTTCAGTTCTCTTCTTCTGGATTACCTCCAAGGTTGCACCCACAATGGACCTAGAGTAAGGCTTCTTTGTGGCACGTCTCCTCTTCTTGACAGCTTCTTGTGCAATATCCTTCTTGTGTTGCTTCCTGTACATGGCTGTCCATGTAAGCTTGGAAGGCTTCAGGCGGTTGTGGAAGTACCGCTTGCATTTTGAGTTGAGAAATAGGAACACCTGAGAATCTGAACGAATAAATCTGATGCCCCTCCCAGGGTATATCTTGCCACCGCTGAAACGGCAGAGCTCTGTCTTGAGAACCATTGTTGATGCTGTTACAGGCTCCCTCCCTCAGTTGCGGTACCTCGGCGCGCTAGCCTGGACCTTGCGTTGCGGAATTTTTTCTATTTCGCCTGGGACAAGTTTATTTCGGCCCTACACGGTCCCAACACATATGAAAGGGGTCCTAAACCTAATTTAGAGGATATCTAACATATTTTTGGGAGGAGAACACACCACTTTGAAGGGTAGAGAAACCATGCTTGGGAGAGACTTCTAACTAGTTTTTCTTCTCTTCTCTTTCTTTAACTTTATAGTTCATAATTCTAGAGTTGTGGGTGCTACATGAACGTTGTAGTTTGAAGCTTGGATTGTTTTTATTATTTTATTAAATTGGTTTATTTATTCAATCTTGCGCTTAATTATTTGATTGACTTATCACCAATTGAATACTATCTATGAATCTAGGATTGAGCTCGGGAGAGGAAATTCTAGATTGCATCTAAGATTGAGTAGAGCGAGATCTTGAACCTGGCATCGGGGAAAGGATTTGCGGTTAGGATAGGAATGTACCTAATCACCTTACTTGGTTACTATACGAAAATTATTAATGCATTCCTGTTAATCCTAATTCCATAGGAATATAGGCATTAGGTTAGCTTGAATAGGCGAGTAGTACGTCCGGAGAATATTACTAGTAATATTAACTCGGTCAATCAATAAACCAAATAAATTAATTAGAAAATTTAAGTAGAAAATTCAACGGGATTATTAGCTGACCCATAACTCTGGAATATTCTCTCCATTGCATTCGTCTCTAAGACTGATTACTTGTTTCTTTTAATTTCTTAGTTTACCACTCTAGATTATCTTTAGTAGAATAATCACTCCTTAGGAATCGATTGAATAGATTATTTGTTTGAGTTTAATTTAGTTTATATTTAAATATAAGTCCTTATGGGAACGATACTTTACTCACACTTTATTACTTGTCGATCACGTATACTTACGTGTGCGTTTAGGAGCAACAAGTTTTTGGCGTTGATCTAGCGATGGATCCAGTGAGTCTAACGACTCCTCTTTCAAGTATTTCCTTTCTCTCTTGTCTTCCACTTGGGGAGACAAACACCAGATAGTGTCTCGTCTCCCCCCCCC
>MCJB01012585.1:169411-195839 GCA_002018475.1 Nicotiana obtusifolia
CTCTCTGCCCATATGGCCTGGCAGACTGCACAATTATGTCCTTAGGATTCTCAATAGCAACAATTACCCTGGCAGCCATTTGAAGCTTTTCCCATGTCTTTCCGAGGTTAATGATGTAGATACCTAAGAATATAAATAGAGAGGTTGAGATAAGCAGAGAGTAGTACCTGAAAATTCGACCAAACAAAAGCCACACCGAAGATATATTTTGGGAAAGTAGTCAAAAACAGAGAATGAAACATAGCAGGTAAAACTATCACTATGAAATAAATGATTCTATGTCAACGAAGTAATTTATATGTATCATCTTTAGACATGAAAAATCAGAACATTTAACGATCATCTAGCAGAGTAATCAGCAGTTCCAAATAGAGAAAGCTAACACAACCTGCCGCATATTGGACCTAGTCTTAGCAATTCAAAGATGCTTCTTTTTATTCAATGCAGGTTTAAATCCTAGCAAAGACGAACCTGTTGGAATAGTCTAATTGCATGCCAGCTGGTCGGACACCACCGTCATAAAAAATATCAAATATATATTTGACTAACGAATTAATTTACAGACTATGTTTGATTGAGAGAAATCTGACATTTCGATAGAAGTGCATCACAATAAGCATTTGCAAAATTTTGTGCATAAACACGTGCTATTTACTGCTAAAATATAATGTTTCATCATCATGAAATGAGCATATATTGAAAGAAATGAGACAAGTAGTAACATCTTTAAGAGTATATACCGTCGTTGCGGCGCTTGAAGACGTAACGTTCCATTTGGAAGTCACAATTCTTAGTTCCGAGGTGGACTTCGGCAGCCAACATCATCTGTATGTCGGCTTCTTTTGTCGACAGTGTCCTTCCTTCCGCCGCCATAGTTGTGCTCTGTTTCTTCCCCTTCCCGTAGTCTGCTGCTGCTAGGGTTTTTGGCTTGCGGCAGATCGAGACTATCACCTACGCATCAATAAACCCTTTTTGTGTCGAAGAACTGACTATAAAAGGTTACTCGTATTGGGCTGGACCATTGTGGATTTTTGGGCTGAACCATTGTGGATTTTTTGGCAGGTCCATGTGGATTTTTTGAGTAAAATTTTGAGATTTTTACCCATATGTACTACATTAGAAACTTATTTACCCTCACTGTTTAGGTTTTAATTTAATTACAAGTTGATATACAATTTATCAATTATATACAAATTACTATTAATGAGTATCATGTTATATTAGAAATTGAATAGGGAATATCAGTTATTCCTTCTTCGCTCTCTCTCTCTCTAGCTCTCTCTTTCTCTCTCACATTCTCTGTTTTTCCCCCAACCCTACTTTTCTTCCTCCGTTTTCTCTATTTTCCTCTTTTCTTATCTACTTTATCCTCTCTTTTTTCAGGGAATTCGTCAATAGATTTCAATCGTTTTACTATACAGTTTTAACTTAACAATTTCCTTTCATGTTGCACAATTGGTGTTCGAATTGAAATTGTCAATCAATAAATCTTGACGGCGTCACTCTCCACCATTGATAGCTATTAAAAAGCTTCGAAGCTTTGAATTCGAATTTGTTTTTAAAAAATATTATGTGTTTGAATTGGATGTTGTTTCATAATTGTATGTAAATTGTATTTAAATTATATTCTTTTGTAGTTATATATTTTTTTAATTTGAATATTGTATAAAAGTTGAAAAATAGTTGTTTAGTGTATGAATCATTGTATGAAATTTGTATTTAAGTTATAAATAATATCTTCTTACATAAGTAGTTGATATGTATCAAAATTGTATAAAGAGAGGAAGTTTTGATTGGAATTTCAGAACGTAAGAAAAACACACCACATACAAAAGATATACAAATCATATGCAAATATATACTAGATATATTATAAAATTTGTATGAATTTATATTTAAGTTATATGATATTGTAGTTATATTTAATTGAATAAAATTAATATATGAAAGTTGCAACAATTCAATTTCAAGTATTATACAAAAAGTGAAACAAATGCGATAAGGATATCATTTTAGTTCTGCAACAATCCAGAAACTTGAAAACACAATCAATTCTTATTTCAAATGAAGCATCACTTAAAGTGTAGGAAGTGATGCTTTATATTTCTTTAATGTTGTTTCGGATTGATACATGTGAGATACTCGTATCTAAGAGTACGATTTTTAAAAAAAAAACAGAATATGGAGGTACGTATTAGTGTTTCATTCTTAGGTAGTAATAAAATGTATTTCGAGCAACGTGGTAAAATCTTATGAGCATGATGTCTAAAGGAAAAATCTAACAGCATGTGGCTTCAAAAAGCATTTTTAGTCCTTTGCACATGATAACTAAATTCCGACCTAGTGTCTTGACAGAAAATATATATATTTAATAAAGAAACTTCTACATTTGCACCAACTTCAGTACCCACATATTTTGGCAACTCCTATTTTCCTACTGCATGGTAAAATACGAAGTGTGGCGTCACTACCCATATATTTTGGCATTCAATTAAGGAAGTTTGGGGCGGAGAGGCGGCAGAGAATACAGAAAAAAGTGAGGGAATAAAAAAGAAAAAGAGTGAAACAAAATCCTCTAATTTAAGGTACTAATAATGAATTGTATATAAATTATAAGTGAGCCTTATTTAGGGTATGTAATATTCAAAATTAAGACAATTTTGGTAAATAAGTTTCAGATATTGTTTGCAAACAAAAAAATCATGTGGTGACCAGTTTTACGCACCCATTGAATTTGTACCAACTTTTTAAAAATAGTTTAACTGATACATAATTTTTGGATAACTTCAAATACATCACTTTCTCTCTTCTTTACTGTTGTTTTCTTCTTCTTTGTGCTTAGAGTTTCTTCTTCTTCTTCTTCTTCTTCTTCTTCTTCTTCTTCTTCTTAGTTACAAAATAGTTTTGTTAAATTTATTATTGTTTTGACAATTTGATGATTGTGATTTGTTCTTTATAATATTTGGAAGGTATGTTTCAAATTTGAACTCATTTGGAGTAGATTTGGGCATTGAATCGTGTATTGAATTGTTGAAATTTGAAAAACAAGTTTATGTTTCACAACTTAAGACTCAAAATATGAAGTTACATTCAATAGATTGAACTACTTAAGATTTGAATTTCTGAAGTTGCATTTGAAAGATAGAAGAACTTCATATTTGATATCTGAAGTTGCATTGAATAGGTTGAACTACTTCAGATCCGAGCGGATGCACTTTACAAAATTTTATGCAATGCAGGTATAACTTTAATGGTGGTCCAAAAGTGATATAAATAAAAATGCCCCCTATTTTGGGTGATTTGCACAATAGGATCTCGAGGATCATTTCGTAAAAATAATGTGGGCTGGCCAGTTTTTCGACCATTGATTAAATAAAACCCCATCTAAATGCAATTGTAGAATAATTAATTTTTCATTAAAATAAGCATTAAATGATTGTTTTACTGTTTACTATTCATCTCCTTCATCATACCCAAAAAAATATTCGTGAAACAGTGGTTGATTTCCAACTCTTTCAATTTCTAAAACTTAAACGTAAATAAGTTATGTCATCCATGCACAACCATTTCCATTTGAGAGTCAGGAAACGACTTATTGGTAATCTTTGTTTCAATTGGTAGAGTCTGGAGTTTTACTATTATAAATTCGAACTCTGTGATATTATTTTATAGTTCTGAATTGCAAAATTAAATTCAAGGATAGTTTGCCAGGGTTAAAACTCTTGTATATGAAATACCAGTACATTGGCTAAAGTTCAAACTGATATGAGAAACCCCAGCCCACCATAATAGAGTGAAGCATTCTATAAGAGGTCTCGCTTGGCGAGAAGCTCCAGTTGTGACAAAGCTATGTTAGATTAGATGCACCACTTAGGCACCTGTATAAGAACCTGGGTCTTGTCCTTTTCTCTCTTAAAATAGTTGAATTAGTAAAGTACGAAATTAAATAATATAGGAGATTTTTACGTAGAAAACCTCATTACTCAAGGGAATAAAAACCACGACCCAGCTTTGGGATTTCTCTCAACAAAACTTCACTAAAATAATGAAGTTTCAGGTTACAACTCTTGTAATCTAAGAGATTAAATCCTAGCCACTTGACTTCCTACAACTACTCTAATCGTAGCAAAACGCTCAAGCTAACTCTAGCCTAAGATTTAAATTTTCTTATCGGGAAAAACCTGTCAAAAGTGCTTCTTAAATAAGCATATAATGTTATAATTTTGAAACAACTATTACAAGATTTAGACAAATTAAAAAACCGAATGAATCTTCAATATCAAGGCTTTGTTCCTAAGTTTGATCTCTCTCTTGCTCACACGATTTGCTTTTTTGCTTTGTGCTCTCTCGATGTAGGTACTATCTCCTGTAAGAAGACAATCTCAAAGTATATATTGACACACGTTTAGCAGCAACGGTTCGATATAAACAAGGAAACTATAAAGGATCTCCATATTGTAAAGTATAAACAAAGTATAAGGAAATTATATTTCTTCCTTAAATGAATTCCAAATATAACTCTACTTCCCTACAAACTTGGTCTCCAAGTTAACAATAAAGATCCTCCAAGATTCTCTATTATTTGGATAGCAACTAGGCATAAAACCTAAAATAAAATAATATTTCACGTAAAAGTGAACCATACTCCTGCTAGGATTAAGTAACGGCGGTTCACAAGAACCAACTGAAGAACCAGGTCCTTCAGCCTATTTCTAAGATGCACGTTTGATAATCATCAAAACTCTAATTTCCAACATTTTCCCCTTTTTGGTGATGATAAATAAATGTACAAGGACGCCCCGTATAATGCATGCATTCAACAAAGAATAACCCATACACATGCATTCGACATAGAATAACTCATACACGACACTTAAGAATATATTATATGAAAAGCAACTTAAATAGGTTCTTTTTACCACTTTTGTGCATATGTTAATTTTTTTTTCTCCTTTGGCATCATCGAAAAAAATAGTATCTTATAGTATGTTAATCATGTAACGAGAGTAATCTTAATTTTATGCTTACTAGGTTTACACATGAAGATGCCCTAATCTACAATGCCATAACTCGACTTCATTATAAGAAGAAGCATTCAAGGCCTGTGTGGAGGACATAAGACCAGAAGTCTCAAGGATGTTTTGTAGAGCCCCTTGTCTTCACGTCCACTCCCAAGGATCCCCCTGTCTTTGGGTCCTGAAAAAGACACCGATCAGAGACGAAAGTTACACTGGAGTTCAGGCTTTTTTTGTTAAGGAGCTCACAAACAAGAGATTAAAAGACGGAACATATAAAAGAGAATTCAAAGGTAAGGACGAGATGATTTTCTTTCACAGTACCACTCTCAACAATGGGAGTAGTAGAGCCATTAGCAAGCTTTAGCTTACCTAATGATGTTGATGGGTTAAGTGAAGAGAAAATGGTACTTATACCAGAGTAGTGATCAATAGCACCGCTATCAATGATACATTGTCCACTACTCGAGGCTAGAAGGGCAGAATCTTTTCTACCTCTTTGCACAAAAAGAGACTGAGATGACGAAGTGGATGCGCCTTGATTTCTCCAACTCCTTACGTAATGCCGCAATGGAGTCCTCACCCCTGCCTTTAGAAGAGAAAGCCTTCATACTATATTCGACTTGCATGTGTTAAGCATATAACCTTTCGTCAAATTTAGTCGACTTTCAATTCAATCTCTGAGGAAGAAAAAGATATAGTTTATATATAGAGAAACCTAGTTTTGAGTTCTATTAAGGACCCGAAGAAGACAGGAGAACTGGGTGTTCACAAGATTGCTTTAATTCTCATCATGATACATTCTTGTAGTAAGCGGGTGGTTGATAAACACGTATTATTAGGAGGGGGCAGCAGGCAATGGATACTGTTCTCACACCCGAGCCTGCAGTTGGTAGGTCAAATCCCTCTGTCCAAGTGATTGAGTTGAAGCTTTGGGCATAGAGCGGAGCGAGCCCGGGGAGAGGAGTAGAGTCTAGCAACATTGAGCCCAAAAATAGAGTTTCTATTCAAATCCCTACTCAACACGGTTCCTTAAGGAGAATCCGAAGCTGGTTGCTAGCAGAAGTAGCGCGACAAAGAGCAAAGCAGAGCATTCACAAAGAAATGGTGTAAGCAGAAGGGAAGACGCAACGGTTAGCGACTGCTCGAAGAGTGATCCTTCTCTTATTTTTCCTTTTTTTAAGATAAGAAAGGAGACAATAAGCCCGTCAGCATTGAATCTTCTGCTTTTGGCAGCTGTTAGGCAAGTGATACCGTACGCAAGTTCGCACCTATATAGTGAGGGTGTGTTAAGGCGAGTTGATGAGCTAATACGGCTGGCTTACTTTTCATATGCATGTGGAGGGAACCTGACGTTAAGCATTGGGGCCAGCCACAAAGGAATAGGTTTGAATGTTGATATGTACCGTCTTTCAGCTGAACTTTCCAAACCATGCTTCGCAATCAAGCTAGAAAAAGACTAAGCAAGTGACGTCCTAATGAAATGGCGAATAGTTTAGTATAACATTCATTCCTGACCCCCGCTGCCTGCTTAAGACCAAAAGCTAGTAGTGAGACTTCTATTCTGCCGCCCTACCTAGTAAGATCCTCTAAATCTATGTTTGGCGTAATTAATATAATAGTTGGACTCGGCTTTACTGAAGAAGAATGGGTGAAGTCTCAACTACCAGACTACTACTATACCAAACGCACTCCACGAGTGGATTAGTTGAGTGACTAGACTAATACTCTAAACGAGACCAATACTATCAAAAAGAAAGTAGCAAAAATCATAAGAGAAGAAAAGTTCACAGAAGGTTGGGAAATAGTACGCCCGGTTCACCAGGTGCTACCACTGCAGGGCCCTATCATACTCAAAAGAAGAGTTTGATCATGGCTTAGAGGGAACGCTAGCTATATGCTTAACACATGCAAGTCGAACGTTGTTTTCGAGGAGCTAAGGAAAAGAGGCTCCTATCTAAAGGTAGCTTATCTCGCCCAGAAGGTGAGAAGAGTTGAGAACAAAGTGGCGAACGGGTGCGTAACGCGTGGGAATCTGCCGAACAGTTTGGGCCAAATTCTGAAGAAAACTAAAAAGCGCTGTTTGATAAGCCTGCATAGTATTAGGTAGTTGTTCAGGTAAAGGCTGACCAAGCCAATGATGCTTAGCTGGTCTTTTCGGAATCAGCCATACTAGGACCGAGACACGGCCTGGATTCCCATAGGGGGCAGCAGTGGGGAATCTTAGACAATGGGTGAAAGCCCGATCCAGCAATATCGCATGATTTGAAGAAGGGAAATTCCACTTGTAAAGCTCTTTCGTCGAGTGCATGATCATGACAAGACTCGAGGAAAAAGCCCCGGCTAGCTCCGTGCCAGCAGCCACGATAAGACGGGGGCAAGTGTTCTTCGGAATGACTGTGCGTAAAGGGCACGTAGGCGGTGAATCGGGTTGAAAGTGAAAGCCGCCAAAAACTGGCGGAATGATCTCGAAACCAATTCACTTGAGTGAGACAGGGGAGAGTGGAATTTCGTGTGTAGGGGTAAAATCCGGAGATCTACGGGAACGCCAAAAGCGAAGGCAGCTCTCTAGGTCCCTACCGATGTTTGAGGTGCAAAAGCATGGGGAGCGAATAGGATTAGATATCCTGGTAGTCCATATCGTGAACGATAAGTATTCGCCCTTGGTCTACGCGGATCAGGGGCCCAGCTAACATGTGAAACACTCTGCCTGGGGAGTACGGTCGCAAGACCAAAACTCAAAGGAATTGACGAGGGCCTGCACAAGCGGTGTGGTTTAATTTGATACAACGCGCAAAACCTTACCAGCCCTTGACATATGAACAAGAAAACCTATCCTTAACGAGATGGTACTGACTTTCATACAGGTGATGCATGGCTGTCGTCAGTTCGTGTCATGAGATATTTGGTCAAGTCCTATAATGAGTGAAACCCTCATTTTGTGTTGTTGAGACAAGTGCCTAAGGAGAAAGTCTTTGCAACCGAAGTGAGCCGAGGAGCCGAGTGATGTGCCAGCATTACTAATTGAGTTCCAGCACCTAGCTGTGCCGTCAGTAAGAAGGTAGCCGGCGCCTTTCGAAGAACTTTTTTCTAGATAGAAAGGGCCTTTCTTGCTTGTTTAGTAAAATCAAGTTTTTGGTCTTATCTTGCAGGTGTCGACGATATCGAGTTGACAGCAGAGAAAGACTCGGCATTCAGGCGAGCCACCCGGTGGTGTGGTACGTAGTGGGTTTAGTACGCCCCGCCCAAACAAACATCTCCGAAACAAACAAAAAGGTGTGTGTCGCACTCACGAAGGACTGCCAGTGATATACTGGAGGAAGGTAGGGATAATGTCAGGTCTGCATGGCCCTTATAGGCTGGGCCACACACGTGCTACAATGGCAATTACAATGGGAAGCAAGACTGTAAGGCGGAGCGAATCCGAAAAGATTGCCTCAGTTCGGATTGTTCTCTGCAACTCGGGAACATGAAGTTGGAATCACTAGTAATCGCGGATCAGCATGCCGTGGTGAATATGTACCCGGGCCCTGCACATACCGCCCGGAACACCCTGGGAATTGGTTTCGCCCGAAGCATCGGACCAATGATCACCCATGACTTCTGTGGCAAACTAGTGCCACAAGGGCCTTTGGTGGTCTTATTGGCGCATACCACGGTAGGGTCTTCGTCTGGGGTGAAGTCGTAACAAGGTAGCCGTAGGGGAACCTGTGGCTGGATTAAATCTTTCGCGATGGAAATGCACTCTTCCCCCAACTTTCCAACATAGGGGGCTAGCTTGCTTCCACTAGTGGCGGGCGGGCGAAGGGTCCAAAGGACACATAGCCGGAGGCGAGTAAAAAATTGAATTGTTCCATTTTCCTTCTTGTTCATCAATCGGAAATCAAGACAAAGCAGGCACTATGGTAAGACGTGAAAACACCCGATCCCATTCTGACCTCGATATGTGGAATCATCTTGCGCCATATGTACTGAGATTGTTTGGGAGACATAGTCCAAGCCCGGTGAAAAAAAAGCGTAAGAAGAGTCTGATAATGGCCAGTCTTTAAAGGCCCTTAAGAATGAGGCTTAAGTCATCGATGGAAATCCGATAACGCTTTTCTTTTTTCTCCGCGAGATTCTATTATTTTTCCTTTGTAGTTTTTGTTTTGTCATTTTTTTTCCTTTTTCTATGATCCCATAACTTCACATAATACGTATCATTAAATTCACGTCTCAATTTTATTTTCAATTTATAAACAACTATCGTTTGTGAATGTAGGTTGTGTCGGGGATATACTGTGGCCAGTAAGTCATTTTGTTTGCATCTTATTCAATGAGACCGAAAATACAGCAATGATTTGTTTTATGAACAGTTATATTATTTTCAGTCCAAATGAGGTAGTGCCTAATGTCACCCGAGCGAGTTGGTAGGGGAGCCTGAGATCTTGAGAATGGATCCAGGAAATCCTGATGCTCCGTCAGCCATTCCTCATGCTGAATAGGCTATGGGGGATCTAGATCTAGCCTTGTGATTGGGGCCGCCGAGCCCAACAAAAGAGGCTCTCGAAAGAGAGCTTTCGACCTTTCTTTCTTCCTTTGGAAATAGGGAAGTTAGAAGGGATGTCTTGGAAGGGACAATAAGGAAACTCGACTTGAACAACGCGTCCCCAGAAAAGCTTTTTTTTGAGGAACCGACAACTTATGCAGGAACTTTCCAATAGACCGGTTGCTGCTTCCACAACTAAGAAGGCTTTATTGAAAGTTTTAAAAGAGTGGGAAAAAGGGGACGCATGAGCATTGGATAATGGAAAGAAGATAGAATTGCTCGGGACCTAGTGATCGATTCTTGTTCTTTTATATAGGTAGGGTTGGGCAGTGACTCTACTCCTTGAAGTGAAGAATCGAAAGTCGTCATTCGTTAGACAAGGCCCACGTGCTGTGCATCTCTGGTGTTCTGCTCGTGGGGAGAGGAATGCGGGAAAGTGGGGTCCTCTCACCTGTGATCACTTCCATTTTAGAAGTCAGATTGGATCTCCAATTGGTGTTCAACAGAAGGGTGGAAAATCTCTGAAAGGCGAGGTAGATTTAACGCTACGCCCTTCCCTTAGCGCCTCCCTCTAGACGGGGCTCACAACCAAAGGATGCACGGGGTGAAGTTGCCACCATGAACTAAGGATTGGAAGGGTTGAGGATAGAGTTTCTTTTTCATTTCCAGGGTAGTTTGCAAGAGCTATAGCTGCTTATGATGCAGTTGATTCGGAAACATACGCCAGGGCGGTTGGGTGGGGAGTCAGATCAGGCCAATGGTCCTGCTCCGCTTTATACTTAGAGAGTGTGGTTGGGTCTAACTCCGTTATAGGGCTAGTACGCTGAGCAACTTCGAATTCTGCTGTGCTGGTGCACAAAGCAAGCACACAATGACTGCGTAAATCTTTGGTCTGTCTATCATTGCCCATGTTGGGCGGACTCCTTTTTTTAGGCAAGAAGACCACTAGTTGAATTATTAAACTATTAAGACTAACTGAAAAAAGGGTACTACTCTTCTTCCTCCACTACTGATATTGACTGACCTGTTGATAGGATAGCAGGGAAAGTTGAGAGTATATCCGGAGAAAGAAAAAAAACCTTTTCAGGATGAGACTACGAATCCTAATGGAGCCAATGAGAAAGCAGTTGCAGGCTAGTGTAGGCTTGCTCCGCACAAGTTACACCTAGGCCTTATATTGATATTCTTTTCAATTCATTTTTAAATTTCTTCAGTCTAGGGTACCGCGCAATCCGTTTAGATCTGTTTCAGTTGCCAATGAAATGGAATACGGGGAACTCTCCGTCTAAGTGGTTAATCTAACGAGTCAATTATCAATGCGATGCATCCGTGAAATGGGAGGGAGATCTGCCCGAACTTAGTCCAGTTCTATTAAAGATGGGGGCGAATCAAGCAACTCTTATAGATAGATGGGATAGAAAGGAAGAACCACTTATAGCATTTGCAGCTGCTTCTTTCCGATCGATATACAAGCAGTTGGGCGCGAAGCTTTCTTCGTGAAAAAGCTCGTCTTTGTCAATATAGGACTGTCTTTCATTCTATTTTTACTTTTTTTTTTTAAATCTCTCATTTTCTAAATTTTTTCATTGTCTTTAGTACGATCTGGCTTCACACCTCGCGGTGCTTACACCTCTCGCCTATCAGCGCACCAACCCAATCTTGAAAGCTGAAGTGGGTTTGGGGAATGGAAGAACAAGAAAATCTTCTTTACCACCAAAAATGGTAACATAAGACCCTTTTTCACTCATGCTTTTCATCTGCTCATGAATATCGTCCAGTCAAGTCTTTGTTCTTTTATTCTTAAATATGGGTGCTAACCAGATTCCTCATGTTATATGCGAGGTCAATAAAATTCTCCAGAGAGTGAGTTTCTGATCATAATGACCACCTACAGTTGGATTTCCAATTGTAGTTTTTAGTTTGGGGTGCCAATAGTAGCATAGTTGCTTAGTCGTCCTTCCTCTTACATATTACAATTTAGGTGCTTTTCATGCTGCCTTTAGCGAAAAACGGACTTAATGGAAAAATAAGGGATAGGCAAGAATCTGTTCTTGAACTCTAGAGAACATGCGGAAAGAGGTTCATCATAGCGATAGGGAAAGCTTATAGAGGGGTGGTCTTACTATGACAAGTGAAGCCAGGGTTCCCTTTGTTTGGTGTCGGGGGAAGAGAAAGGAATCTATTCGGGAAGCGCTTACCAGCCCCTTTACCGATACCAAGGGGAAGCAGGAATTAGACCAATAGGGCACTGCTCTCCGCCTGTCGTAACAACAACAAAAGTCCATACCGGAATTTCATTACCTTATTCCTTAAACCCTAAAACGGAGACATTGGTACAAGAGGAGGTTCGAGAGACCTCAAACATAATATGCGCTACCATCGGTGAGACTTTAGCCACATCTAATCCATTATTGAAGAATGAGGCGATCAAGAAAGTCATGGGCCTTGTAGTACCCGCATAAGACAGCTTTGTGGAGCTTTTCGGGTCGAAAACTTGTTCGATGTCAGAACCGATCTCAAAAACCTAATATCACCCTCTGAAGAGAAAGGACTTTCTCTACATCTATATCTATGCAACTAGTTCTTTCACTTGCTTCCAAATCCATCCATCTTACTTACTCAAAAGATTTGAATATTCTACTCGAAATCTTGCTTCTAGCTTTGGGTACCTCTGATATAAACAGAAATAGCGTATTTACAAGGCTAGCCTTTTCTCTCAAGTGTCTTGGTGTTGGATCCGCTCTTCTATTAATATGAACATGAATTAGATTCTATTCTAATTCTTTATTCTTAAGAGAATCCCCCACCCGAACCATTCTTAAGACCACCAAGCTCTGTTGAATGAATTCGACTCTTTCTGCTTTCGAGCTACACCGATTTTCCCCACTAAGACGTGCATCTTTATGGCTATATCGTCCTGAAGACGGATGCAACGGGAAGAAGTGGCATTTGGAAGTGTTGCGGACTTAACATTTAGGTTTCAGCATAACAAAGCTTGCACTGTCTTTTTGCACTTAGGCGCACAGCGTGCCATTGGTAATGATTCTACTACGGTGCCATAAATCGCAAGCTGATCTCTAAGTAATCATTGTTGTTCATTGGATTCCGGAGGAACTACTTCATTAGGATTGGGGAATTGCTGCAATTCTTCCTGAATAGCCTGGATTCTTCCGTCGAGAGTCACTTTGAAAGTATTACCTAAACTCTTCCGACTGAATATGATAAAGCCTATAAAACATAGAGCTACTATCATTTATTCATTATAAATTGAGATCTTCTTCGAAGTTAATGCACAAATAGATAGAATAGCAGCAAATAGCATCTTTCTAGCCTGCATATTCATGGAACTCAATCTCATTTAGAAAGCCTGATCTCTATCTTTCAGCAACTGAATGGAAAGTGGTTTAAGAATAAGAAAGGACTTTAGAATCAGATGCGCTCGCCCAGCGAGAAAGGCCCTGACCCTGCCAACCAAGTATCAAAAAGAAAGAAGAGAAAGAAAGGAGAAGAGAACTTTGTATTTTGGTAACTCTCTAAGAGTCAACTTTAACCTTGAATGCTATTAATAGATTCTACAGCAATAGTCCCTCGGACTCGGAAAGTAATAACGAAAATAGCTAACCCAATAGCAGATTTCGCAGCTGCCACCGTTGGAACCAATGAAGAAAATAATTGACCCATCATATCATTCGAAGAAAGAGAAAATACCACAAGGTTTGAATTCACAGCTAATAACATTGATTCAATTGGCATTGACATAATAGGAATATTTCGTCTATTAAGGAGGATTCCCCGAATACCTGAAATAGAGATAATCATAGAAAATGTGAAATATTTGATAGGATCCATTTCGGGAACGTAGAATGTAAGAGAAATTCAAATGTGAAACAATACGTCAACTCTTCTACTTGAAATATCCTTCAAGTATTGAAGAAATATGATCTTTTTATACTCATGTTTCCCTTCTCATCCTACTCCGCTGATTGTTGTGCTTGTGTCAACCAAGCCCTCAAGTATTGTAAATTCACCCTGGGGACATTGGGTTTGTTGGCATTATAGGCAGCTTTGCTGGCGAAGCGGTTAATAATAATTTCGACCATCTCACTTGGTGATGGAAGTTCACCCAAGTTGCGGTACCACAATATTCTAACTAGTCGTGCCTTCTCCGATTCAATTAGAGGGCTAAGCTGTTCGGCCAAGCGATCTTTTTGCACTTTAATCTTGGCCAATTCAAGTTTATCCAAGGCTCTTTCGATCTCGGACCAATCTCCTGGATCTTCTTCAGCCACGGGAAGACTTGGTTCTGTCGAAAAGCTAACACCCCTTCCAGTATCTCTGCCTTAAAGAGGAATGTACTCCATTAAAGAAAGCCTCCAATCGAGGGAATCGAGAAATGGAATGGTCCAAGTAAAGAAAAAGTTCATAAGAAAGGAAGCAATGAAAAGTACTACCAAACTCTTGAAAAATCTCTAAAAAATCGAAAAGAGACGACAAAGGATATTCATGATATTTCGAGTGTGATCAGACAACCAAAAATCAAATAATAACAGAGCTACTACGATTGCGACAACCATCACATAGCTATTCGGAGTTGCACTCAGAGACTTACGATTCCTCAAACTCACTGAACACTTTCTATATCTATCTGTCTTCATAGAATTTCCGCTATCTGTCTTGAGTTAGACAAGCACAGGCCTATCTTAGCTCCCGGTGACCTGCTTTGGGAGACCTTTTTGAATCGCAGCATGGGGAATGTCCTCTCTATGGCTAGGCTCTATTGGTCTGAGGATGCCCTTTCTTTACTAGAGGAGGAGGAAATAAGACAAATACGTAATTCTAGAGGTGAGCCAGCTTGGTCGGTAGAATTTTTTTGAATCTAGAAAAAGGAAGGAAATTATGCTTTTCTTAAGGCAATCCATAAGTAAGAAATAGAATGAGGAAGAGAGAGGACCCTTCGGAATGGTATGTGGGCCTTCCTCAAGCAATCCCTATGACTCAACCTTTGTTCTTGTGCAAAAGCGTCCTCCCCTTCCTTCCTTTTTTTCGAGCTCACTAAGGCAAGCGGCGGCCCATTTGTGTCTGTCTGCGATCGTGCCTAGATGGGTAGTTCATCAGGAGCTGCTATCTGGGACCAAGCACTCAGCACTCTTGATTTTCTTTTTCAATTGATTTCTAAGAGGATTGGCAAATCTCACTATGCCTAACACATCTAATTGGAAGTGGAATGATGATAATGCGCTTTATTCTTTCATTTGTAGCTGGATTACCCCTGGGCTAACTTAACTTGAATCTGTTCTCTCTAGTTTTTCACTAAGCCTCATATGAGTATAGCTCCTTTCTTTGATCGGCCTTCCCCGGACTAGAACTGAAAGGACAAACCATCCCCTGAAGGATTATTGGACATTCCTTCATGTCGGGAGGAGGTAGCGGTTGGAGGAGAATATAAGGACAACTTTATTTATTCTATTCCACTCTTGCTCCACTCCCAATAGGATAAATAGAGCTAGCACTTACTATAAGGGCTTCTGACTCGCCTGTAACTAGCTGCAAGAAAACTAAAAAAGCTTTCTTTATTTTAATATAAAAGAAATATGCGCTCCTCCCCTCTTCTCTGTGGAGTTCATCTCGTAGAGGGGAGCTATAGTTCAATAGTATGGTTATTTATCATTAGAAGAGGGAGGGTGTGCTAAATCCATAGGGATAATCTCCCACAAGGATTAATAATAAGCATAAATCAGGCCTTTTGCGGAGATAAAAGGAAGATTCTTTATAGAAGATTCTCTTTATTCCGACCTCAAGCTTGGTCATTGGCTGTCCTCCTCAATCGATTAGACTATGGCGAATCACTTGTGTATTGGTCTTTGGGAAAGTGTAAGACGCTATTGCTCGCAACTGGGTCTTGAGTGTCGGTCTAACAAAAAAGTCAACTCTAGTTGCTTCTCTTGTCCGATCGGAAACTGGTCTTCTTTTTATGGTATAAGGGTCGACAACAACTCCCTTTAGAAGGAATCGATCGTCAACGTCTTTGGTTTCCTCCACCATCTACCTTCGGTCAACTCAAACAACAGGCCAGGAAGGACATTGTTGAAGGCTCACCGAGTGCTTCTAGGTTAAAGGGAAGCATTAGACTCACTCCACGAGAACTAGCTTTTCGGTTTGCTTCAGATTTGGAATTCAATCCCCCTTCCTTCCTGGATTTCGCGTTATTGTCTGCTATGCTAGCCTATGATGAAGGCCTTTCATTTTGGCTCTGTAGGGCTACCCTATGGTATGGGCTGTTATCTCAAGGGCCTGATTAGGCCCTTTTTGTTGGAGTATCCTGGCTTAGAGGCTAAAATGAATTGAATTCTCTCTTTTTTTTTGGGAGTGCCTGAAGAAACCTGCTTACCGGAAGGTACCATTCTTTTAGAATGGTGAAAAGGTTACCCACCCTATGATCCTCCTTATCTTACAGAGGTTTACTACAATCCATACCCAGCGGGATACATATTTCCCAAATGGAACCTAAAAGATGGGATAGGTGATCCATAAGATCATTTGGCAAGGTTCATCCCTTGCGTGGGAATCTTTCTGGAAATAAAAACTTATTTTGTTGAGGCAATTTCCCTCGTCGCTTACTCGCATTTCTCTTGGTATACCAACCTGTGCGCCTCCTAATTCCGTGAAGTCCTTGGAGAATATGCGATTTATTCAGGATCCTTGTCAAGAAAGAAGTCAGTCCCTTATTCTTTATTTTATGTTAAAAGGTCTGGACTCGAAGAGGGAGTCGATTCACGTACTTCACCATTTCCTGGGTCCGTTATCGCCTTTCCCCGGTTTCGAGTATGGGTTCTTTCTCTATTAAGAAAGTCCCGGTGTTGAACTCCCCTACTGATCTTGACTCCAGCGGATTCTCGAGAAGCCAATTCTCTCTCTCGATCTAAATCTACTTTACCGACAAGAGCTCTTAATCAATGAGCAATGAGTTTGATTCTAACTATTCAAAGCAGAGGAAATGGAATATTATATAGCCTATAGCTATAGGGCTAGGCTCCGCTCCTCGCTCGAGCTACCAGCTTTCTTAGATTTCATCCCTGTTGACTAATCCGAGTCCTTGAGAGCTTAGACGTCACCGGGGAAGAACTCCGAAAGAATTTCATTGGCTCCTCCTCTTGACCTCTTGATGGTATCCAGTTGAAATGGTTGCTAGATTGCCCGTAGTTCAAGCTCTAAGTCAAGCATTCAGGCACCAAAAACCTCTGACTACGCTCCTCAGCCTAGGAAAGAAAAATCCCATTTGCCTAATACATACTACTGTGCAGCAGATGATTTAGCTGTCGTTATTCCTCCACCAGCTTCTTCTTGGCGTCAAGCCAGCCTTATTCCTTGCATCAACAGGCAATCCCGCATAAAAAAAAGGCTACTGACTTGAGTGATTCAGCAAGAGAAACAGGCATCCTTCTAGATTACTGTCAAATAGGTTCTTCTGCCGCTTCATTGGTTGATCGGCATACGAGGGTGTCAGCACTAAGAAAGTAAGTCGGACAATAAAGATCAGTACTAAGTTAGAAGGAAACTAAGCATCAGGCCCTAAGCCAAAAAAATAGGATAGTACCGTCAGTGTCATCACTGAATCGGGTACATCTGGGTTGGTGGAAACTAGGTCCGCGTGTCAAAGAAGATCTCCGTTATTGAGTCCCTTCTAGGCAGGCTCAGGATATGGGCAGCGCATATGACAGACAATCAGCGAATTTTCTTCTTAATAGAGTACCAGACTTCTCACACGGCTATATGACCAAAGATCAGGTCTCCGACCAAACGTCCCTTAGCTACTTTGAATCAACATATTTCACAATAATTAAAAGGGCTTAACAATGCCATAGTCTGTACACGCCTGACTTATCCCTTATTCATGATTGGTCATTTTCTCATACCGAAACGAACTTAGTTTCTCTAATTCCAACCGGAGCGATGTTGGGAACTTGCACTCCTGATAACAAATAAAAGCTGGATTCCATCTCTTCCTTTTGTGAAGCATATCTATTTGTTGGTCGATTGGCTTGTGGTGTTGCTCTAACCACGTTGTGGAGTTGAACCATAGTTCTTCCTTATCTTTCATGGTGAAATTCCACTTTCCTTTTTCATAGCTATTATTAAGAGTGGCTATTGGTCCGGTTCACACTGGACCGGACCGGTTTCGGACCGGTCTGAACCGGACCTGTTAAAGGGGGGGGGAGGGGGAACCGGTCCTGGTAGCGGGACGGTCCATAGCTTCGAGACCGGATGAACCAGATTAAAAATGGCCCGGAACCGGCCAGTACCGGACCGGACCAAGAAAAAAAAACTGTAGAATTTAAAAACTAGCCGTTGGCCAACGGCTCTATTGAGCAAATAGCCGTTGGCCAACGGCCAAAAACGGCCATTTTACCCCATAACCACCCCTAACTATTTTTTCCTATAAATACCTCATTATTTCATTATATTTTTCACACAAATCATCCAATTCTCTCAAATTCTCTACTAAATTGCTATTTTGCTACTTTGGCTATTTGTGTAAATTATACAGTTTTGATTATTTATCAAGTTTTAATTGGAGTTGCTATCAAGTGAAGGTTCAAGTATCAACTTCACCTCAATTATACGGTTATATTTTGTTGGTCGTTCCTATTTCTACTCTTTTATTATATTTTTGTCATATATTTATTTTATTTGCTATAATTATGTCTCAAAGAGGTTCAATTGGAACTAATAGTGGGGGGCGGGCACGTGGTCGTTCGGAAATAGAGGTAAAGGAATTGTTGATAGTTCTAGTCAACACGTAGATGAAAATCAATATTATCATGATTTTAGCTCTTATAATCCACTTGATTCACAACACGTAGAAGCGCAATATAATTATGAAACTGGGGTTAATTTAGAAGAACGTGAATTTCAAGCTAGTCCACCTGAAGTTCAGTCCGACTTGCCTCCTGTACCTCCCACTAGAGCCCCGGTTAAACGTAAGGAAAGATCTGAGGTGTGGGAATTCGTACAAAAGAAAATTGAAGATCAGACGGCTGTTTGTGGTCTTTGTGGAATGGTGTGAGTTTTCAAAACTGGGGGTAATGAAGGTGGGACGGGTAAAATTAGAACTCACTTAAGAAATAAACATCCTAAGGAATGGTCAATGCGGGCCGGGGGTATTTATTTTGGAACCGAACATGGGGGGGTAGCACATGACGAATCCTTGGGTGTCCAAACTAAACTTAACCAAATAACAGGAGAGATTCTTAGTTATGATAAACAAAGGGATATGGAAAATATTGCTAAACTAGTTTTCCTTATAGTTTTCCTTCTTCTACTGGTTTTGTTCGTTCTATTCAAGCTACATATAATCCTTCCTTTAAAAGGTTTCCCAAGAACAACTGTTAAAATTGATATTATTAAATTTAAAAACGAATATAGAGATTATTTGAGATATTTATTTGATAACTTTGACACTAGAGTATGCTTTACTACTGATATGGGTCGTTCTACAAATAACTGTGATTATATTACAGTTACTGTTCATTGGATAGATCCTGATTGGGTCTTTCAAAAATGTATTATTGCATATAAAGTTGTTGATGAACCACACAGGGGAAATTATGTTTCCAAAACAGTTTCATCAATTTGTCGTGCATATTGTTTATCTAACAAAGTTTTTTGTATTATAGTAGATAATGCTACGACCAACACAGAAGCACTTAGGAACTTGAGACCTATTTTAAACCTCCCTTTTGAGGAATTTTTTCATGCTAGATGTGCGTGTCATATCTACAATTTAGTAGTCAAAGATGGTCTTGACTTATTTAATAACATTATTGAAAAGGTTAAAGTAGCTATTACCTTTATATTTAGAAATAAAAATCAAGAAAGAAAAAGAGAATGAGAAAGAAAATGTATAGAATTAGGAATGCCGATTAGGAGAGTCCCAAAAGAAGTTTGTACTAGGTGGAACACTTTATATGAAGCATTAACTGTTGCTTACGAATATAGAGAGTTTATTACTCAAATGTATAATAAATATTTTATGGAACTTTATCACCTTAAGGAGGAAGATTGGAACCTTGTTGAACATCTCCTCCAGTTTTTAGAAAAATTCTATCATGCTACTGTACAATTTTATGGACAATATTATCCAACTACTCCTACCATGTTATATTATATACCTGGAATATCTGAATTATTAAGATTATATAGGCAATATAAAGAATATAATGGCTGTAGAGGCCATGATTGAAAAATTTCAAAAATATTTTTTCTCAATTCTTCAACTTTTTTACATTGCTTCTGTGTTGCATCCTGCATTTAAAATTAAGTTAACTGAACGACTTGTTCGGAAAATATATGCAAATTTAGATATTACACCTCTTGAAATTGCGACTAATAACTACCCTTGCGTAGAAATTGCTTGTGCTAAAGTTTATACAGATACCGTGGCTGTTTTCGCAAAGTACAGAGCTTGGGCAGAGACTGCTACACCAACTGCACCGATACTGGCAACTGGTAAAAGTTCTTCTTCTCAAGTAGGCAAAAGGCATGCGGGGATGAGCAGTTTTGGAGGACTTGATCAGAAGCTGCTTTCAGAACAAGACGAGTACGGGGAGGAATACAGCGAGTTCCAAGTCTACTTAATCCAATATCCGAAGAAACTTACAAGTTTGGAACTCACGATTTATTGGATTATTGGAAGAGTCAAGAAGTTGCAATTTCCCATACTTGCAAAAATGGCCCGCGATATATTAACAATTCAAGCTTCATCAGTGCGTCGAAGAGCGCTTTCAGCCAGGGAAGATTTCAAATTGGAGATCACAGACATTCATTGAGAGAAGAGGAAATGGAGACAGGAGTTCTATTCAGGGATTGGATCAGAGCAGAGTGAAGAAACTTTGAAATACCGGAACTTTCGCAGAAAAAAGACAGAGCGTATCTGGATCAAATTTTGAGCGACGGAACAAGTGAAGACGGGAATCAAACAGCCAATGAAGCGGAAAATGAAGAAGATCAAGATGAAGACGATGAACCGGAACAACAACAACCTGTTCCTAAGGAAAAGCCTACGGCTATCTTAAAAAAATTAGCCAGCATGTTTAAAAGAATGTAATTTTCTACATCAGAATACATATTAATAAAATTGCTCCAAGTTCACAACTCTTGTCTTCTTATTTTTTATTTTTTACTAACTTTGTATATATTTCAAGGTTTGAATCTAATTATAAATTTTAAAACTAATTCAAAGTTTGCAAGAATATTATTATAACTTTTTTAATTCTAAGTTTTAACTTTGAAACATACTTTTCATTTCAAATATATATACAAAGTTAGTAATATTTTGTTGTTATATTTTCAAAAACTTATAATTTCGGTCTTCAACAAAGTTTATGTCTTCTTATTTTTTATTTTTTACTAACTTTGTATATATTTCAAGGTTTGAATCTAATTATAAACTTTGAAATTAGTTCAAAGTTTGCAAGAATATTATTATAACTTTTTTAATTCTAAGTTTTAACTTTGAAACTTACTTTTCATTTCAAATACATATATAAAGTTAGTAATATTTTGTTGTTATATTTTCAAAAACTTAAAATTTCCTTCTTCTACAAAGCTTATGTCTTCTTGTTTTTTTATTTTTTACTAACTTTGTATATATTTCAAGGTTTGAATCTAATTATAAACTTTGAAATTAATTCAAAGTTTGCAAGAATATTATTATACTTTTTTAATTCAAAGTTTTAACTTTGAAACATACTTTTCATTTCAAATATATATACAAAGTTAGTAATATTTTGTTGTTATATTTTCAAAAACTTATAATTTCCTTCTTCTACAAAGTTTATGTCTTCTTATTTTTTATTTTTTACTAACTTTGTATATATTTCAAGGTTTGAATCTAATTATAAACTTTGAAACTAATTCAAAGTTTGCAAGAATATTATTATAACTTTTTTAATTCTAAGTTTTAACTTTGAAACATGCTTTTCATTTATTTACAAAGTTAAATAAAGGACAAATTAAAAAAAAAAAGAAAATAGAAAACCGGCGGACTGGCCGGACCGGACCGAAAAAATAGGTAGACCGGTAGCAGGTGCCAGTCAAGGTCCAGCTTAGCCATTTCCAACTGGCGGACCGGACCGGAAAATACCGGTTTGGTCCGATTTTAGCGCATTAACGGTACCGGACCGAACCGAAACCGGAAAAAATTTCAGCCTTAGCTATTATGGAGGAACCGCTGCCCTTGCTCAATTCTAATCTCGAAATCTTTACCCGATCAGGAAATGCTTATCTTATATGGCACCATAGGTCTGAATTTCGTTTCCTATATGCGCTTTCGTTCCATCCCATTTCAAGAACTTGTAGGGGGTCACCCACCCTTTCCCCTTTACCCTTTCACCCCCTAAGGAATGAAAGGCCACATCTAAGCCCAAACCACTAGAATACGAATGAGATCTAGAATTACACCATATAGTAGTACATGGCTTTTCTTTTCGAACCCACCTCCTCCAAATAAATTGCACCTCCATAATTCAATTCAAGATAGATAGAAGGGAGAATGCCGCTGACAAAGATGAGCTCTACCAGTCTCTCCTTTTTTTTATTCCATCAAAGGCCAATTCTAATTTCTCCTTAGAAATTTCATCCATGAGCCTTTTATAAGGCAGGCTCTGATGGGTCCTCTGGTTCTCTATTTGCTTAAGGTGGTCCAAGTACGTATCCAATGAGAATGCCCTACCTTTAGGATAGAAGAGCCCCCCCCCCTAATCTGGTGCCTTTTCTCTAAAATGGAATCTTCTTGAACCTTGTCCGAACGAAGGGCTTCCTCTATCTTAAGCTCCGTTTGGAATTGGGTCGCAATTATTGCCTCATAAATATCTTCGGGCAAGGGATGCTTGATATTATTTATGCTAAGACAATCACTGAGCTCCCGACGCCTCTGTCCGTCCTCCTGTAACGGATGATAAACCTCAGCAATAGGCGCTGCGGGTTCACCAGGGTTGGGAGAGTCCGGGGCTGGTTGGTTGAGACTAGCTTCAGAATTACCATGGGAACCTTCCAAATAAATCAGTCCCCCTGAAGCCCCTTCTTCCAGCGCTCTCACCTGATCCTGAGCCAGAGGCCCCCGAAGGAGCCATCATCATCTTATTTTCTAGATCAAGACCCACAAAAACCATTGCAAGTAGGAAACCTCCGGAATACCACCCTAACCGACTAACAACCGAGTGAACAAGAATTCGTTGGTATAAGCGCCCCAATAAGATATCAAAATTTAGACCAAAAGATTGTAGTAATAGAAAATCTAAGCCAAGAATACCAAAAAAAATGAGAAGGGAAAAGACCCTTCCTCGAAGATGAGGAGATAAGGGACGAAGGATATTCATGGTAGTGCAGTTAGTATGATCGCTATTTCCTGTGCAACCCTTGTCCGTAGTGATATCCTAATTCGGCTAGCGCTCCTACTCATCAAGGCAGACATCAGAAACAAAACTATTGCCAAGGGAGACCGGAGTATGCTATGCCCCATCACCTACAAAAAGATCAGTACGGGAGTACTATGCTTCCCAGGGCCCTCTGCGTCAGAGTGACCCCGCCGAGGCGATCCAGTCACTGGGAGTTCAAGTTTGATCCATTAGGTTCTTTTTTTTTCAGAAAAGAAACGAGAGACAAGAAAACATCTTTGATTACGATTAAAAGGAACAATCTCAAATAGACCAAGATCCAATTTCGGGTCATTTCTTGGTGAACATGATCTGCCATAATCTCTTTGATCCCTTCATTTATGTGCCAGAATAGAGAGAGATTTGGTAGGAAAGTGGAAGAGACCTTTTTGTATATGATAATCAAAGGGAGTGGGAAAGCTGCAGTAATTCTTTGGAAAAGCCCGGTTCTATGTCTTCGAGCTTTCATTCCTCAACCACTAATTCCTTCCTTCATATACCTCCCCACCAATAGATAGAGACAAATAGGAATAACCGAACCACGTCTACAAAATGCCAGTACCTTGCAGCTGCTTCAAAGCCAACGTGATGCTCTTTGGTCAGATGACCAAGATATTGGCGAATACCACATATGATCGAGAAAATAGTACCTATAATAACATGAAAACCATGAAAGCCAGTTGCTAAGAAAAAGGTAGAACCATGAATACTATCCGAAATAGTGAAGGGTGCTTGATAATATTCCATTCCTTGAAAGCCTGTGAATATTAGAGCCAGTGAAATGGTAGCTACTAAAGCATAAACTGCTCGTTTTTCCTTCCCCGCGAATATAGCAGGATGAGCCCAAGTTAAAGCAGCTCCGGATGAAAGGGTAATAAGGGCATTAAGAAAAGGGATTTCCCGAGGATCTATAACCGCAATACCTTTTGGGGGACAAATAATCTCTACTGTAGGTGCCAAAGAAGAATGAGAGGAAGCCCGAAAAAGAGAAAAAAAGAACATAACCTTCGATACGATAAACAGAATAAAATCATATCGAGGTCCTAGTTGTACGACTTTGGTATGATGTCCTTTGAACGTGGATTCACGTAGAACATCGCGCCACCATACGAACATGGTATATAGGATAAGTATGAGGCCCAAACTGAGAAGTGTTGCACTCCCTTGAAATGAGTGCATGTACATCACACCTCCTACGGTTATTGCCAAAGCTCCGAGTGAACCTGAAATAGGCCATGGACTTGGATCTACCAAATGATAAGAATGCCTCAGATTAGCATTATGTCATTCCTACAAGTGATGACCCACCTAGGATTGCTATGTACTGACTTAGAGATCAAATATAATATGTTTCTTTCTATTCCTCGTGAGCCACTTATTTCTCCGAAATAATAGATTAAAGTCATCTTCCTCCTTTTTCCCAAGAGGTCGACGGCATTACACCATTGGAATACTTCAAATAAACTTGAGTACATATAGGATATACCGGTGCTAAAACCTTTTCTCAAGATATCTTCCAAACTGTTGGGGTCGTTGCTCCGGATCTTGTTCTCCCGGTCTGAAACCAGTTGGTTCCATAGTTTTACAATTCTGCTGATCCCAAGTATTCCATCTCCTCAAGACAGTAAAATCAAAGCAAACATGCATTATATTCAAAAGACCAGTAGCAATATTCAAGCAGGCATCACAACATCACAATAGAACTAAAAAACATGATTGTTCTACAAAAGACTACATGATCAAAAGGAGAATGTGACAAATTTCATAAGGAACAATGTAAAAGACCAGATTCAAGAATTTTGAAAATTTTGAAAGTTTTTTTTCTTTATCCACTGAACTAAAAAATTCCCCCTTTCACCATTTTGATCTAGTGAACTACAATCCCTTACCAACTTCCTTTTTTAGTCTTTCTTTTATTTGTTCTTGGCAAAATCAGTAATTAATATTTTTTTTGTTGCCTGCACTCTTTCTTTCTTCTTGTTAACAACATTCAACTTAACGTCTTCCATTTTTATTTTAACTATGGTTGGTTCCTCCTTAATATGCGCATCCTCTTCTCCATTTAAATCAATTTTTTGATCTTTTTTCTAGCCTTCAAGGGCAAGAAAACTTTTCTTTGCCAACCTTTTTGTCACCATATCTTGTTTTTGGATTTTGACGGTTAGGTGGATTCAGGTTTTTTCCAAAAGAGTTTGAGATAATGTGGGAATGAGTTCTTCTCATCTCAAGTTTTGGGGGTTCAAAAGTTTAAAATTTCTAGGATAGGGCACATTGTTTAGATGAAACTTAGGCTTATCAATATGGCTTTCAAACAGAATATGAATTTAGTTTAGAGTGAGTGCATACCTAAACGCTGACGAACTAGGTACCTTTGCTGGTTTCTTCCTAATCTGCAATGACTCTCTATTTTTGACAACAAGGGTAGCATCAATAGACCTTTGTGAGAACTGTTATACCTTGGTCTAAGTGCATATCTTTTACAGTATAAGACTGGAAAAGACATTTAAGTCATTTTAACAAATATTAAATAAAGATCATATTAGCCAATTATTGAGGGAAAACTCAAGCAAGCACATATATGGTTTTACTCGAACCAAGTTTCAGCATATTCTTCTTCTTCTTTTTTTTTTTTTTTGAATATGTCAATTGCGAGCACCTAATTTTTGCCCCGCACAGGAAATTACTCCTAAAAAATAGTCCAAAAATAATTTTAATTATTTTTATAAATTATAGGAGTTTTTTTTTTTTTTTTTTTTTTTTTTTTTTTTTTTGCATTTATTCGCATTGTTCATGCATATTTAAAAATATTTTAAAATCCTAAAAATCATCAAAAATATTTTTTATCTTTCACTTGTTTGCATTTTAGATTTTAATTTCACATTTAGGATTTAGTCACATATTAATTGCATAGTTAATAAATGAAAATCACGGAAAATAATTTAGTTGATTTCTTTGGCATATTGGTAATTAAATAGTTCAATATTTTTTAGTTTAATTGTCAATTAGGTCATTTAAAGTTAAATAAAGAGCAATGGGGGCTTGTTTTCTTTAGATTCCGAAATTGGGCCAGTTTCAAGCGACCCAAATGCTCTCAAACCCGTCCAACCCACTCCCACTAGCTGGCCTAGACCCCTGCTAAATCCAAACGACACCGTTTTGGAGCCTTTCAATCATGACCGTTCGTTTCCCACAGATCCAACGGACCGGAACTCCCCAACCCCCCCTCCCACGTAAGTGTCCTAACCCGACCCCCAAACCCCAGAGACTCCCTATTCCCCATCTTCCTCACTCTCTCTCAAACCCTAGCCGCCCTCACACCCAAAATCGCCGCCGGCTGCCATGCTCCAATCTCCCTCAAATCCTCACCCTTTCTTTATCACCTTTTAATTTCCTCTAAAACACTCTAGATTTTTCTAATTTTAGATCATAGAACCCCCCCCCCCCCCAAAAAA
>MCJB01012585.1:195899-270820 GCA_002018475.1 Nicotiana obtusifolia
CCCCAAAAAAAAAAATAACCCTAGTTCATCCCCCTTTCTGTTTCTCCTCAACAATTCCGATTCGATTTTGTTTTAAACTCACGTAAATCGATTGCTCTTGATTTATGTTAGTTTTAATTCATTTTGGAGCTGCTGATTGGTCTTTCTCTGGTAATCATTTCGAGTTTAGCCCCAATTGGATTATATGGAATTCATCCTATCGATTCTCTTGATAAATCAATAGGTACTTCAATTTTTCTTTGCTTTAGTTACTTTTTGTCATTCATGTGCTTTCTTTTACTTGTGTGCTTTTCGTGTGTATGACATGTTTTAAGTCGATTAGGATTCAATGAATATTAAGTTTATTTTTTTGCATGTTTTGGTTAATAGTTTAGTCACGCGATAATTAAGTTTAATTGCATAAGTTGAATTAGTTTAATCAATTTTGAATTAATTAGGTTTTTGGTTAAACAATTTGATCTCTGCATTTCTGTTTGTTCTTGTTCTTAATCTATGTGAATTATTTTGGTGTAGCTGCTTTTTTTTTTTTTTTTTTTTTTTGCAAATAGACTTCTAAGCTGATTGCTTAGAGGTTATATATATATAAAACAAAAAAATAGTTTACAACTTGTCCAAAGGTATGAAAGTAGCCCAAGTACTATATGCAAACTATCTATTACAATTCGTAGGCAGCCCAACTTTCCATCCGTGAAGGCATATGTATTCACTTTCCAAGTGCAAAACATAAATGTAGCACCTCTATTGCTCTCACCAGGCGCCAAGTTTTGCGATCCAAAGATCATGGCAAGCGTGAATCTCCATCTTCCTTCACATTGCATCAATGTGTTTCTCTGTGTAAGGCTCGACCTTAACTTCAGCATTGTGACTTGTGACTGTCTCGACTTGAAGACCTCGAGCAGCTTATTGCATGTCCTCGATCCTTCTTCTATGTAACACTGGCCGATCTTGTGCTGTCCATACCACATTAGAACACCTCCTGATCTGGATAATATTCTAATGCTATATGAATTAGGCTTCAAAATCGGCAAGTATAAGAAGACATCTTGTCCTCGAGCAGATGGTCTCGAGTAGATGGTCTCGAGATTAGTTAGTGTCAATAGTAGCTGGACTCGAACATGTCGGGCATCGGTTTCATTCCAGTTGATCTCAAACCAAGACAATGTTCGACCATATTGAGCAGTCCTTTCATTCCAAAGTGACCTCGAACTTTGTCCGACCTCAACGCAAAACAATTTCCAACTTCGATCAAAATCGTACCCAAAGAAATGACCTCGCTGCATTATACCTCCGTACACTATTATCCGACCTCCAGAATGAGCATGATAACACACTAGTACCACTGGATAGTGTTCTAACAGTCACCGATTCTAATGCAGTAAGGCCAATGTTCAGCTAATCCATGTACAACCATTAATCAGGAGCTCTTCTTTTTGCAATTCTAATCCTAAGATTAGGTGTTTGCGATTTGTCTAAATTGATTAGCTTCCTTCCTGCACTTGGTAAATCATTGAACGAGTTAAACTGTAAAGTACCTGCAAAAGAAAAAACCATGTTAGCTAAAAAATCTGCCAGTGCATAGCCTTCTCTGAGTACATGTTGTAATATCACATTAAAGTGATCCTTCATCTCCTTAATCTTTTTTACTTCTGTACTTATTGCCCATGGAATATCCCATTCTCCCTCTATCACCTTCTTCAAGACCAAAGAGTCGGTCTTTAAAACGAGAGGATGTAACTCATGCTCTACACAATATTCTAACCCTTGTAATATTGCTTTTTCCTCCGATACAATATTGGTAGTCACTCCGATGTCCACTGCTCTTGCATACACTAAATCTCCATTGTCATTCCTTACACAAAAAGCAATCGAACTAGGTCCAGGATTCCCCTTCGAGGCCCCATCCGTATTACATTTGTACCACCCTCGATTTGGATACTGCCACACTATTCTCTTTGTGACCAAGATCGGCTTATAAGCTTCAAAATATTGAATCATATCCTGCCACAATAGAGGTATATTGGGCAGCCATGGATATCTGCTCTTTGCTAAATAGTATAAGGTCTTGTTCACTTCGTGTATGACTCTATTAGTTGTAACATTTCCTCCAAACTTGCCCTTGTTTCTTTTCTTCCATAACTCCCATGTGATTATGGCCGGAGCTGCCTGAAATAGAGGTCTCAATTTCGAGCAGCACCTTGCACTCCACCAGCTTCTAATCACTTGTTTCAATTGAACTCGAGGGTCTATGATTCCTGCAGCTCCCATAAATGTTGTCCATACCTTGATTGCTGTAGGACTAGTCAAGAATATGTGGTCGATCGTCTCCTCCTGAGGATGTTGGCAACGCCAACATCTCGACATGACTATGTATCCTTGCCTCCTCCATAAGTCATCAGTTGCTACCTTCTGCCTCCATAATCTCCACAGGAAAAAAGATATTTTGAATGGTAGCCCCTTAATCCACACCAAATTGAACTCTTTATTGATGTTTGATCGATGCCTCACAAGCTGCCAAGCACTTCTTACTGTAAATTTCCCTGATGGATTAGGCATCCAATGAGGCCTGTCCCAGCCAGTATCACTATCATCATAATGTACATTTTCTTTCACATGCGCAGCTATGTCTTCAGGTAGTATCTGCTCTAACAGTTGATCATTCCATGCTCCACCTTGTCGCAATTCAGCTACTTCTTGCCAATCTTTATCAATGTGAAAATCATCAGGCACCACATGATACAAAGCGCCCAATCCTGTCCAATTTTCATGCCATATGTTAGTTGATCCAGTCTTCATTTCCCATAAAATCTCATGTTCTATATCATCTCGAGCATTCAACATCTGCCTCCAAACATGAGATCCTTCTCGAAATTGGACCACTATTGGCAACTCTTTCTTACAATATTTGTTCCACATGAAGTTGGACCACAACGACTTTGTTGTCCTAAACCTCCACCAAAGCTTTGCAAA
This sequence comes from Nicotiana obtusifolia, assembly GCA_002018475.1. Taxonomy (NCBI): domain Eukaryota; kingdom Viridiplantae; phylum Streptophyta; class Magnoliopsida; order Solanales; family Solanaceae; genus Nicotiana; species Nicotiana obtusifolia. Next base: position 198,867 of record MCJB01012585.1, read on the forward strand.
TAAGGCTTTAGACACATCATGTAGTGATCTAAATCCAAGTCCTCCTTCCTCTTTCGGAAGACATAGATTCTACCATGAAGACCAATGTCTGCTCCTCCCCTCTTCTTTAGTACTCCAGAAGAATCTAGCGAATATTTTATGAAAGTGTTCAAGTATATTGTTTGGTGGATCCAGCACAGAAAGCATGTGTACCGGCATACTTTGAAGTACACTAGTAATCAGTGTAGCCTTTCCCCCAAACGATAACAATTTGCCTTTCCAAGCATGCAACTTATTTTTAATTTTTTTGAGGAGATCATCATAGTATTCCTTCCTTCTTTTAGTATAGAAGATAGGACATCCAAGATAAGTAAAAGGGAACTTACCTCGATTAAAGCCCGTAATATCTCCAACTGCCTGGCCCAACACATGAGATACATTTGCATGCATATAAAATGAACTCTTGGACTTGTTAATCAACTGGCCCGACACTTTCTCATATCTTCCCAAGACTGCCATTATTTTGCTCAATGATTGAGGATGCGCTGAAGCAAAGATAATCGTATCATCTGCATATGCCAAATGGTTTAATGGATCAGAGCATTTTGGCATACCAAACACGAATGATCTATCTTCAAAGAGCTTATTCAATGATCTGGATAATACTTCTGCCGAAAGAATGAACAAAGCAGGAGATAAAGGGTCTCCTTGCTTCACTCCTCTTGTGGATTTGAAGAAACCTGACGATTGTCCATTCACACGCACTGAATACCAATTATTAGCCAATAAATTCCAAACCATGGAAATGAAGTGCTCAGCAAAACCCATCCTTCGTAACACATGCATCAAATATTTCCACGAAACCCTATCATATGCTTTAGCCATGTCAAGTTTAATCACCACATTAGCAGGTTTTCCTCGCATCCTTATGTCCGTAACAATCTCTTGTGTAAGCAAAATGTTCTCAAAGATACTTCTCCCCTTTACAAATCCAGATTGGTTCTTAGATATGTAGCTAGGTAAGAACTTCTCCAATCTGTCGTGAATGACTCTCGACATAACTTTGTTGATAAAATTACTCAAACTAATGGGTCGAAAGTCTGAGAATGTCTGAGCATTCAACTTCTTAGGCAGCAATACTAAATTAGTATGTGTGATGGATTTAGGCAATGGTGCACCTCCATAAAAGTGTAACACCATACTGTGAATATCAAATCCAATCACATCCCAACATACCTGATAGAATAATCCAGTAAATTCATCCGGACCACTTGCACTTTCTCCACTCAGTTCGAATACTGCTGCCTTGACCTCCTCCAATGTTGGATATCTGCACAACTCCAAATTTTGATCCATGGTTACCATCGATGGTACACTGTCCAGCATCGAGAAATCGGCCGTGTCTTCTTCTCTTGTAAATTGCCCCCGATAAAAATCGACTGCTGCCTCGGCCAGTTGTTCCTGGCCTTCTAACCACGATCCATCTCCATCCTGTATTCTTTTCAATTGTAATTTTTGTCTCTTCCCATTGACATGATTGTGGAAGAATTTAGTATTTCTATCCCCTTCCTCAAACCAAGTCATTCCAGCTTTCTGCTTCCAGTACTGCTCCTCCATGTTGAGATATCTTTTCAATTCTGCCTGTGCTTTTTGAAGTACAATTCTATTTTGTATCGTTGACTCCTCCTCGAACAGCATCTCCTTCACTTTGACAATATCTGCTAGAATGGCTAGCTGTTTGAAGATATCTCCAAAGGTCTCTCTACTCCACTTAGATAAAGCTGCTTTCACCTTCTTAAGTTTATGCTTGAAGATAAGGTAAGGATCCCCTACAAAGTCAGCAATCCAGTTCTGTCTCACCACCTCCATGAACGTCTCATGCTTCGTCCAAAAATTCAAGAATTTGAATGGCTTCACAAAGTTTGCAATCGGCTCCCCACACATCATGAGCAATGGGGCATGATCTGATCCAGTTCTAATCAAGTGCTCCACTTCGATTGTAGGAAACAAACTTTGAAATGGCAAATTCACAAAAACTCTATCCAGTCTTTTGAATATGCACTCAGCATTCGACCTCCCATTCCACCACGTGAAAGGGCTGCCTTTGTACCCCTGATCGAACAAACCACAAGAATTCACGCAGAATGCAAAATCTTCATATTCCAGAGGGTGCACTGGCAATCCACCTATCTTCTCATCCTGATGAAGCACTACATTGAAGTCCCCTCCTACCAGCCAAGGAAGCTCCAAATCATTCGCCATATAATATAGATTGTTCCACAATTCCAGTCGTTCAAGTGCATCGCATTTAGCATAAACAAAGGTCATCATGATTTGATGACCTAGTTCATGGTGCAGCACCTTAACGGTTACCTGCTGCTCAGTTTCCATCACCACTTCCCATTCTACTACTGCATCAAAAAACAACCAAATCTTCCCATTTATGTTCGAGTATGCAGTCTCCATATGTAGTCTTCTTCTATATCTTTGTATGTGTCCAGCTTTTTGAAATGGTTCCATCAGTGCAATAACACAAAAATTATGTTCCCTATGCATGTTTATGACTCTTGGAAAGGCCTGCTCCGTATTAACAGACCTAATGTTCCATATAAGTGTTTTCATCATCATTTACTGTGTGAGGTGTGTAGCTGCTATTAACTAGAACTTAAGGGGGTTAAAATAAATAAGAAAACTAGCAGAATCTTTCTGTTAAAAGTCTGAATGTTCTAGAATAGAGATAAGGGATAAAAATGCAATAAGATGAAGAAATTAGGTTCAAATTGGGGTCAAAAATGGGTAAATACAGAAGTTAGGGGAGCTGAAAAATATAGGAGAATCTCTGAATGGATAGCTGTCCAAAAATCTGTTAAAAACATATGCTTTTTCTCCTATTCTTCAGCTGACAGATTCTTTTCTACACCCTCTTTCATTCTTTCATATAGCACACATATATTCTATATAAGAGGACCCCTGCATTTCACTCAGGGACAGACTTACACACACTAATCTGGGCATTCCTTCAGAGAATTCACACACATTCCATACACTCTTCTTCACATTCTCCTTCTCATACTTTAAGCTTTTAGTAGTAGCTGATAATCCGAGGCTTCTCTTGCATTTTTTGGATTTCAAAGGTGGATTAGTTGGGTTTTCTGCTGTTGTTTTGCTGTTCTCTCACTCGAATAAGTAGTTTGGGATTCATATCCTTCTTTCTTGACCTTTATTTGGTCATTATTTGTTGTTACTCTGCTAGGTATGTCGAAATTCTAGTTGTAATTCCCTTTTGAACATAGAAATGCTAGAACTAAATGTTTGATTCTATGTGTTATTTGCATTGCTTCACTTGATTTGGTCACTTTCTTCTATACTAGTGTTTGATTCTCGTTTGTGGACTTAATATTTGAAGCTAAGTTTATTTGTCACTTAGCTAGTTGAACTGAATAAATATTCTCATTTATTTGTCACTTAGGTAGTTGAACTGAATAAATATTCTCATGTTTGGACATTCCATGATATTGTTTGACTTGTGCTGTTTAATGCCTTCATGAGGATAAGGTATAAATCCTGTTTATTGTTGACACCTCTAATCTATGAGGATGGAGTTTAAGTGTGGGATTCAAGTTGAAATCAGAGGCATGAAGAGTCATTAGGTCAAATGTTTAAGTGTTGTTACCCATTTTAATTTTAGAAATGGAGAATTTCAGTACATAGAAGTATTCAGCAGTGTAATCAAATTTGGATCATGATTTTAGTATTGTGTATAATTTGAAACGTTCATGTGTAAGGATTGTAACTAATATTATTATTCATGTGGTGTATGATTTATGTGCTGAAAATCATTCGTTCAATAATTGTTGGGCCTGTGTTCAGGGCTGGCCTATATCGTGGCTTGAATCATGGGTTGGGGTATTAGGCTCCATTAGAGAGAGCCCAGAAGAGATTGTGAGGCATCATTTTGTTTTAACATATTTACAAAATAGAGGTAATTTTCAGCATTGAATAAGCACGTTTTCCCTAAATAAGCTGCTTGCTTACAGTTTCAACATAAGCTAGTATAAATATAGTAACATTCAGATATGAAAACAGTTCGCCTTTTGCCCAGTTATTTTACTAGTCTTGGTCATTTAAAATTATAAAATCATGATTGCCGCGTTCAATCATAATCTTTGAACCTTCACTAATAACTTCAAACTCTAGGAAATTCGATAATTTTTTATTATGCGTAGAATGCTTTAGGCTCGTCGTAATCTATTATCATGATTGTGTACACGTTCGAGTGACATAATTATGATTTCCACAAATAAATCAAAGTATGCCTCCGCGCGACTTTGGCCAAACAATCTTAATATTAATAAAGCGTGATTAATTGTGTACACGTACGCGTGGCATTATTTTAGAAGCCCCAAACAGAACAGATCTACACACATATGATTCATTTTAAAGATAAATCAATAACGCCATAGTTAAAAGTGGTGAAAGGAAAAACACACATAGGTTTTAAAACACGTAATTAAACAATTAGTTAAACCTGGTATAATTAAAGCGACCGTGATAAAGTCATGGAATCCAGGAATGTCTCACACCTTCTCACGGATTACCCGGTCTTCTGATTTTCGCGGACTTAAACAGAGTCAATTTTCTCGATTTGAGATTTTAAAATAAATCGGTGACGTGGGACACCATAAGGATTATTCCAAGTGGCGGCTCTAAAAATTAAAATAAATACTCACATTTCGAATAATGTCACTTTAATTGGAAAAACTTCCTATCCCTCGAAAAAAAGGAGGTGTGACATCGATAATTTATTCCCCATGATTAATTCAGACCATAGTTGGGCCCGCGTTCAGGCCTGGCCCATGTCGTGGCTTGAATCACAGGTTGGGGTATTGGGCTCCATTAGAAAGAGCCAGAAAAGATTGGGAGGCATCATTTTGTTTTAACACATTTATAAAATAGAGGTAATTTTCAGCATTGAATAAGCACGTTTTTCCTAAATAAGCCGCTTGCTTACAATTTTGACATAAGCTAGTATAAATAGAGTAACATTCAGATATGAAAACAATTCACCTTTTGCCTAGTTATTTTACTAGTCTTGGCCTTATAAAATTATAAAATCATGGGTGCCGCGTTCAATCATAATCTTTGAACCTTCCCTAATAACTTCGAACTCTAGGAAATTAGATAATTTTTGAATATGCGTAGAATGCTTTAGGCTTGTCCTAATCTATTATCATGATGTATACACGTTTGGATGACATAATTATGATTTCCACAAATAAATCAAAGTATGCCTTCGCGCGACTTTGGCCAAACAATCTTAATATTAATAAAGCGTGATTAATTGTGTACACATACGTGTGGCATGATTCTAGCGCCCCAAACAGAACGGATCTACACACATATGATTCATTTTAAAGATAAATCCATAACGCCATAGCTAAAAGTGGTGAAAGGTAAAACACACATAGGTTATAAAACACGTAATTAAACAATTAGTTAAACCTAGTATAATTAAAGCGACCGTGTTAAAGTCACGGAATCCAGGAATGCCTCACACCTTCTCACGGATTAACAGAATTCCTTACCCGGTCTTTTGATTTTCGCGGACTTAAACAGAGTCAATTTTGTCGATTTGAGATTTTAAAATAAATCGTTGACTTGGGACACCATAATGATTATTCCAAATGGCGGCTCTAAAAATTAAAATAAATAATCTCATTTCGAGTAATGTCACTTTAATTGAAAAAATTCTCTATCCCTAAAAAAAAGATGTGACATCGATAATTTATTCTCCATGATTAATTCAAACCATGCCTAATGCTTATAACCTATAGGATGAGAGAGTGACATACCAATTTTATTTATACCAATAATTTTATATTTTTTTACTAAAGGTCACCCTCCATTGAAGGCTGTTAATGAGAGAGAATCAGTCAAGTGCCTTGAATAACCAATATATAAATTTAAATATCACACTTGGTTGCTTTTTCTCACTTTAGCCTGCAAAACTATATTAGAAGTTAGATTTAGGAACACAAATAAGCTTGGGTCCCTTATTTTAACTAAAAGGATAAATCAAGCACCTCTAATTCCAACAAGGCAGAACATGCTTTTTATTTTTCACTATTGCCTTGAACAAATTTGTGCAACTATCCTTGAAGTGACTATTTTTACCACAATATATGCACTTATTTTCGTGAATTTTTGCATATTTAGGATCCAATTTAGACAAAAGTTTCCCATTTCCAATTCCGATCTTATTCCTGTTATGATTTTCTTTCAGCCAATTTAGTGCATCTGAGGACCTGTTCCACTTAGTGATTTTGGTAAATTAAGATTTATTCAAATTCTCTTGAAGTAATCTATTCTTTTCAATTTCAACATACAAATTTTGTTTTTTCCTTTTTAATTCCCTTTCAAGAGCAATCTGAAGCTCACAAATAATCCCTTATATTTATTTAGTACCTCCTTTGATTTCAGATTTCAAGTTTGAGTGCTTCATTTTCAATTTTAAAAACGTGAATCTGGTCCTTACAATCTTTGATTTGGTTTTCAAGTTCAACATTATTATTTTCAAGACTTAAGCAGTCTAATTTAATACTTGAAAAATTATTCATCAACCGATCATTATCAGCACTCAATCTATCAATTTCGTTCATTAAAGAAAGCATTACAAACATCAATTCTTTCTTAGATAGTGCATAAAAAAAAAATTGAGATCGAAATGTTTACTCATTAGCTTCATTCTCAGATATTGAGCCACTCATGGCCATCATAGCAAGAACTCCATCTTCATCAACTTCGCCTTCTGATTCTTCATCGAATTTGTCTTGAAAGGCTGCTAGCATGGCTCTTCTCAAGTTGTAATTAGATAACCGGGGACTTGAAACGCTAAAGGACCAGGTCCTTCGAATGTTCCTTCTTTATTTCACATATTGGGAAATCTTTGACTATATGGTCCAGTTTTCCACACTTTTCACATCCTTCGACTTGATTCTTTTGGAGCTCATAAGCCATCAAATTTTCAATTAGTTTATCCTTTGTCAATTTGTCCAGCTCCTTTACTTTTAGGATGCATGTAACCTTATGCTCCCATAAAGATGACATTATCCTTAAGATTTTCTTAACAAGTTCTTCAGAAGATAATTCCTTTCTAAGAGACTTGAGGTCATTAGTAATAAGAGTAAATCGATTATGCATGTCCTTTATTATTTCCCTATCATCGGTAGAAAATAATTCATAAGGAGTTCAATTTTAGACCTTTTTACCTGGTTAGTATCTTCATGAGCAACTTGCAAAGCATCCAGATATCTTTTGCTGAGGAACATGCAGAAATCCTGTTCATCTGGACCAAGTCCACAAGTTAGTATCTTTATAGCCTTACATTCTTCTCCAATATCTTGTAATCATTAACAGTGAATTCCCCTTTAAACTTTGAAATCTTTTGTCCACACCTACTTTTCTTGCAAGTAATCAAAAGTCCATCGATAGCAGTCTTATGGTTTGCAATACTCCTCTTGCAAAAACATCTTCATGTGATTTTTTTACCAACTATTGTGTTGACCATTAAATAGTGGTGGACAATTGGTGAATTGTCCTTCATTCATTCTAGGTGACGCACTCATCTTTAGGATCTCTAAAAGGTGTAAGCCCCGTAGTTGAGAGTCTGCACTGATACCAATTGTTATATTTGGTGCACCACTTACGCATCGGTATAAAATCCTCGGTCTTGTCATGTTCTCTTTCTAAACAATTAAATTAATAAAGTACGAAATTAAATACCACAGGAGATTTTTATGTGAAAACCTCTTTGCTCAAGGATGTAAAAATCACGACCCAACTCTGGGATTTGTCTCAACAAAACTTCATTAAAACAATATGCAAATTTAGATTACAAACTCTTATAACCTAAGAGACTAAATCCTAACCACTTGACTACCTACAACCACTCTAAGTGTAGCAAAACACTCAAGCTAACTCTAGCTTAAGATTTGGATTTTATTACAGTTAAAAACCTTTCAACAATGCTTCTTAAAGAAGTAAATAAGGTTATAATAGCAAACACCTATTACAAGATTTAGACAAACTAAAAAACTAAAGGAATCTTCAATATCAAGGTTTGGTTCTTCAGTTTGATCTCTCTTGCTCTCACTATTTGCATCTTGCTTTGTGTTCTCTCAACGTAGGCGCACTCTCATGTAAGAAGACAATGTCAAAGTATATGTGGGCGCATGCAATGGTTAGAAATAAACAAAGAAACTACAAAAGGTCTCTAAAGCCTAGAGAATAAAGGAAGTATAAGGAAATTATATTTCTTCCTTAAATAAATTTCAAATATAACTCTACTTTCTTATAAATTTGGTCTCCGAGTTAATAATAAAGATCCTCCAAGATTTTTTATTATTTGGATAGCTGTTAGGTCATAAAACCCAAATAAAATAATATTTCGCGCAAATGTAAATTTTACTCCTGCTAGGATTAAGTACCAATGTTTTACAAGAACCAACTGAAGAGCCCAGTCCTTCACCTACATGTTTGTTAATCATCAAAATTTCAATTTCTGACACACCTAAACGTGGATAAATCATATAAATAAGAAATACGACCTTCATAAGTTGCATATCTGAGTGCAAAACAAGATTTTAAAAATCACTTGTTGGGTTCATGAGAAGTTGAAAAAAGTTAAACCCCAGGACAGCGTTCTTGAGTTCGAGAAGGGGGAAGAGAAGGAGAAAGCAAAGAAAAAGCTTTTGGAGAAGAAGCAATTATGTGTCGTTGATCTGTCGAGTTTAATATTGTCCAAATATTATTTATTCATTAAAGAGTGGCTTAATTTCAATAAATTTTGACGTAGTAGCTGAATTTCAGTCAACAACCAAAAAGTGATTATTTTTAAAAATGTTTCGATTGTTCCGTACTGCTGTTTAAATTTTGCGACAGAAATTTATGTGTTATCATCGCCACTATTTTTACTGTTTATTTCCAATTCACCAATGTACCCGTGTTAATTCACTAGTTCTATTCATGATTTTAGAGAGAGGAGGATAGTTTCAAGTGAACCCAACCCCTCCCCTTTACATCCGCCCCTGTTAGTACAGAGAAGTTAACTTACCACATATGATTTGGCTTATAGATCACCGATTGTATTGTATCACCTCCGATAGGAATAAATGAGCTTAACTCCTGTAACTTCATTATCTTTATTCCTTTTATGATTGATATTAGATAATTAATCATGATCTTTCGCAAGATTTAGACAAATGAAAAAATATTACCTAATTTTTTAAAACCAATTTGAAAATCAGATCGTTCTCCTCGCATTCAGTATTATCTCTACTTTATAAGGAGGACAGCCCTTCAATTAGATCTCATATTAGAAAAGCACCGGAGCATACTCCTGCCTGCTTCATTGCATCTTTTTTCTGGACCAATTGCATACGAAGAACTCATTCTTCTGCACCAATCGAACAACCGTCCTTTAGTTCGCACCATTTACCTTGAGGGGAATTTTAAGTGAATCACTATAGTGATTTCTAGTAGTGATCTTTGTACATCGTAATGAACTCACAGGTTCATATCTACTTACTACGCAATGGATGTTTATTGAATTCAGATAAAACCCGATACCTTAAAACTGCATCCTAATACCTTAAACTGCATCGGCCTGCATAGCATTTGGGAACTATGTATTTAACCCAAGACTAGGACTTCCCTTTTTCAGATTTTGGAAGAGGCCATATATTCTGGTGTCTGAGCAATATAGACAAACGACGAAAAAAGAAACATTACCGACAACACATAAATTATTGCTGGCAACATTATGCTATTATTTAGAAGCTTACAAAATGTAACTATTAAACACATTCTCCACGCGACTACATTAAACACAGACAAACTTCTTGAAACGAGTCTTTAGAGTCTAGCACAATTATTCAATGTGCTATTTAGTAATCTTCTGGAGCCAAGGGTTGATGGTGAGTGTGGATTGGAGCTATTTCAGATTGTATAAGCCCAAACTCATAGATAAGTCCAGCAATGGCTGCACCTATAAATGGGCCCAACCAGTAGATCCAGTGGTTCCTCCACCTCCAGCCCACAAGAGCAGGCCCAAATGCCCTTGCAGGATTCATTGATGCTCCTTCAAAAGGCCCACCCACAAATATATTAGCCCCAACTATGAAAGCAATGGCAAGAGGTGCAATGATCCCCAAACTTCCCCTCTTTGGATCAATGGCAGTTGCATATACTGTGTATACCAGCCCAAATGTCATTACTATTTCCATCACAAGTGCGTTCAAGTTGCCAACTCCTGCTGCTACTCCGAACCCCAGTGGCCTCTGAACCCACAAGAAATCTTTAATTAACTCAAAGATGAGACTTCGAGAGTCAATTTGACTCAACTTCGAAACTAAATTGAATCAGATCAACTCAATATTATATCCAAAACTCTCTATAGAAAGTATTGTAAGTTACTTACAATTCTATATGATAAAAAATATATTTGAAAATGTTGGTCAAAATTAACATGTCAAGAGTAATTGTATAATGAATTAGCTAGCTGCTGTCAAGGACCAAATAAGAGGAAATGCACAAGGAAAACCAGAATAAACAAGACTAGAGTATTCACCAAAAACAAGCTGATTGAGCAAGAAAGAGGAATAGGAAAAATACAACAGTATGAATATGACAGGAAAATACCCTGACACAAATAGCTCGCCGGATTAAGTGTTTACATTTTCCAATCGATATACATAAATTATACACTATTTATACACAAAGTATATACGGATTATACACTAATATGTCCAATGTCTATTTTTAATTTAAGCAGTTAGGTGAGCTGACTATTTAGGTGAATTAATTATTCAAACATATATATATATATATATATATATGGAGATATGACTCATTCTCCGTGTTGGAGGGTGGAAATATTAAATATTTATTAAATACATCCAAAGTGGCTACATCTATCTTACCAAGCCATCAGTAGCAAGCCTCAACAAGGCAGAGGCTACAACAGCACCAAGGAGCTGAGCAACCCAATAATAGACGGCTCGAAGAACGCTAACCCTGCCACCCACGAGGGCACCAAAGGTGACAGCCGGGTTAATATGTCCTCCTGAGACGTTCATGCTCGATGCTACTGCTGCAAAGAGCGATAGTGCATGTGCCAGTGCAATGGCCGTCAATCTTGATGCTCCTAAAGCTGTGTCGGGATACAACTTATCTGCACATACATTCACATTCAGAGTTATATATAGCTTTTTTGCATGCATCATCGGGCAGAGCAGTAAATGATTTCAAATGCAATTTTACTAGGAGACCAATGTTACAACGGATTTAAGTTATATACACGTGAACAAAAATTTACAACATCAACACAATTTGACTAATTAATATGTTCTTTCTCTAATAATTAAGGTAACCATATATATATATATATATCACTATCAGGCTTGACATTAACAGTTACTCTAGTATATATTTATTATTATAAGTCAATTTTGTGTAAAAAATACTGTATACAATTGTGAGTGCACAAAACTCAAATGCAACGAGAGTCAACCGAAAGATTTCGATGCAGAATTGGTGTAGTTATTTATTTACCAAGAGCAAGAGCAGAGCCTTCCCCTGCAAAGACGAAGATGAAGGTAGAGAGGAACTCGGACAAGGTGGCTCGCATGGAATCAGGGTGAGTTGCCTCATCCACCCTCCCAAAGGCATATCTGCGCGGTGGCTGCATGACCTCTGATTATTCTAATTAAACCTTTTTTTCTTATTTGGACCAACAGCCTTTACACTCACTATTAATTCTTGTTTACTTGAGAAGAAAAGATAAAGATAAAGATGAAGAGATAAGAGAAAGACGAGAACGATCGATCTTGTCGAGGGGGTTATAGTAGTGGGTTCCAGATACATAGAAATGGAATTAAGTGGACACTTGGGAGAACTTATGCATGAATACTGACACGTACTGCGTACTTGCATGCGTTGTCTATTCCATCCAATCAACACCGTATTCATCTATACTCTCTTACATCTATATATGCAAAAATCCAAACGCCATAATTGACTTAATTAACTTCAACACCAAGTCTACTACTTGAATGCAATTCAACCATCTATCTTTTATTTTCTTTTTAACCTCCTCATCCGGTCCGTATCGGCGTTTCAAAATTTGATGATTATGAATTTTATTATTTTAATACAAATTTATTAATAGCAAAAAAGACTAAATTAGGGCACATTGGTCTTTTCGATCTGTTTTTAAATAATTCAATTTTGGTCGGTTCAATATATTTTGAATTAATTCAATTCGGATCAACTCGATTTGTTTTCAATTTATTTAATTAAATATATAAAATTTTTAGTGCATAAATAAATAAGTGATCATCAAGCTGAATAGGTTTTGTCTAATGCGATCAGATTTTTTCGATTCAAATTCTTGAATAATTTGATTAGAAAACATTAAAAAAATAAAAATTTAAAATAAACAAATACAATGCGTCAATTTACATATAGCTAGATTAGTATGTATTATCTCTGTTGATACTATCATTCTAAAAAAAATTGAAAACCAAAGGAAAAAAATATATATTAGAAGGATACAAATAGAAAATAATTAAAATCATGTTTAAATAATAATTTAAAAAAAAACAAAAAGGAAGCAAATAAATAATTCAATAAATAGTAAAAATTGGCTACAAAGAGAGAGGGAATGCAAAGATGAAGATTGAAAGAATCCATACATATATATATATATATATATATATATATATATATATATATATATATATATATATATATATTGGGACATAAGAAAGATGACGTGGCACTCTATTAGATTTGGAAGGACTATTTATCTATTTTCTAATTTATTTTGCCTTTCAAAAATTTAGATTTAGTCTTAGTTTTAAAAATATGAAAATATTTTCCCTACTGAACAGTCGCTTCTCTGTTGAAAAGTCTTTTTCTGCATCGCAGAATTTTGTATCTGGAATTTCTAACCCAACTACGACATTTTCTTCCTTCCTCTCTCTGGCGCGCACATGTAATTCAGAGTTCGTCAATTTTGGTAATTTTGTTAAATCGTAAGTAGTTACTTTGTAGTTAGCAATTGAACAATTGGCTTTGAATCTCTACTTACAAAGAACAACTTCAGCCGGTAATCCTAATTTATTTCCTCGGCGCTTTTTTAATTGTATGGGATCGAACTTGAACCGCTTGTGTAGAGATAAATCGGATTCGAATTTATACGGTTGGTGTCAATTATAACTACTGCTCGATAGGCCGGGATCGAGGCATCAAAGATCGAAAATCGAGATCGAGCATCATTGAATCGGAACTCGGAGCCATGATACCTGAGATGAGATCGTTGAGGTCGATTAGGGTAAAATGTCTTAGGGTAAAATTATCAGATTTGTGTAACGGAAAGACCAGAAATCCCGTGATATGTAAATATCTCGGCGGGAATCAGGAAGGACGTTGACATAAGTGAATCAAGGGATATTTTACCTTGTAAATAGATTTTTTACCTTGTATAAGAATTATTCCCCTTCTTATATAAAGGGGTAGCGCCTTTCTAAAAGGCATCTCAAAAAACAATTATCAATATACAGAAAAGAATTCTGCTCTTGTTATTTCTTTATTCATTTGATTCATATTTGTCCATCTTAAATCAATCGAGGCCAAGCTATTCTAGACTTGTGGTTTGCATTCTCTCTCAATTTATTTACTGAATTTAGTCTCTATTTTATTATTTATTATTTGTATCAAACCAAATCACGTGTCCTTAAAACCACGTACAAATTTAATTGTTATCCGAAGCCAAGGGTAAACAGTTTAGCGCCCACCGTGGGGCTAAGGATAATAGTGAGCGTTTGATACAGTTTTCTGTCACACAAATTATTTTACACTTGCTCTGTGAAGTATCTTGGATTTCAGGTTACAGTACAACTATGTCGCACTCACAATCTGTGCCTCTGTATGTCGATAATGAATTTGATCATCAGGGTGAAAACAACACCGTAGCGCTCAGCGATGAAGTTCCGGTCGATACTAATTCACAAATGGCGGTCGATGTATTTCGAACTACTGACTCGTCAAACAGTGTTAGTAGAGAACACCGATCAACAACTCAGGAACCCCAAAACGACGAATGGGACGGGATCAACCTACATGTTGCAAGCCCAGCAAACGGCCATTGCTCAACTATAAAATCGAAGCCAAATATCGAACAAAGTTGAGTTCGACCATTCTCGGGGAGTCATTCCTGAGAACGAACCAATCGCAGAGGAACCGAATGAAGGCGGATCGAGGGAGAACTCCGGGATCATGAGGATGCTCGAGGAACTACCCAGACGAGTCAAGTCTGGCGAAAAGAAGATCAAGGCTAACGATAAAAAGGTGGAAACATACAATTCCAGGGTGGATCAAATCCCAGGACCACCCCCGATATTGAAAGGCTTGGATTACAAAAAGTTTGTATATAAACCTTTCCCGTCAAGCGCCGCGTCCAAAACCAATACCCAAGAAATTTCGCATGCCGGAAATTCTCAAGTACAACGGGACAACCGATCCAAACGAGCATGTGACCGCATACACATACGCTATAAAGGGAAATGACTTAGAAGACGACGAGATCGAGTCCGTTCTTTTGAAAAAGTTCAGAGAAATCTTGTCAAAAGGGGACATGACTTGGTATCACAACTTACCCCCTAATTCCATCGACTCTTTTGCTATGCTTGCAGATTCCTTTGTAAAGCCACATGCAGGCGCTATCAAAGTGGAAACGCGGAAATCGGACCTGTTCAAAGTCAGACAAAAGGATAATAAGATGATTAGAGAATTTGTATCTCGTTTTCAGATGGAGCGGATGGACCTGCCACCGATCACTGACGATTGGGCCGTTCAGGCCTTCACCCAAGGGCTCACCGCTCGAAGTTCAACGGCTTCACAGCAACTTAAGCAGAACTTGATAGAATATCCGGCCGTCACATGGGCGGATATACATAAACGATACCTGTCGAAGATCAGAGTCGAGGATGACCAACTTGGAGCCCCTTCGGGATCTATTTACCCCATCAGAACTCATGATAGGGTTCGAAGGGATATCCATCAGGAACCGAGACTGAATAGAGATCGGCATCGGCCATATCATGGGGATAGAAAAATCATTCCAGCAAGGCAGGACTCCCCGAGACGCAAAAGAAGAAACGATCATGGTCGGAGCAACCGGGGGACCATGATGAGAAGCCATTTTGAGAAAACCACCGGTCACCGAGAAGCACCGCGGTTATCGAAATACAACTTCAACATTGATGCGGCTACTCTCGTATCAGCTATTGGTCGTATCAAGGACACTAAGTGGCCTCGACCGTTACAATCGGATCCTGCCCAAAGAGACCCCAATTTGATATGCAAATATCATGGTACACACGGACATATGACAGAAGATTGTCGACAGTTAAGAGAGGATGTGGCACGGTTGCTCGAAAACGGACATCTTCGAGAATTTTTGAGCGATCGAGCCAAAAATCATTATGGAAACAGGAATAAACAAGCGAACCACGAAGAGCCAAAACACACGTTTATGATTATTGGCGTAGTAGATACACCCCAAGGTCCGGTACTGAAGCGCACCAAGATATCCATCACCCAGGAAAAGCGCACTCGGGATTAGGCGATGGAGGGAATCTTACATTTCAGCGAAGGAGATGCAGAAGGGATTATGCAACCTCACAACGACGCGCTAGTGATATCTGTGCTTATACACAGGACTAAAGTAAAGCGCGTATTGGTCGATCAAGGCAATTCGGCCAACATAATCCGATCATGGGTTATAGAACAACTCGGGCTGACTGATCGAATTTTCCCTACAGTTTGGGTACTTAATGGATTCAACATGACGTGTGAAACAACCAAAGGCGAAATAATGTTGCCGATAAACACTGCCGGTACCATTCGAGAGACAAAATTCTGCATAATCGGTGGAGACATGAGGTACAATGCCCTGTTCAGGAGACCATGGATCCACAACATGAGAGCAATGCATTCGACCCATCATCCGATGGGATTATAACAGTTTACGGGGAGCAACCGGCTGCGAAAGAGATGTTCGTAGTAGAAGAAGTAACATCGGTACCAGTAGCTCCTTCGCAAAAGGTCAAATAGCAATCACAGGCATCATCCTCGGCAAACGGAGATGAACAAGTGCATCTCGAGGATGACAGCTACGGAGTCCCCAGGTCATTCGTCAGTCCCGATGATTCCGATGGAACCAAATCGACAATCGAGGAACTCGAGCCAGTTTCACTCCGAGAAGACTCACCAGATCGAAAGGTATACCTGGGCTCGGGCCTAAGTTTCAAGCTCAGGGCAAAACTTATCCAATTCCTTATAGCTAAAGAAGATTCCTTCGCTTGGTCCCACCTCGACAAAACAGGTATACTATCAGAGATAACAACCCACAAGATAAGCCTCGATCAGAAGTTCCGACCGGTCAAGCAAAAAAGGAGGCCTCAGTCCGAGATCAAACACGCATCATCAAGGATGATGTAACTAAGCTTCTAAAGATAGGGTCCATTCAGGAGGTTAAATACCCAGAATGGTTAGCAAACGTAGTAGTAGTCTCTAAAAAGGGGAATAAATTAAGAATGTGCGTAGACTATAAGGATTTAAACAAGGCATGCCCTTAAGATTCTTTCCCTTTACCCAACACCGATCGCATGATCGATGCCACCGCTGGCCATGAGACCCTTAGCTTTCTCAATGCTTACTCTGGTTATAACCAAATACGAATGGACCCCGATGACCAGGAAAAAACACCCTTCATCACTAAGTATGGCACATACTGTTACAACGTGATGCCATTTGGGTTAAAGAACGCAGGAGCCACTTACCAACGCCTAGTAAATTGAATGTTTGAAAAACAACTAGGGAAAACGATATATTGATGATATGTTAGTTAAGTCCTTGCGAGCAGAGGACCATTTGAAACATTTGCAGGAAACATTCGATGTGCTGAAACAATACAACATGAAGCTGAATCCGGAGAAATGCGCGTTCGGTGTGGGCTCAGGCAAATTCCTCGGTTTCATGGTCTCAAATCAAGGAATAGAAATCAACCCTGAGAAGATCAAGGCTATCGAAGACATCACAGTTGTGGATAATGTAAAGGCTATACAAAAGCTGACAGGCCAGACAGCCGCTTTGGGACGATTAATTTCGAGATCATCCGATAAAAGCCACCGATTTTTCAATCTATTGAAAAAGAAGAACAACTTCTCGTGGACCCCGGAGTGCCAACACGCATTAGAAGAACTTAAAAGGTACCTGTCTAGCGCACCTTTGCTGCATACATCGAAAATAGGGGAGCGACTGTACCTCTACCTTGCCGTCTCGGAAGTAGCGGTAAGTGGAGTCCTAGTTCGAGAGGAACAAGGTAGGCAGTTTCCAATTTATTATGTTAGCAGAACATTAGGCGAGGCTGAAACTAGATACCCTCATTTAGAAAAACTGGCACTCGCTTTATTGAGTGCTTCCAGGAAACTGAAACCTTACTTCCAATGCCACCCTATATGCGTCATAACGACTTATCCGTTAAGAAACATAATACATAAGCCCGGGCTCTCCGGCCGACTGGCCAAATGGGCTATCGAAGTAAGCGGGTATGATATCGAATATCGACCCTGAACCGCGATTAAATCTCAGGTGTTGGCGGATTTCGTCGCCGATTTTGCGCCATCGCTAATACCCGAGGTCGAAAGAGAGCTAATGACCGGATCGAGGACTCCTTCGGGAGTGTGGACCTTGTTCACAGATGGTGCCTTGAACGCGAAGGGATCGAGGCTTGGTATCGTGCCAAAGCCCCCAACCGGTAATACGATTCGACAATCTATCAAGACTGTAAAACTAACTAACAACGAAGCGGAATATGAGGCTATGATTGCAGGTTTAGAACTAGCCAAAGGCCTGGGAGCGGAGTAATCGAAGCTAAGTGCGATTCCCTCCTTGTGGTGAATCAAGCCAACAGGACTTTCGAAGTTAGGGTTGGTCGAATGCAGAGATATTTAGACAAGCTACAAGTTACACTGCATAGGTTCAAAAAATGGACCCTACAACACATACCTCGAGAGCAAAACAGTGAGGCCGATGCCCTCGTCAATCTAGGATGATCGGTCGAAGATGATGAGATCGAATCCGAAAAGGTCGTACAGCTCATGAGGTCAATAGTGGAAGAAGGCCACGCCGAAATCAATTCAACAAGTGTGACTTAGGATTGGAGGAACAAATACATAGAGTATCTAAGCTCCGGTAAACTCCCCTCGGACCCAAAAGAATCAAGAACCTTGCGCACAAAGGCGGCTCGGTTCTATTTATCCGATGACGGAACCTTATTTAGAAGAACGTTCGGTGGCCCCCTCGCGATATGTCTCGGACCAGGCGACACCGAATACATTTTAAGAGAAATACACGAAGGCACTTGCGGGAATCATTTCGGTGTCGAACCCCTGATCCGAAAAATAATCAGGGCAGGTTATTATTGGATCGATATGGAAAAGGACGCAAAGGAATTCGTTCGCAAATGTAATGAATGTCAAAGACATGCCCCGATGATCCATCAGCCCGGGGAAACGTTGCATTCGGTCTTATCACCATGGCCGTTCATGAAATAGGGAATGGACTGTTATAACCCATATTTGTACGTGTTAGATTACACTGTAAGATAGTCTACCTTGGTTCGAGAAGGGAATTACCTTTGAGACAATAAGAGTTTAGTCCTATTGGTCCTAAACGATGCAAAGGTGTACAAGGGCGGTTAACANAGATTTGTGTAACAGAAGGACCAAAAATCCCGTGATACGTAAATATCTCAGCGAGAATCACGGCAGAAATCAGCAAAGACGTTGAAGTCATAAATTCTAGGGATATTTTATCTTGTAGATAGGTTTTTTACCTTGTATAAGACTCATTCCCTTCCCTATATAAAGGGGCAACATAATTGTAAAAGGCATCACAAAAAGAACGATCAATATACAAAAAATACACTCTGCTCTAATTATTTTCTTTATCTATTCTGCTTCATACTTGTCTATCTTAAAGAATTCTATCAAGGTGAAGCTATTCTAGATTGGCGGTTTGCATTATTTCTCAATTTACTTACTGAATTTAGTCTTTATTTTTATTCATCCTTTATTTGTATCAAACCAAATCACATGTCCTTAAAACCACATACAAATTTAATTGTTATCCGAAGCCAAGAGTAAACAGGACCCTACAACACATACCTCGAGAGCAAAACAGTGAGGCCGATGCCCTCGCCAATTTGGGATCATCGGTCGAAGATGATGAGATCGAATCCGAAAAGGTCGTACAGCTCATAAGGTCGGTAGTGGAAGAAGGCCACGCCGAAATCAATTCAACAAGTCTGACGTGGGATTGGAGGAACAAATACATAGAGTATCTAAGCTCCGGTAAGCTCCCCTCGGACCCAAAAGAATCAAGAACCTTGCGTACAAAGGCGGCTCGGTTCTGTTTATCCAATGATGGAACCTTATTTAGAAGGACGTTCGGTGGCCCCCTCGCGATATGTCTTGGACCGGGCGACACCAAATACATTTTAAGAGAAATACACGAAGGCACTTGCGGGAATCATTCCGATGTCGAACCCCTGATCCGAAAAAAGAGGTTATCTAACGCGAAGGGGAAATGGAAAGAGATATTGCCTGAAGCCCTATGGGCGTATCGTACAATCTATAAAACCAGCACCGGAGCCACCCCTTCTCCCTAGTGTACGGTGCTGAGGCTTTGATACAGGTCGAAGTTGGTGAACCAAGTGTCAGGTTCTACTATGCAACCGAGGAATCGAATCGCGAGGCTATGAATACGAACTTGGAACTATTGGACGAAAGAAGGGAAACAGCCCTTGTTCGATTAGCCGCCCAAAAACAAAAGATCGAAAGATACTACAACAAGAGAACCCATCTTCAACATTTCAACATCGGAGATCTAGTACTCAGGAAAGTCACACCGAACACTCGAGACCCGAACGAAGGGAAATTGGGACCAAATTGGGAAGGACCTTATTCCATAATAAAGATCATCGAAAAGGGATCGTACAAGCTCGGAACAATGGACGGTGAACAGCTGCCAAACAATTGGAACATAAATCACTTGAAACGATACTACTGTTGAGGTATGGTCATTCACTCTTCATTTTTTGCTTGTTTTTATGTTACATCGACAAACTAAAACTCGCAGGTATCAAGTAAAGTAACCTCGAATCGAAAAGTACAGGACTTTAGGACTGAAAGCACGCGTTGCACTCTTTTTCCCTTCGACCGATTTTGTCCCAAATTGGGTTTTACGACAAGTTTTTTAACGAGGCAACCAGAAAACATGCTAACTTATATTCGAAGACCGGTCGTATATCGAAGACAACAATATTTGGTTCTAAACTTCGATCGACCTCAAATATCGGAAGACTGCTTAGCTACTTCAATTCGGGGAAACTTCTCAAAGATTATTAGGAATCGATATAAGGGTCAAACGGTCAAAGGAACCGTACCCAAATAGATGATCTATCCCCTTAATAAATTGTACAAGCACATGAATATGAATAAAGTTCTCTTGCACCAATATTCTGTCTCCAAGCCCAAGGGCTGTTTCGATTTTCTTTGTTCAATCAAATACTGACATTATTCAGGGATTCATCCGAAAATCAAATTTAATCAAAGAGGAATAAGACCTACTAAGGCAAAACCCCGATTTCTTAAAAGGCCAAGGCCGTACCGAGTTAATAAAACTCAAAGGGGAATAAGACCTGCTAAGGCAAACCCCGATTTCTTAAAAGGCTAAGGCCGTACCGAGTTAATGAAACTAGAAGGGGGATAAGACCTACTGAGGCAAGCCCCGATTTCTTAAAAGGCTAAGGCCACACTGAGTTAATGAAACTCGAAGAGAAATAAGACCTATTAAGGCAAACCCCACATCTTTATGAGGCTAAGGCCCTATCAAGTTAATCGGAGGAAAGAAAAGTCTACCAAGGCATATCCCAAAATTGGCCAAATCCAAACTGAGTTCGAAGAATAGAAAATTCACCAAGACGAACATTGGTTCTAATAAAAAGAATCGAAACAAGTCAACAAGGAAAGGGAAAAAGACTTTTATATATATATATGCACAAGATATGTTTACAAAGGTGGGGACTTCATTACAGAAAAAAAAGAAAAAAAAGAGAAAGAAGGCGCTTCATTCCGAGTTCTCGGAGTCATATTCTTCCGGGAAGGCTTATTTTCTGGCTTCGACTTTGATCTTTTTGGCATCATCGATCTCGGTTGATAGATCGAAGCCCCGAGCTTGTATTTCCTCGAGAACGGATCGGCGAGTTTGACACTTAGTGTAATCAACCAAATTTTTGATTGATCTTGAGCGGCCTCGGCGTCGGCCCTGTACTGGGCCACCAACTCATCGGCCTCAGCCTTGGGTGCAGCAACCTCCGATCTCGTCATCTGCAGCTCGTTGACCAAAACATCACGATTCGAGGTTAGCACGTTGACTTGGGATTGAAGCACGTCGATGCTCTTAGTCAGAGCCCCGATTTTCCCTTTTTCCTCCGTAGTTGGGTTTCCGATAAAACCATTTGAGCTCGGAGGGCCTCCTTTTCTGAAACCAGCAGATCCATCCTGTTTCTCCATTCATTGGTTTCTGCTTTGGCCTCACTTGCCTTAGATCGGAGTCGGGTTATTTGGTCGAGCTGCCGCCCCATCTGCTCGACTAAGCCGAAATTCTCTCTCCGTACAAAATCCAGTTCGGCCCGAAGGTTTGTCATCTCCCCTTCGAGTCGCTCGCAACGCGCCGATTCTTCCCTTTGACGAAGATAAGCCTCATGATGAAGCACCGAGGCCTACAAGTACAAGAGAAAGTATGGTAGTTAGTCGAAGTTAAAATACAAAATAGTGAACACCAGATAAGGCTTATCAGAAACTTACCTTATTCAATGCTTGTTGAGCCTCATTGAACAAGTAGGGTACGTCCACCTCATTCATCGCAGCCTGATCCTCTTCGGTCACCAAACACCGAAGATAGATGGCCACCCCTACAGGAGCGGAAAGGACCCTAGCATCTTCGGGAATGGCGAACGTTATTATCCGCTTTCGATCAGGATCAGAACTTGGAGCAGGAAATCTATCGACTAGCTTCGGACCGAAAGATGCCTTGCTCGTTCCAGTGGAGGGACTTTTCCTCGATACTTCTAGATTAATGAGCCCAAAAGTATCTTTAGCAGATGCCGAATCCACGCCATCGAAGAAACCTTGGAAAGGGCCTTCCGGTACATGGCTCCTGCCCGGGGAGTGTCCTTTTTTGGCTCGGGCCTCGTTTAAGGTCGCCTCCGAGAAGGAACGGGAGTCTATTGTTTCTATGGGACCTGAGATTCCCTGCGCGCCCCTCTTACATTGGCGGAAGCCCTAGTTCTCGCCCCTATTTCGGGGCCCTCGGCTCGATGAAGGTGTGTTTCATCGGCCCTCTGCTCGGGGACTGCCTGTCCTTCAGTTCGAGGCGGCTCGTTGCCTAAAGGACCGAAATCTTCGACTTCCTCGGACTCGTCTCTTAACCGATAAATTGAGTCCGAGTTCTTGGGCTTACGAGCTATCCTTTTCCTCAGTCTCTTTCTCTCGGGCTAGGAAGAACTGGGGACTTGTTTCCTCTTTTTCTCTTTCTCCTGCTCTGAAGCAGGGGGCTGGCAGGGAACCTCACTACCAGAGGACGCTGGTCTCAATTCAACGTCCTTTGATAGACCTGCAAATGAAGAGTAAAGCAAATTAGAAATCGACAACATAAGACGCAGAGTTTAAACTTAATCTGTCTCACCATGATTTTTGGCCTCCCATCGGCCCTTCGAGATCTCGCGCCAGGCACGTGCCGAATAAGTTCTTTGGGACACCACTTTTTCGACCCATTCTTTCAGGTGCATAATCGTGGCCGGCGTTCGAGATATAGCTACAGCATGTGGAATTGGTTAGTGAAAGAACGAAGGAAAAATATCGAACAAGTTGATATATGGGATAGCACTTACGGTTCATGTTCCACTTTTCAGGGAACGGCATGTCTTCAACCGGAATCAGGTCCGATGTTTTCACCTGAATGAATCGGCTAATCCAACCTCGATCCCTATCCTCATCAATGCTCGAGAAGGGGGATTTGCTTGCCCGGCGAGCAAGTTTTATTAATCTCCCTCGGAAAATTTGGGGACTGTATAACCGCAGGAGATGATCGACGGTCAAAGGGTGTCTGTCGATCTTGCTTACAAAAAAGCGAAAGAGAACAACTATTCTCCAGAAAGAAAGGTGAATCTGGTCCAACATTACCTCATACCTTTTGCAAAAGGCAACAATGATGGGGTCCAACGGGCCCAACGTGAAGGGATAAGTGTAAACACTCAAGTAGCCCTCCACGTGGGTGGTGATCGCCTCTTCCGGTGCGGGAACAACCACGCATTTACCAACCCAGTTACAATCTTCTTTAACCTTGTCGATGATTTTGCCGTAATCGAATAAATGTACCTAGTGACCGGTTCGCACTGACCCGGTACTGAAGAAGCCTTCTCTAGCTTAAAATCGGTACCGATCGAACACCCAGTCGGTACGGACGCTTTCAAAGGAGGTTCGGTCGCAGTTTCCTCAACAACAACAGGGTGAGGATCTTCAGTAGGTTGAGAAGAAGAAGGGGGTCTGTTTCTGGGGGATGGATTTAGAGGTTTTTGCGATCGTTAATTAGGATCAATTTGATATTTCGTTTCTTTTGAAGTGACGCCCCGAATTCCGTGTCACGCGCGCCATAAGTATGTCTTTATTTGACCTAATCGAAAAGTTGCAGCTCATGTCGTTTTTCATCATTACTCTCCAAAAAACGAGGGGACTATCTGTATGGAGTCGAACTTGGACGCTTGTGAAGGGATAAATCAGGTTTGAATTTATACGATTGGTGTCAATTATAACTACTGCTCGATAGGCCGGGATCGAGGCATCAAGGATCGAAGATCGAGACCGAGCATCATCGAATCGTAACTCGGAGCCATAATACCTGAGATGAGATCGTTGAGGTCCATTAGGGTAAAATTATCAGATTTGTGTAACGGAAGGACCAGAAATCCCGTGATACGTTAATATCTCGACGGGAATCACGACGGAAATCAGCAAGGACGTTGACATCGGTGAATCAAGGGATATTTTACCTGGTAAATAGATTTTTTACCTTGTATAAGAATTATTCTCCTTCCTATATACAGGGGTAGCGCCTTTGTAAAAGGCATCTCAGAAAACAATTATCAATATACAGAAAGAAGTCTGCTCTTATTGTTTCTTTATTCATTTGATTCATATTTGTCCATGTTAAATCAATCGAGGCCAAGCTATTCTAGACTTGTAATTTGCATTCTCTCTCAATTTATTTCCTGAATTTAGTCTCTATTTTATTATTCATTATTTGTATCAAACCAAATCATGTGTCCTTAAAACCACGTACAAATTTAATTGTTATCCGTAGCCAAGGGTAAACATTAATATTAATTGTATTTTTCTAAAGAATTTTCTTCCTCAATTTTCATTTCAATTTTTCCATGTTTAGTTTAAAAGCCTTTTTCTCTCCATCTTTTTCTTTTGGTGGATAACAGCCGGCAAGGAATTCTGTCTAACGAAAGCTTTCTCTAAACCAAGTTTTGACCCTAAAACTTTGTCACAAAAGTCAATCATCTTGTCCATCTGAGTCCAACATCGTATCATCGACCCATTCACTTTCATACTCATTCATATATATGGTTGAATTTTTCACCTTCTGATCATTATCTAACCTTTTGTTTTTTTTCGTTTTCTCTTCTTTTCTTGAATGGTGCAGTGGTAAGTACGGCCTTGAAAAAGCAAAAAAATGGAGAAGTATGTACAGATTACAAATGTTATCTTATTATTCGGTCAAAATAGGTTTATGTCATATATCGCAGAAAGGTCAAACTTTAACAAGGTTTTTATTACCTTATTCAATTGAGAGTGGTACTGAAGTACCAACGACTCCGCAAAGTAAGCATTCTTTTATGGTTGACAAACTCTTTTTTCTTTTTTAAATAAATATAATGTCCATCTCGCTAACAAAATATATCTGATCTTTAGATCTTTTGGTTTTAACGCCTGCAAGGTTGCACCACATATTTATGAAAACCATTCACATATTGAAGATAGTCTATTTCTTAGGCAAACATTTGAACTATCACACTCTTATTTAGTGGAATTTGTTTAACTTCAACTGTAATTATTTATTTTTATGGTATGTAGAACCTTCTTCTTGGCATGTATCTGATGGTATCCCATCTGATTGGCTCTTTAAACCTTCTAGACTCCATCTGTTATTAAAATTGTGTGTGTTAATTATTTCTTGGATTTCTTCACTAATTATAACCGTGTGAATTTGCTCTTAATCTGTTGTATTTCTATACTGTTTGACATCATATGGAGTATCAACCTCAGTGTATGCAAATGATGGACTGATATAGGCGTGTTTTGCTTTTATCTTGCTCAAATAGCAACCCTTTGATAAATAGGTTGTATCTATGAATGGATCAGATTGGTTGTGACCTAGAACATGCTTATTTTGTTTACTTTCTTGAGTTTGACTAGTTAGATTGGATTTGTAATGGTTAGTAAGTAATGTACCACTACTGAAACTTTAGCCTTGCTACTCGCCAGAGGTAAATCTCCTCTTTTTGATTTTATGATTTGCTTCTCTCTCTCTTACTTTCGTTGGCGTTTCTTTATCTCTGTATTCGGAATTCTTGATGATGAAGTCGAGAAGTTGTTTCATGTGATAACTAATAAGGGGAAAGAATGTAACAATTGGGTTTTAATATAGAAAACTCAAAATTACATGTGGGCTTTGGAGAAGTTGAAGAAATAGAAAGTGTATAGGGAAAGAAGGCAACAATTAGGTTTAAGATAGAAAACTCAAAATTAAATGTGGGCTTTGGAGAAGTTGAAGAAATAGAAAGTGTATAGGGGAAATTTTTGGAAGAGTATTGGTGTGAAGAAGAAAAGGAGGAAAATTGAATTGTTGAAGGTGAGAAGAGGGATGAAGTTATTGAAGTAAAAATGAGATAAGCATTGGAGCGGAAGAAACGAGTATGGTGGAAGGCTTCTCGAAATTTTATGGTTTAAGGGTTAGACCTGTTTGGAGTTTCTTTTATAGTTATTATTGTTTTGGTTCGTAAATTGTGTAGGATGAAGAAAAACACAACGGATTTAGAGATGGATGTTACTTCGTACCAATATAGATGACAAGGTTAGTAATTTCTCCATGCTTGGAGTAATGCTATACCATCTCAAGACTGTTATGCATCAACTTTAATAAAGCTAAAAAACATTAACTTTTACCTTTATTAGAATCTTTGTACGATGTTTTCTTCAGCGTGTTTTTGGAGGCTTCATATGGCGATGGCTCATGAGATGACCTAGAAGAAATTTTTAGTGAAGAGGAGCTACGATATTATGGTTCAAATGTTCGACGACTTTTGATTGAAAGTGATGTGTATTGAGAGATTTTAATATTTTTATTATAAGACCTATGTAGAGCTTGGGAAAGGCAGGCTTATGATAAGATTCAACTCTATGAATGAAGAATTTATCAGCCTCTGAATGGCATTACACCTGTGGTATATTTTCGATTTTATTTCATATGTAATATATCTCTGTATCATATGTATTTTGCTTTATTAATTCAAGAAATCTGCCTGCTTTTGCTATTTTCGACATATTTTTTTTGGATTTGCTATATTTGCTTTCCAGTTGTCTAAGTTCTTGCCAAGACTATCCAAAAGGAACGAACATCTTTAGATAAATGAAGAGTCGACACAGTTTTTTCCAGTTTTGAGTTTTATGAAAATGGCTTCAATTGATTGAGCATATTGTTTGTTGCTTGGTTGCTTTTACTTGTACAGACTCTTAGATTTGCATTGTATCAAAGTTAATATTTTGAATTTTGATTTGGTTGATTTGTAGTTTCATGTGAATAGCTTTCTTTATTGTGTACTTTCAGAATTAATATTTCGGAGTAGATTGTATTAAGAAAAATCAGTGATTTCGATAAGCACTTCACTTATTGATTTAATTTGAAAAACCGTAAATAGCATAAAAGCCAGTATCACCAAAGCTAAAAAAATATTTGCGAAATTAAGCTCTCGATATAGGTAAAAATTGAAAGTATAACATTACAAAATTAAGCTCTTGAAATAGGTGAAAATTGGTAGTATTGAATGTTGTTTGTGCCTCAAATAGAAATCTGTCTATAGATATAAAGGAAGGCCTTAGGAAAGGTGACTTAGCATCCTCTAAAGCCAAGAAACTCATTTATCTTTTATCTCTCTCTTTTTTTTTTTTTTTTTTACTTTATCCCCTATTTCTTCGTTTTTTAAAATATTTATTAGGTTATGCCCCGAAAGACACCTATTAAGTAAGTATCCCATTATAATTTCATATCAGTTACAAACCTTTCTGCCTCCTGTTATCTTCCCCGAACAATTGTAACAGTTTTATGTACATGAGCGTAACTCTTCTTTTCATGTTCCCAAACAATAAATGAGAGAAAAAAATAGCACCGCAAATATGTAAAGACAACGGTGTTAAAGAATATCTTAACATTCTTCATCTTCCCACACCATCTTTCACCTCATTCCTAATTAGCTTTCGATTAGAAAGCCCAAAAGTCATCATGAAATGTGATCCTTTATGCAATGAAGTAACGTAGAAATATGAAATATAGCAATAAGAATATGATCTCACGATCCCAAATCACACTAGTCGTGATGACACCTAATCCAACCAGTTAGGTAAGCGAATTAACAACTATCCAATTTAATGAGATTGATTAAGAGAAGAAATGATAATACAACTGCTTCATACAAGAATTTTTCAAGGACCGCTACTACAAATCAAGAGCTTCTAGATTTAGATTTTTACAAAACTGAATTAAAATAATTACAACATCTGTTTGGAATGTAAATAAAAAAAATTCGAATCTAATGCTACCAAGGACAAGTGATAGCCATAACTGGAAAGCAGGTACATCTTCAAATTCAGCTTCCGCCGTACGCAGCAACATCAACGTCTAATATCTACACACAAGGTGCAGAAGTATAGTATGAGTTCAACCGACCCCATGTACTCAATAAGTAACAAACCTAATCTTAGGTTGAAAGTAGTGACGAGTTAGGGCAAGGGTCAGAGTCCAACTCCAATAACCAGCTACAATTCATAACAATTATAATAACAATAGTGCCAGTAAATAACCCAGAGGTATGATGCTCAACTCGCTCACGGCTACGGGAAAATAGGCATGTTTTTCAAATAAAATAGTAAAACCCAAATTTTTTACCGAAAGCACCAAAATATGAGTAAGTTTGTAAAACCGTGATTTCCTTCCAAAACTTTTCAACGAGTAAATGTTTCGTTATCAAATGGCATGAGGAAAGTACATCATATGCCTACATGTCAATGTGTATGAGAATTCATGAATAACGTGATACCGTACAACATGAGAAAAATGCATCTCTATGCATGTATGTCAAGTGTGCATATTGAATGCAATACAACATCGTAAATAACCATATGCATACTCTCAGAATATCAATCCACTCAGTCCTCCCAATCACTCGGTCATCCCAATTACTCAGTCCTCACAGTCACTCAATCCTCCCAATCGCTCGGCACTCGCACTCGCACTCAATAGGTACCTGGGCCCATTGTGGATGTGTAGACTCCGGAGGGGCAATTCCAGCTCAAGCGCTATAATAAGCCAATCATGGCATGAATCAAATAAACATGTTGTGATGTACAGCCTGATCCCATAAATATCCTCACAATCAGGCCCTCGACCTCACTCAGTCATCAATCTCTCCAGCCTCTCGGGCTCACAAGAATCATGATAATCTACCCAAACAGTGATGATATGATGTATAAATAAACAGAGACTGAGATATGATATGCAAATAATAGGTGTGACTGAGTATAAATTTCAAATTAAATAATTAATTCGACATGTAACACGACCTATGCGGGCCCAAACAGTGCCATGTGGCCTAAGCATGATTTCAAACATGGATCACAGCTCAATTACTCTAGCACATAGAGATTTCATGGTTACAGATAAGATTAGGTAACTACGCCAACACAACAGAAATAATTGAATCACAATTCACACGGTGCACGCCCACATGCTAGTCACCTAGCATGTGCGTCACCTCAACACCAAAAACATATCACATATATTCAGGGGTTCATACCCTCAGCACCAAATTTAGAAGTGTTACTTACCTCGAACAAGTCAAATCCAATACCAAGCAAGCTAAACGATCCTCCAAAAATTCCATCCCACATGAACCGACCTCTGAAGGCTCGAAACTAGCCAAAAGCAACTCAAATATATCAAATAAAGTCTAAGGAAACAATTCCAAATGATAAAGGTCGAATCTTTACTCAAAACCCCAAACTCAACCAATAAGTCAAACTCGGGCCCGCGCCTCGGAACCCAACATTACAAAATCTGACAACTCATTCGACTACGAGTCCAACCATACTAGTTTCACCCAAATCCGATTCCAAATCGATGTTCAAAACTCAAAGCTTCGCTCTATGAAATATTAGGCAAAATTCCCCAATTTCTCTTTTGAAATCCTCAATTAAATGCGAAAAACGAAGATAGATTCATAAAATAAAATCAAAATCGAGTATAGAACACTTACCCTAATTCATGTAATGAAAATCGTCTCAAAAATTGCTAAATTTCATGGTCCCCAACTCAAAATATGGATAAATGGCTCAAGGGTCCGAAATTGGACATTAAATCCACTGCCAAGGTTTCCTTTTTCGCGATCGTGGACATCCCTTCGCGATCGCAATGAACAAATTCTTCAACAGTGATTTTCAAACTCTTCTCAGACAGCCTCTAGTATAATATTGTCATCACTTTTTGTACAAATGTTAAATGACAAATGGTTTGACTTTCTGAAAACTAGACATCAAGGGCTACAACTTACATTTTTGGATTATCTCCAAATTCCTTATAGATTGCAAGATATAAGCTTCCAAAGTCAGCCCTGTGCAGCAGAAATTTCTCCTATGTGATCGCGAAAAGGCTTTCGCGATTGCGATTCACAAGGCACCAAACTGCAGTTTGCTCTTGGCTAACGCGACCAAATGTTCGCGATTGCGATGCACACCTCTATAGCCAAAAATCAGCATATGAAAATGGCCTAAAAATGGTCCGGAACCACCCCGAAACTCACGTGAGCCCTCAGGGCTCTACACCAAACATCCACACAAGTCTAGAAACATCATGCGAACTTGCTCGCGTGATCAAATCACTAAAATAACACCTGGAACCATGAATCACACATGAACGCGCATGAAATTTGAAGGGAGAACTCAAGAACTTCTAGAAATACAACCAAGCGTCGAATGCTATCAAACCAACTCCGAACGACCCTGAATTTTGCAGGCAAGTTCCAAATCATAACGCAAACCTACTCGATGTTTCAAATCTCACTTTACAACATCAAAATCGCAAGTCACACCTCAAATCGACTTAATGAAGTTAATAAACTTTCAAAATTCAAAACTAACGGCGAACAAGCCTAAACACCTCAGATTGATCTCAAATTTGGCACATAAGTCATAAATGACATAACGGACCTACTATAACTTCTGGAATCGAAATCCGACCCCAATATCAATAAAGTCAAACCTTGGTCAAACCTACGAACATTTCAAAACCTTCAAATTTTCAACTTTTGCCAATTAGTGCCGAAACCTTCTAGAATTATCCAAACGCAAATCCGGGCATACACCCAAGTCCAAAACCATAATTCGGAACTAACGGAATCATCAGAACTCCGATCCGAGGTCGAATACTAAAAACCTCAAACTTGGTCAACTCTTTCAACTTTACTTTAAGCTTCAATCATGAAATTTATCCTTCCAAATCAATTCCGAATAACCTAAAAAGCAAAACCGATGATTCACACAAGTCATAATACATCATATGGAGCTACACATGCCTTCAAACTACCGAGCAAAGTGCGAATGCTCAAAACGACTGGTCGGGTCATTACATCCTCCCCTACTTAAATATATGTAAGTCCTCAAACGTTCCAAGTGTCGTTCCAAAGTCATCAAACCGCCGTGTAACCTTACCATGTACATACTCTAGGGTGATCCCACGTCACCTATTCCATTCAGGCCTGACAACACAACATAACTGAAAATCGTTACTTCAACCTTAGCCCGTAAACCACATAATCTAATTTCCAACATTCAGAATTTCCTATAAGACCCGAATCTCGCATCTACACGCTGTATAAGTCTGAACAAGCTGTATCAAGCCATAACCATAACCCAAGATATAATCACATGATATACCGCATGACTCGCGTACTTGTAGAAATAACTTCTAACCACTATAACTGCTCAAAACAAACTTGGTACAATAAACTTCATATCAAATAAAACCTCGTTCAAAACCTTAGTACACTGCCGATGATGAAAGAAACACACAGAAACTCATAACCACTCATCAGATCAACAAGTCATGGAGCCCTCTCTCGCCCAACAGGAACCTTAATCTAAATTCTAAGCTGATCTCCGATATTATTCCTCCATACATAATGCAGTCAACTCTGATAGTACCTGTTCTAGGTCAATGACCTCATCTCGTCAAACACAACCATTTTATTGACGTGCAACATCAATACAACCTAGAGCCACAAACCGTGCCATCCGTGCACCAATACGCAATAACTTAATGCACCCAAAAATGATAAATGACTCAAATGAGAAACCTGTCCCGCAAGCTCAATTAGTACCACCACAACCGCAATGCTATGAGCTCATCATACATAGTAGGACCAAGACACATGAATCAATCACAAAGGATCATATCTCAACATAACTCCGCTGCAATGCGTGACCCCATCCTAATACTGGTCCATATGAAATACCTCAAGACACAATGCTCAAAATCAACAACCACATGTAATTTGATATCAAGTACCCAAGGTGCATGACCGTAACCACGGAGAAGAAAATAACACAATATACCACAATCGGAAAAGGTCATAACTAAGGCGCAATCAACCATTCCACATCTCAATAACCATTTCGCTCGAATTCCGCTACAAGACCCAAACAGAACCGCACCATGTGTGCGTATAACCAAAACATCATCGCCCCTCGTATCATAGAACAGTAATGCATAGAACATATCAGATACATATAAGGTCAATTCTAATCGAATGGCACATCCCTCAACTATAGCAGTACGGAGTCAACCAATCAGACCCGGTGTAGAATACACATCCTCATTAGGCCTATCAATAAGGCCCCAAATCAACTTCGGTCGTCTCCATTTGGATAAATAGCCTTCCAAAAGTCCATCATGACTAACCATAGTACGTGCTACCATATAGCTAACTTTGGCAACATCTTCACAGTCTGCAACCCCGAAACCAATCTGTTTCCGAGAATTCCCAGCCTTCAAATCCATAGAACACATGAATCACCATAGCCAATCCCAACTCCACCACGCGAATGATTAACACATCGTTCATACACAATCATCCCCACAAGAGATATTTCTGTAATTCTTCCGTACCACATAGCAAAATTTGAATATCAGCAGTTGATCAATCAGGCGAGTACCGCAATACCAATAAAGCATATATAAGTCAACACGCAGTGCACCTTCTGAAATGCGCACCCTTCTTAGGAATTACCAAGTAGTAATAGCATTCATCTAGACATCTGAACCGTCCATTTTGCCTAAGAATTCATGACCTTCCCTTCAAAACTGAATTATGACCGTGCACATGCAAATCTCAATCCCACACAACACACTATCCGTCATGCCATCATATGAAAAGTACGAGAATCTCATAATCAACTCTGAGTCACTAGCAGAATACATACCCGATCAGTCGGAAACCTTCCAGTTTATCTCACCCAGGAGAAAATCACAATACGCAACATGCTCCTCTCGCCAGTAGGAAATATCCATCTCAAACCGTGGTAGAAACAATCGAGAACTCTCTAAAACCCATTTGTACATAACCAAACCATCAGAATTGAATCTCTCTAACTCAACCAAGCGACGCAGGTCGCCAAATCCAAGAGTATTGGCTCCGAGCACCTGTAGAGACTCACCACATCATAAGTACCCAAAGAACTGTTCATATTTATTACCTTGCTGATCCAACCTACTACCAGGTTGTACTATTTCTCTGAGTTCCTTCCGAATTATCCACAAGTTGACACTCTTCCTCACCATATTACCATGATCCTCAAACAAAACTCACACCACGAGATCCTAGAATAAAACCATTCCGCCCTAACGCCCATAAGTCACTGTATTCCCTCTTAAGAACCCCAAAAGTACCACAATCGAGACACCCACTCCGAAGAGTCCTTATGTGAACCTAAAACTATTTCCTTTACCTTCCTGATACTGAAATGTAGAATTCATAGTGATACAGTAATACCGCAAGTCCTGACACCATCCAACGCAAATCTCGGAGTCTAGCCATATACAAATCCGAATAAATTCTCAATTGCTATATATAATTCTTGAACCCATTAGATCCTTCTCGAGAGCCATCTACTCTGCTCAAATCTCGATTGCACCACCCAAACGGGCCGAACGACCTATGCCTCATTTGCACGACAACACCCAAAAAAGTAACCTCGCCTTAACACGACCGAGCAAATTCCTACTCCAATGCGCACTACATCCGTCACAAATAAAAACTCAAATCATTCCATGATTTTCATATACCCATAAAGTGTAATATAATTCGTATTCAGAAATTCCCTTACTCGAGTCATCATCGATCTCAACCTCTGCAAGTCATAACAGATTCACAAGTATGCCTCAAACCGAAAACAGCACAACACATAACCATGCAATCAAATCGGTGATAGCAGACTCCCCCACTTGGCTCAAAGCCATAGATTAAAACACTCGATAACTCACAATACCCATACTCCATTACTGCTATAATACCGCAATGAGATTCAACTAAATCCTTTATAAGCTCGTGTAACACAAACCATCTAATATCTCAAATCATCTGCAATTCTCGCATTCATCCTCGTGACGATCAGGTCAGCTTTCTCAACCAATCCGAATGCAAATCGCAACACCTATACCCACTAGTAGAAAAGAATGCCTCCACATAACATTATAAGGATCATGGTTACAATTAAGATTAGGTAACTGTGCAGTACAACAAAAATAACTGAATCATAATTCACACGGTGTACGCCCACACGCCCGTCACCTAGCATGTACGTCACCTCAACGCCAAACACATATCATGTATATTCAGGGGTTCATTACCCTCAGCACCAAATTTAGAAGTGTTACTTACCTCGAACAAATCAAATCCAATACCGAGCAAGCCAAACGATCCTCCAAAAATGCCATCACGAGCGTACCGACCTCCCAACAGCTCGAAACTAGCCAAAAGCAACTCAAATACATTAAACAAAGCCTAAGGAAACAATTTCAAATGATAAAGGTCGAATTTTTAGTCAAAATCCAAAATTCAACCAAAAAGTCAAACCTGGGCCCCCACCTTAGAACCGAATAGAACTTACAAAATCCGACAACCCATTCGATTACAAGTC
Organism: Nicotiana obtusifolia; assembly: GCA_002018475.1. Lineage (NCBI taxonomy): Eukaryota > Viridiplantae > Streptophyta > Magnoliopsida > Solanales > Solanaceae > Nicotiana > Nicotiana obtusifolia. The sequence continues at coordinate 233,564 of MCJB01012585.1, forward strand.
CAACCAAACTAGTTTCACCTAAATTCGACTCCGAATCGATGTTCAAAACTCAAATATTCGCTCTATAAAATATTAGGCAAAATCCCCCAATTTCTCTCTTGAAATCCTCAATTAAATGCGAAAAACAAAGATGGATTCATGAAATAAAATCGAAACCGAGTAGTGAACACTTACCCCGATCCATGTGATGAAAATCGCCTAAACAATTGCTAAATTCCGAGGTCCCCAACTCAAAATATGGATAAATGGCTCAAAGGTCAAAAAATGGACATTAAATCCACTACCAAGGCTTCCTTTTTCGTGATCTTGGACATCCCTTCGCGATCGCAATGAACAAATTCTTCAACAGTGATTTTCAAACTCTTCCCAGACAACCTCTAGTATAATATTGTCATCACTTTTTGTACAAATCTTAAATGACAAATGGTTTGACTTTCTGAAAACTAGACATCAAGGACTACAACTTTTATTTTTGGATCATCTCCAAATTCCTTATAGATTGCAAGATATAAACTTCCAAAGTCAGCCCTGTGCAGCAGAAATTTCTCCTATGCGATTGCGAAAAGGCTTTCACGATCGCGATTCACAAGGCCCCAAACTGCAGTTTGCTCTTGGCTAATGCGACCAAATGTTCGCGATCGCGATGCACACCTCTGTAACCAAAAATCAGCATCTGAAAATGGCCTAAAAATGGTCCGAAACGACCCCGAAACTCACGTGAGCCCTCAGGGCTCCACGCCAAATATCCACACAAGTCTAGAAACATCATGCGAACTTGCTCGTGTGATCAAATCACTAAAATAACACCTGGAACCATGAATCATACATGAATGCGCATGAAATTTGAAGGGAGAACTCAAGAACTTCTAGAAATACAACCAAGCGTCGAATGCCATCAAACCAACTCCAAACGACCCCGAATTTTGCAGGCAAGTTCCAAATCATAATGCAAACCTACTCGATGTTTCAAATCTCACTTAACAACATCAAAATCGCAAATCGCACCTCAAATCGACTTAAAGAAGTTAATGAACTTTCAAAATTCAAAACTAACGGCGAACAAGCCTAAACACCTCAGATTGATCTCAAATTTGGCACACAATTCATAAATGACATAACGGACTTATTATAACTTCCAGAATCAAAATCCGACCCCGATATCAATAAAATCAAACCTCGGTCAAATCTATGAACATTTCCAAAGCTTCAAATTTTCAACTATCGCCAATTAGTGCCAAAACCTTTATATCCAAATGTAAATTCGGCATATACCCAGAGTCCAATATCACTCATCCGGACCTAACAGAATCATCAAAACTCTGATCCGAGGTAGAATACTAAAAAGTCAAACTTGGTCAACTCTTTCAGCTTTAAGCTTCAATCATAAAATTTATCCTTCCAAATCAATTCCGAATAACCTGAAAACCAAAACCGACGATTGACACAAGTCATAATACATCATACGAAGCTACTCATGCCCTCAAATTACCTAGCAAACTGCAAATGCTCAAAACAACCGGTCATGTTGTTACATTCTTAAACAGGCAACACAATAACAATATCGAGTGCCTCCACAAACAATCTTGCCCGTCATTTTCTCTCCAAATTCTTTTCAACTGGTAATTATGCGCCTAATTACATTGCGTCATTCCTTAAATTCTTATTTCTTTTGCAGCATTTTTTTTGGATTTAATTGCTTATTTAATTTATTGGGTCGGTGATATCAGATATGAATAATGAAATAGTAGGAAGAATTATATAAAGAAAAAAGGGCTTATTTTTTTCTAAAATTTAGAGGAATAAAAAGAGTAATTTAAAAGGATAAAACGGTTTCTAAATATCTTGAAGGAAAGAAGAAAAAGAAAGGAACTATATGAATAAAGGAAAAAGAAGGAAAAAGGAAAAGAATAAATGTGTAGGGAGGAGAAAAGGGAAAATTTAAAACTAAAATAGCAAATTTTAAGCTTGCCAATTGATTCTTATTGGAGACGGTAATTATCAAAGTTTTCTTCCTTTACTCTTTTCTACTTTGATTGAATTTTTGTATATTTTTAAAATTTTAACCGGCGGGGAATTATTTTTGAATAATACAAATAACCAAATATATCACTACTAAACAAAGATAGTATAACCATCATAAAGTTTCAAAAATATTTTAATGAAATTCCGAAAAAATGAAATAATGTTCACTAGAAGAAAATATTGTTCAAAATATTTAGTTTCTTTCAAAAATTAAAAAAAAAAATTAAATGGAACAGAATAACCTGTTTCGCTTCTAAAAATATCTAAAATTTTATTAGAAATTGATGGTAGTTAAAAGGATGGGTGTCAACAGAAATTTATTTTATCTTCTTTAAATATCAAATTTTATTTTCATATATCGAAAAAGATTATATACTACAAGTGTACAACTCAAATATCCATATCAATCAATAAGGTTTTTGAGAAATAGCAACATACATCATATACTCGAAGATTTGTGTTTTCCATTTACGTAGAAACAGAGATAGTGAGGCTTTAATATCTCAGAAAATAGCAATCAACATTTAGAAAGCAATTATATCAAAGAAAAATTGAGTCTTATGATCGGAGATTATAGCTAGACAAGACAAATTGATCAAATAATACTATTTTCCATGGGAGGTTCTTGAGTGTGAATGTGTAACAATGCTTATTTTTGTATACTCTATTTTATATTTCTAACTCAAACAAAAATTTAAAAAGGATATTTTTGTATGTTATTTGTAGCTAATAATGATTTTTTTAAAGAACTTCACCTTTTTTAGCAAGAAAACTTACAATAGGTGATAATATGACTTACTTTCTTATTACATAAATTCTAAAGTATTAATACATAACTATAATATAATCAATCAGATGGCTATTCGAAGTTTTAAAATTTTAATTGCATAGGCTATCTCAAGATTTTAGCTGTACAAATGGTGTTTCTCTCTTTTAGGCGGTTTTTGTTATTTTTTATCTTTATGGTGAGCACTGTGAAGTATTCATAAATCATAAGAGCTTCCAATATATTTTCAAGCAAAAAGAGTTGAATTTAAAGCAAATGAGGTGATTGGAGTTATTGAAATATTATGATATAAACAATTTGTTTAGCCTTCAAATATATTTGGGAATATTAAGTTGTTAAAATGATTATTTTATGAATTTTCTCTGTGCTATCAACTGCGCGAAGCGCAGCCACTTCACTATTTGGTTCCAATTATGGTTGAGTTTAGTAAATATTGGACTGTGGAAAGGCCACGATAGAGGCATTGAAAGTTATTGATGAGGTTTAAGTTTTCCTGCATCATGTCAATGTATAACACAGGATTTTGATAAGATACGAAGTACTTTATGCTACAAGTCTACAAGTTATCTTTAGTTTTCGCAAAAATATACTACCATCATATTTACGTGTTAAAAAAGATTACATTATAAATTTAATAGAGTCATTTCACAACTGCAATTCACTAGTTAAAAGAAATAAAGAAAAGGAGCGGAAAGAGATCGATCATAGGCTTCCTGTGCCTTCAGACGAGAAAGAAAGAGTAGAAAGATAGGTTTTCCATCGATTAGTCAAGCAAAGCTAACCGAAATGAAGGTAGTCTTTCAAGCAGTAATACCAATAAAAAAGAATCTCTTTCCGACTTCGACGAAGTAGATAGAGAAAATAAAGTTGTTTTCGGGCGAAAACTTATTAGTTTATTATGAACCTTTCTATTCCTGGAACAAAGAAAAACTACTTTGGGAAGGTTGGCAGCAACGTCGATCCAAAATCTTGTAGATGGGAAATTGGCACTTTAACCATTGCACCTAAAGTAAATTTATGACTAGGTGCCACCGTTTAGTTATATATTATTTTTTTGTGTAAACTATCAATACATATATATATAATACAAAATTTTATTCGAGCGTACGGGTGGGGTACCACCCTCAATGATCTACATAGATCCGCCCCTGACGCTAGTACGACAAACTCAAGAAAATATGGGCCTTAATCCATTCTTTCATATCATCTAGAGTTTAACTTACTGAGAATATTAATAAATTTACACTACTAAATCACTTAGGATTAACTAATTACAAACTTTTTATAACATGCGCAGATTGATAACCTATAGTAGTATGACCTGTTCAATAGATAAATTACAAGAACATAAACTAATAGTATAAAAAAATGTTAAGTTTTACACACTATCGGTGTAAGAGATATTTACACAATAAAATCATTAAAACTTTCGGCTAACTACTCAATGCAATGCGTACAAAAGTTGCGAATACTCCAACTTTTATCGGATACCTGATATCCCGGAGTTACAATTCAAACTGGTGTCTCATTTTTTAGGTTGGAGGATAATATCATTTTCTGGATCGAACCACCCTCTGTCGTCCAAATTGTAAATTGTTTTTTGTCCTAGAACGTATTCAGACTAATTTAGTTTTGTAGAAGAAATATTAAAAGAAACTTTACTAATTGAAATTCATTTGAACATTTTTTACCAAGTTAACGAAAGAAAGAAAGGCAATTGTGAATAATGTGATAGAAATATATAAAGCTCTGCAAAGAATCGGGTGCAATTTAAATTTTTCATGAAGCAAAGTTTGTCACGACCTTTGAATAAAAGCCACCTCCAAGATTTCTAACATCTTTGAGTACGATTTTGGAGGGGAGCTTTAGTAAGGAACTGAAAATTTTCTATATCAGTGACTAAAATATCTAGCTCAGTAATCCTAGAGGATCTCCGTAAGTTATTTCCATCAAATCTTTTCGGAAATCTCTTAGCAGATCTTTGGCCATACATCCCTGTATTTTTCACGTTCAGGTTCTGAAATATGTTAAATTGTTAATGTAACAGCTGAAACGAAAAACTTTTTCTTGCCTTTAGTAGTAATTAAGTTGGAGTACTAGTAAATACTAGTACTAACTTAGGAATGACTTGATGGATAAAGCACTGTCCAAAGCATTGCAGTATAACCACCAACTAAAAAGTTTGTCAATATTCACTCTATCAGGTAATTTATGGTGGATTAAGAAGATTTAGGCCTCTATTGCACATGCTCAAAGGCCTGCGGTGTGCGTTTAGCTCTTCTTCTGTTTTACAATTGCAGTAAAAAGGAGAGCATTGAAGGATCCTTGATCAGAATGGGCACATAACTACTAATGAGATTTGTTGATTTAAACACTATGCTTAAGCATCATCATACAAAAACAACTACAAACAAGATCAATCTTCATCTGAGCTCTCATATGCTACTAGCAAGCTTTTCATTGGATTATCTGTGTTTGTTTCATCTCCCATATCAGCTGATCCAGCTGGCAGGGTCTCTTTCTGCTTCTCCTGATTAGAATCAGTGTTATTACTTGGAGCAGCCTGTGTGCTTGCTGGGGAATTACTCCCATCAGACGCGGTACAAACTTTCTGCTTCTTAGGTTTGACTTCTAAAACCCTTTTTAGTAAATCTTGCTGCCTGTACCATAAGACCAGCAAATATCTTAATTTAATTGACTCCCTTTGATTATTTACGCACAATACCAAGTACCAAACAACAACAAAAAGATGGAAATAACAAGGGTGACGGCACAGAAGAAATAAAGTGCCTAACAGTAAAAGAGGCAAAATAATACCTAATCCCACTCTTTGGCTTGGGCTCAACACGAAGCGGCAGGGGAATTGATGCTGGTGTAGAATCAGCTACAGCTTTGTTTAAAATGGTTAAGCATCACACAGAAGATGGAACTGGTTAACTACAACTTGATAACCTTACATATCTATGTCCCTTTTTTTGGTTGATAAGTAATCTGTGTCCTATGCTTTCTCAAGCCACAACATCCTCTCTGCTGGCAAGGCTAAACTTCATGGGATAAATCATCGATCAGCCTTTGTAATGATTATACATATTAATGAAACTCAATTGACATCAATTAGCACTTGCAGTCACCATATAATCTCAACGTACGAGGGATACACAATGGAATGAGGTAATATCATAGGAAGAACCAGTAAAAAGGATATCTTAAATGCTTGGAATGCACGTTTTTCTGTACGTCTCAGAAGGCGTTCAGCATCCTCCTCGGCTTCCATCTGCTCCTTTAGATAAAGCAAGTCATCGCTGTCCAGGGCTGCATTACATAACTTAAATAAGGCTCAGGAAACTATTACACACTTCCATTATATTGATGGATGGATGTACAAAGAAGAAAAAGATGGGAGGAATTATTTTGAGCAAGTATCTGTACCGCCTCTCCCATGAAGGTAACCTCCACGTTCCCCAGCAACCTCTTGCATCTGAACATATCAAGCACCCAGTAGGAAAAGCCAAGATCCCTGTCAGGGCATGTTATAAGAAGTTGGGGTATTCTGAGGGATACTTTACAATATGATCTAGTCCTGAAATAACGTGAGATTACACGCATTTCCGGAATATCTAAACTTAGAATGACTCACAACCATCAAACTTTTCTTTTAGTAGTGTTAAACCTGTTATCAAAGACTATATAACTAAATACACTGCAAAGACCTCTTATTTAAATCCTAATAGATGGACTGTGTATTTCCCTTATTTCGATCCACAATAGCTGTTTTCACCAGTAGTAACTCCGCTGATGTGAGCTCGCTCACTTTGTCGGTCCTACACCCTCATAAAGGAGGAGGGTTGTAGTAAGTTCACAGCCAGCGAAAAATATGTCGATTTATGATGAATCTTCACCATTAATGAATCTTCACCATTAATGAATCTTCACCATTAATGAATGGCGATTGAAGCTTAATTGTTTTTGTTGTTGAATCTTTTACCAGTAGCAGTCTCCCATTGAGTAAAGAAGCCCTCTTCTTGCTCAAAACAACTTCTATAAGTTCCTTATAAGCCTAACAAAATATTTTTGTCACTTAATGTTCAGCAGAAAAAAGAGGAAGGATAGCGTAGCACATAAAAAGAGCAGTTACAAGAGCCCTTATTGGCAAGAAAATAAGGAATAGAAAACTGGAGTGGTCGCAAGCTCAGTCAGTTTTCTCAACACATTCAGAATTCAAAAAGGGGAAGTTAATTTTTTTTCTTTGTCTTTTGAGAGATAGGACATGAGGAAGACGAAGTTTTATTTCTCCGACATGGTAAGACCCCCAAACTCCGAGGCAGATGTGAAGGAATCACTTAGGCTGAGACAAATTTCTTGCCTCTTAGTTGGAGTGGAGTGCTCTTGCTCCAGGGGCAACCACACTTGAGAGAAAGTAAATCCTATTTTAGCCTTGCGCAAGTAAATTATTTAATAGCCCCATCATTTCATCAAACAAAGAAATTGAAGAAAGACTTGCTGATTCGAGCAAATAAACAAATTCATGAATGACCTCTTCAAATATCAGATTATGGTTGAAAACATGTGGCCCAACAGGAGATTTTTTTTTAAATTAACTAAACATTTGCGATTTTTCTCTATAGTTCTCAATCCACTACAAACATCTCCTCCATATCACCTATTTCACAATGTGGATGAAAAGGCATATACAGCTAATGGCCGAATGAGTTTATGAGATAATAAATAGTCAGAAAAAAGATTCAGAACCTTAATAAAGTCTTCCAAAATTATAGGCATGAAGAAAATTGAAAGATATACTATGCTCGAATTATACTGTTGCAGAACTAAAATATATAGAGTTTTAATACTATGAACTAACGGTGTAAAAAAGATTTAAACAATCGCGTCACTTAAAATATAATAGCAGGTAATTCTATTAAGTACTAGCATTGATAACCTAGAATAAATGGCGTAATTGATAAGTTATACTACACTGATGGTGTAAAAAGTTCATTATATTGAAAGCGTATATAACCCAAATAAATAAATTACAAACAGTTTAGGTTTCTAAATGAAACACAATTCAACATGATTAACAGTTTAAGCTTTTAAATGATGCGGTTCACACAATTCGACAGAAACATTCAAGTGCAATTGTGGAGCGGGGACTCAACATTTCTAAAAGTAGAAGGAAGTCAAATCAGAAGCAAAATCTGTTGGCTCCTGATTAAATTTTAGAGGTGCGTGTTAAATCGGATTCGCTAACCTTTGAAACCATGCGTTGGAAAGTGATTTCCTCGTCATCTATCCTGTCTCCCTTTCCTTTCCCGAATTTCTTATCTGCAAAATTTACAGGTTAACCCTAAAAAGTAAACGAACACCAAAAAAGCTAGTAACAACCCAATGCGTGTGGCCAGTTGTGGGAAGAGACCTTTAGGATCGGTGAGGTTGGTGTATTCTCGAACTTCTCTGCCAGCCATGGCTTCAGTTAGATCGATTAGAAATTGCTTGCTATGTGCAGATGGATATGTCGAGAAGTGTTCTTCGGTTTAGGGCTTTCTTCGGCATGCGGGTCTTCTCTCTTTCCTCTTCCGTGAATTTATCTTCTTTTTTAGATGCGGATCAAACGGTCCTCGGTCCCAGGAAGCTGGTCTATATATTTAGTGAAACAAAAAGAAGTAAATTTTACATCGTGTAACTACCTATTGCACCCTATTTATTTTATCATGTATACTGTCATGGGCTGCAGTATCACGGTCGGTCCCGTGGTCTCGACAGCGCCAAGTGACAAGTGCGCATGTGCCTCTGTCGCCTCACCGAAACTCCTTGCCGGCGCCTAGCGGCTTGCGAGTGCCAACAGTGCCGTGCGCGCCCATTATGATCCAAGCGCCAGCGCCCAGCCGCAGGCAGACACAAATAGTATCGCGCGCGCCGACAGCAACGCGCGCACAGACCCTGATGCTCAAGTCAAAGTCGCTGCCATTGGACTTATTTCTACCTTGTAGAAATCTAAGTCCTTTCATTGTAAATATAGAGTAGATTTACTTCATTTTACATTCAGTATGCATCTATAGCTTTCATAGGTCAACTTTTGTAACTTAGGTTTATTTTTTTTAAGCATTATTAGGGGGACCAAACATTCAAACATTCAAGTAAGCAATCATTTCTCTGTACTGGTGTCCCTCTCCCTCGACACCGCATTAGCTTTGTAATAGCTTTCATCATCATCAATACAATCAGCATTCATCATCAATTACTGCTCTCAATTCTCTCGTTGCGCACGATATTGGTTTTCCCGTACGGCACTGACAATCTAGTCTAGCGTATGGAGGGGACCTCAGTTGGCGGACAGCAATCGTACTGACATCGATTGCTTAGCCTTACGTTGCCCTTCCAAAAAACCTCAGGAAGACGCCGCGTAATAATACTATTGTGAAGGCATGAAATATGCCAGCTTTGTTTCTCTCTCTTACTTCTTCGGTTAGCACACGATTTTTCTCACTCTATCAGCAAGATACTTAATCCTCTCGCTTCTCCATCAAATTTCTCTCCATTTTCCATCAAGTCAGCCGTCAAAGCAGCCATTCTTGGTGGCGATAGTAGACTTTCTTTTTTGTCTCTGTATACGGGTAAAACTGGGCTCATGGTACATCCCGATCTCTGATAAAATAAACCAAGCTCGAGACATGATGACAAGGGACCGAGATCGAGGCAAAAGTCTCATCAAGTTAGAACCCGGGGGCACGACGCTCGCCCTCAAGAATATCGGGGTCACGGTTCGGATTCAGTCTTAGCCTTGAATGACTTCAAAGAACATTGTCAGGCGATCGGGCACAGCCAACAGAAGGCCGTAATATTTGTGACCGGTCGGATATCAAGGCGGGGATCTCGGCACGTATTGATGAAGAACCGACAATCAATTAATTAGAGTATTTTTATCTTTTATCGAGTTGTACCTAGGGTAGGATTCCCCTAATATAAAAAGGGGGTCTGATAATTCATTAAACACATTGTAACATGCAAACCAAAGCAATATATTATTATTTAATCTGTCACTAACTCTTTCTTCATTGGTGCCAGCCGTAGTGAGCCCGACTCGAGGGTGACTATTTTACTAAGGCTGGAACTATCCTACTCATGTGGTTTGAATTTATTTTATCTTTGTTTGTTCAATAGTAACTTAATTGATCGCTTTGTATCAAATTAATTCGCGTATCCTTAAAATCACTTATAAATTCAATTGTTATCCGCATTTGAGGGTAAATATTTTGGCGCCTATCGTGAGGCTAAGAATAATAGCGACGATTTGATACAAATTTCCGTAACACACCCTACTTTACACTTGCTCTTTGAAGTGTCTTTGATTTCAGGTCTGTGTTAAATTGACGAACTCCTAATCTTGCCCTCTAAACACGGATGCTGAGTCTGGCCACCAGGGCGAGAACAACAATATAGCGCTCGATAACGAGGTGCCTCCCGCCGATCCCAATGGAATTCCGGTCACGGACCCGATCGACGCCAGCTCACATGTGACCATCAACACGAATTTGCCCACTGATCCTGAGAACAGCATCCGCGGGGAAATCCGGTCAGTAGCTCAAAATGCTCGTGACAGTGAAGGAGATGGGATTAGCTTGCGAGTAATCTTTGAAATGTTGTAGGCTCAGCAGGCAGGAATAGCCCAACTACAGAACCAAAGACGCACTCCCAGTAGAGTTGAGCCCGAATCATCCCGAGAAAACACTCGCAGAAACGAACCAGGCCGCAGATAGGCCAAGTGAAGCTGAACCCCGAACCAACCCCGAAATAATAAAGATGATCGAGGAATTGAAAAAGCGGGTGGAAACGAGAGAAAAGAAAATCGAAGCTAACAACAAGAAGGTGGAGACTTACAACTCCAGGGTCGACCAAATCCCCGGAGCGCCACCGATTTTGAAAGGCCTAGACTCCAAGAAGTTTGTTCAGAAACCCTTCCCTTCGAGCGCAGCCCCGAAGTCGATCCCTAAAAAGTTCCGCATGCCTGAAATTCCTAAGTACAACGGGACAACTGATCCAAATGAACACGTGACCTCATACACGTGTGCCATCAAGGGGAATGACTTAGAAGATGACGAGCTCGAATCTGTCTTGCTGAAAAAATTCAGAGAGACCTTGTCAAAAGGAGCTATGATATGGTATTACAACCTACCTCCTAACTCTATTGACTCGTTTGCTATGCTTGCAGATTTCCTTTGTAAAAGCACACGCCGGGCTATCAAGGTCGAGACCAGGAAGTCGTACCTTTTCAAAGTGAAACAGAGGGATAATGAGATGCTCAAAGAATTCGTATCCCCGTTTCAGATGGAACGGATGGACCTGCCTCTGGTCGCGCACGATTGTGCCGTTCAGGCCTTCACCGAAGGACTCAATACTCAAAGCTCGTTGGCTTTGCAGCAGTTGGAGCAAAATCTGGTAGAATATCCGGTCATAACTTAGGCCGATGTGCATAACTGATATCAATCAAAGATTAGAGTTGAAGATGATCAGTTCGGAGCCCCTTCCGGGTTTGTTTATCCTATCCGAGCCAGTGACAGACCCAAAAGAGAAATTGATCGTGACCAAGGCCAAGTAGGGACCGACATCAGCCGTATATCAGTGATCGTATGAGTAACGGATCTGGACGAACCTGCGAGAAATGGAAGGAGAAGCGATTGGAGTCAAAATAACTGAGGACTCATAAGAAAAAACGGTTTTGACAGGCCCATGAGGCCTAAGGAAGCACGGGGTTATCAGAGTACAACTTCAATATCGATGTTGCTGCTATCGTAACCACCATCAGACACATCTGAGACACCAAGTGGCCTCGACCTCTATAGTCAAATCCAGCCCAAAGGGATCCTAACCTAATGTGAAAATATCATGGCACTCACGGCGACAGAATGGAACTCTGCCGACAATTAAGAGAGGAAGTATCCCGGTTATTCAACAATGGACATCTCCAAGAGTTCTTGAGCGATCGAGCCAAGAACCATTTGAGGAATAGAGATTCTAATAAACCAATCGAGCAGGATAAACCTCAACACGTCATTAACATGATCATAGGTAGGGTCGATGTTCCCCAAGGGCCAATGCTGAAGTGCACCAAAGTATCCATCACAAGGGAAAAACGGACTCAAGATTACGTGCCGGAGGGAACCTTGTCTTTCAATGACAAGGACGCTGAAGGGATCGTGTAGCCCCACAACGATGCACTGGTAATATCTGTATTCATAAATAAATCTCGAGTTAAGCGTGTGTTAATTGATCCAGGTAGCTCGGCCAACATCATCAGATCGAGGGTCGTGGAATAGCTCGGTCTACAAGATCAGATCGTGCCTCAGTCCGGGTTCTAAACAGATTCAACAAGGCATGTAGACCACTAAAGGGTAGATAACATTATCGGTGAACGTCGCTGGGACCATTCAGGAAGCTAAGTTCTATGTAATCAAAGGAGACATGAGGTAAAATGCTCTGTTCGAAAGATCATGGATCCACAACATGAGAGCAGTACCCTCGACTTTGCACCAAATGATGAAATTCCCAACGCCAGGAGGGATAAAAACAGTTTATGGAGAACAACCGGTTGCGAAGGAGATGTTCGCAATTGACGAGGTGGTCCCAGTATCTGCACTTACAACGACAAAAGATTTGGGTTTGTCCGCCAAGCAAGAAGCCAAATAGCAATTACCCACACTGGCCCCGACCCAGCCAGAGAAGCAGGGTAACGATGAAGACGATGATTACAAGGTTCCCAAGTCTTTTATAGCTCTCGACAATTCTGATGCTACCAAATCGACAGTCGAGGAACTGGAGCAAGTCGTACTGATCTAGCACTTGCCCGATCGAAAGGTACACCTGGGCACGGGGTTGAGTCACGAGCTCAGGAAAAATCTCATTCAAATTCTTATGGCTAACATAGATTGTTTTGCTTGGTCCCACCTTGATATGACAGGGATCCCGCCAGAAATAACCACTCACAAGCTAAGCCTAGACCCAAAGTTCCACCCGATCAAGCAAAAGAGGAGATCCCAGTCCGAGGTCAAGCATGTGTTCATCAAGGACGAGGTATCTAAACTCCTTAAAATAGGGTCCATCTGGGAATCTAAGTACCCCCACTGGTTAGCAAACGTAGTAGTAGTCCCTAAAAATAGAAACAAATTAAGAATGTGTGTAGACTATAAAGACTTGAATAAGGCGTGTCCCAAGGACTCTTTCCCCTTGCCTAACATCGATCACATAATCGATGCAACAGCCGGCCACGAGATCCTCAGTTTTCTCGATGCTTATTCCGGGTACAACCAAATTCGGATGGACCCGGGCGATCAGGAAAAGACTTCCTTCATCACTAAGTACAGCACCTATTGCTATAACGTGATGCGATTCGGACTAAAAAAATATCGGTGCCACTTACCAACGCCTAGTAAATCAGATGTTCGAAGAATAAATAGGAAAATCAATGGAGGTTTACATTGACGATATGTTGGTTAAGTCCGTGCGAGCAGAGGACCATTTGAAATATTTGCAGGAAACCTTCAACATATTGAAGAAATACAATATGAAGCTGAACCCAAAGAAATGTGCATTCGGAGTCGAATTTGGGAAATTTCTCCGGTTCATGGTATCCAACAGGGGAATCGAGATTAATCCCGATAAGATCAAGGCCATCAAAGATGTCACTGTGTGGATAACGTCAAGGCCGTTCAAAGGTTAACCAGACTCATGGCCACCCTGGGGCAATTCATCTCGAGGTTCTCCAACAAGAGCCAACGGTTCTTCTCATTGTTGAATAAAAGAATAACTTCTCATGGACCCCGGAGTGCCAATGAGCCTTGGAAGAACTCAAGCGGTTCTCTCAAGCTCACCTCTGCTTCATACTCTGAAGACAGACGAACAACTATACTTGTACTTAGCAGTATCTGAGATAGCGGTAAGTAAAGTCCTGGTTCGGGAAGAGGAAGGTACGCAATTTCCAATCTATTATGTTAGCAGGACTCTAGGCGAGGCCGAAACTAGATAATCTCACCTAGAAAAGTTGGCGCTCGCTTTGCTATGCGCCTCTAGGAAGCTGAAAATCGTACTTTCAATGTCACCCCATATGTGTTGTAACTACTTACCCATTGAGAAACATAATGCATAAACCCGAGCTCTCCGAACGATTGGCCAAATGGGCCATTGAGATCAGCAGGTACGATATCGAATATTCGACCTCGGACCGCCATCAAGTCTCAAATTTTAGCAGACTTTGTGGCCGACTTTACACCAGCCCTAATACCCGAAGTCGAAAGGGAACTCGGGGACTTCTTCGAGAATCTGGACCCTCTTTACGGACGGCGCCTCGAACGTAAAGGGGTCCGGACTTGGCATTGTATTGAAGCCACCAACAGGTAATGTAGTTAAACAATCTATTAGGACTGTAAAATTGACTAACAACGAGACCGAGTATGAGGCCATGATTGTAGGTCTCGAATTGGACAAAAGCTTGGGGGCAGAGGTGATCGAAGCTAAGTGCGACTGCATCCTTGTGATAAACCAAGTTAATGGGACATTCGAAGTCAGAGATAACGAATGTAAAGATACCTGGATAAACTACAGGTAATGTCATATCGGTTCAAGGAGTGGAATACAACATGTACCTTAGGATCAAAATAGCGAGGCCGATGCTCTCGCTAACTTGGGATCGTCGGTTGACAACGACGAGTTAAACTCGAGGGTGGTCATAAAACTCATGAGATCAGTAGTGGAAGAAGGTCACGCTGAGATAAACTCAACAAGCGTAACTTGGGACTAGATAAACAAATATATATAGAGTATCTGAAGACCAGAAAATTACCCTCGAACCCTAAGGAATCGAGGCCTCTACTTACGAAGGCGGCCCGATTCAACTTGTCCGAAGACGGTACCCTATTCTGTAGAACGTTTGATGGCCCACTTGCAATATGTCTAGGACCAGGAGACGCCGAGTATGTTCTGAGGGAAGTCCACGAAGGCACTTGCGGAAATCATTCGGGCGCCGAATCATTAGTTCGAAAAATAATCAAAGCAGGCTACTACAAGATCGACATGGAAAAGGACGCGATGGAGTTCGTACGAAAATGCGACGGATGTAAAAGGCTATAAAAATGCAACGGATGTCAAAGGCATGCTCTGATGATTCATCAGCCCGGAGAGCTACTACATTCGGTCTTGTCACCCTGGCCGTTCATGAAATGGCTGATGGACATCGTTGGCCCCCTTCAATGGGCACCCGGTAAGGCTCAATTTATATCGTTTATGACTGACTATTTTTCTAAATGGGTGAAAGCCCATGCGTTTGAGAAAGTTAGGGAGAAGGAAGTCACTGATTTCATCTGGGACCACATAATATGCCAGTTTGGAATGCCGGCCGAGATCGTATGTGACAATGGGAAGCAGTTCAGCGGCAGCAAAGTAAGCAAGTTTTGCAAAGACCATAGGATCAAAAGGATCCTATCAACACCCTATCACCCTAGTGGGAACGGGAAAGCAGTGTCAACGAACAAAACCATACTCCAAAACCTCAGAAAGAGATTGACTGACGCCAAAGGAAAATGTAAAGAAATCTTGCCCGAAGTCTTATAGGCATACCGTACGACCTTAAAGTCCAGTACCAGGGCCACCCCATTCTTGTTGGTTTACGGTGCTAAATCTCTAATACCGGTCGAAGTGGGAGAACCGAGTCTCAGGTTTCGATATGATACCGAAGAGTCAAACGACGAGGCCATGAATATGAGACTGCAACTGTTAGATTAAAGGCGCGAAACCGCCCTCGTCCGGTTGGCCGCCTAAAAACAACGGATCGAGAGGTATTAAAATCGAAGAGCCAACCTTCGACACTTCAATGTCAGGGACTTAGTGTTAAGGAACTAAGCTCCCGGAACCCGAACGAAGGGAAGCTGGGGCCGAACTGTGAAGGTCCGTATCAAATTATCGAGATCACCGGAAAAGGATCTTACAAACTTGGGGCAATGAACAGTGAGCGACTACCGAACAACTGGAACATAACTCACTTGAAACGATATTACTGGTAAGGTAGGACCCCATTCATTTTATTTATTTATTTACATTTTGGACTAACACTTGCAGGTGACCGTCAAAGAACGACACTATTTTTAGGCCTGAAAGCATGCGTTGCACTCTTTTTCCCTCGAACCAGTTTTGTCCCAAATGGATTTTCCGATGAGGTTTTAACGAGGCAACAGTGGATCATGCTAACTTAGAATCGAAGACCGGTAATGAACCAGTGCCAAGGATCACATCAACAGTATCCGAGGCTTATCTATGATCGGCCTCGAACACTGGGGGGCATCACCCTGTTACAACCCATAATTTCGTAACACCATAAGATGGTTTACATATAAGAGCCTAAGAACCCGGAAAATAGTTCAAAAGTCAAATAAAGAGAAAAAGGTGTCGCAAAGTTGGATATGCTACCGCAAAACTCACATGCGGACCGCATATCCAACACTAAAATCGCAAACTGAGACAGATTTCTGGGCAGAAATCTATGTCAGAAATGCGGCCAGTATGCGACCGCATAATGCAAATGCGGACCGCAAAAATGACATCCTCCATCGCATAATGAAATAGAGTTCTGGGCTGAAATCAGCGCCAGGTATGCGATCAGAATGCGGTCGCATTGTTGAAAATGCGAATCGCAAATCTGACCCTCCTGCATCGCATAGTGTGACAGATTTCTGGGCTGAGATTTGCGGCCAAATGCGAACCGCATGTCATGTTTGCGGCAGAAATGCGATAGCATATTTGACAGGCGTCAGACACTTGTATTTTTATTTGCCAAATTAAAGGGGTAGTATAAAAGGGCTCCAGGGTCGGTCAAGGGAGCTATTTTCAGACCTCCCCAACAGAAACTAAGTCCCACGACCCTTTTCTCAAAGAACCCCATGAACCCTAATCAAATTTCTCTCTTCCAAGTTCTAAATTGAGAGTAAAAGCTAGAGATTGAAGAAACTAAGGAGAAGCCCTAACTAACTTCTCATTCTTTCAAGCCCTACGTGGGAGTAAGACCTAGGAATTGAAGAATCAAGGAAGAAGGCTAGATAATCCACATGCAAGGTAAGTTATTACTCCCTTTCATGCAATCTTCTTTTGGGAATACATGATATGTTGTTTTATGCATGTAAGAACTCGTGGGATGGTGATTGGAAGCCATGAATTCAAGATAATTACTGCTAAATGGAATGGGTTATGGTTATTTTGGGTTGTAGATAAGCTGCATGTGTTATCACTATGTTTGTTAAGATTTAGAGGAGGAAGGATGTGGGGAAGCACCATACGAATTTAAGGGATTGTGATTAATGATAGCTATGGCGCTTAGTAAGTAACGGTTGAATTGTTGTTTATTTGTAGACTATGGAATTGTAGTAATTGCGTAGCTTGAGAACTGGTGCAGTATATACCAGGTATGTAAGACAATACCGTTCTTTCTTTTGCACGACTCCTATTGAATACAATGCAATGAAGGAGCCCCAAAGAATACTCTACTCTTAGAAGCTAGGATTGCTTATATTGCTTCCCCTCTTATGGGAGGATTGAAGTATTGTTATTTCTTCGACTCTACGTCACTATGAAGGTATGATTTATGTGAGTCCAGCATGCATTATCTATTTTACTACATTGATCCGCACTATAGTCGGCCGGGCGATGGCACCTATTGTGCAAATATATAAACACCGAGCCGCATTATGATCGGCCGGGCGATGGTACTTATTGTGCAACCACTGATCAGTTGGGTATGATGAGGGGATGATGAGGCCCACAGAGGCGTATATATATGTATATGATGATTTTAAAAGAATGTTTATATATATGTGTATATGCATATGTACGACAGGCATGACATGGTTAGTCGCCCTCAGAGGCATTCAGATAGTATAGGTTGTATGTTTCTTATCCTGACTTATATTATTGCTCTTATGTTATATTTTCCCGTCTTACATCTCAGTACCTTATCCGTACTGACGTCCTTTATTTGTGGACGCTGCATGTCGTGCTGCAAGTCCTGATAGACTGATAGACGGAGCTCCCCCACCGCAGTAGGCCATCCAGTTCAGCAGATATTGGCAAGATTCATCCTTCGGACTTGCTATAGCCTTGGTATGCATTTTGTATAGGCATTTTGGGCACGTCGGGGCCATGTTCCGACGTAGGTTGCATGATGTATGTTCCAGTAGAGGCTCATAGACAAATGTCATTTTATGCATAGACATGTGTAGGGTTATGCATAGACAATAGACAATGGATGGGCTTATGTACAGTTGAATTGCCTTGTCGGCAAACGTATGTGTTTTGTTGTACGGTTTTGTATTGCAGCCTTGTTGGCCATATTATGTATATAAGTATGTTTATATCATGGTATGAAATTTCAGTCCATCATGACTATTATTCGATATTATATGTGTATGACAAGCCTTATAGATAATAAGGAAAGATAGATGAAGGGTACGCCGGCGCCCGTTGAGTAGGGTCCGGTGCCATGTGGCGGTCCTCCGGTCGGGTCGTGACAAACTTGGTATCAGAGCAGGTCGTGTCCTAGGGATTGTCTATGAGTCGTGTCTAGTAGAGTCCTGATTATGGGTGTGTAGCGCGCCACATTTTATAATCAGGAGGCTGCCTGACATTTAGGAATGTTACCTTCTTTCTGAATCTAGATCGTGCATAGAGCTGAGTCGTAAGTGTTCGTCCCTATATAAGTGTGTGTGTGTATATATATATATATATATATATATATATACACACACACACACACACAAAGATCTATACAAAGGCCAAACGGCCTCAACAAAAAGTACAAAGGTGAAAAAACAAAGAAAAATCTACAAGGCACCTAAACAGCCTGGTCTTTGCCGGAGCTCGCCTCATCACCGGGACCATCGGGGTCTTCTCCGCCTCGGATCCCCCCGAACCCTCGGAGTCTTCCTCGTCCTCGGGATACGCTAACTTCTTGGCCTCGGCCTCGAGCCCCTTAACACTTTTGATCATGGCCGATAAATCAAAACCCCGAGCATGAACCTCCTCGAGGGCCTCCCTTCAGGACTGCCACTTCACATATTCGACAATGTCTTTCAGGCGGTCCTGGGATGCCTCGACATCGGCTTTGTACTGGGCCACCATCTCATCGACATCGGCCTGGTTATTTCAGCCACCGACTTGGCTGCTTTAAGCTCTTTGGCAAGGGTCTCTCGATCGGCAATAGCCGAGCTCAACTGAGACTGAAGCTCCTCAATTTTCTAAGATCATGCCTCAACCTTCTCCCTCATCGCTCGAAGTTGGGCCTCCACCAATTGCCCGAGCAGTCTCCTTTTATGAGGCCAAGCAGTCCATCTTGCCATTCCACTCTTCGGTCTCGACCTTGATTATATCCATCTAGGAGTTGGTCGATCCAATCAATCTTCTATTGGACCTGCGGGTTCTAACCATTAGTCACCGTGTCTAGCTCATATTCACTAACTTCAAAGATTTTTACCTGTTCAACCAGGTCGGCGTGATCTTTCCGAGCCACGTCCAACTCAGCTCGAAGGCTCTTAGCCTCTCCTTCACGTTGCTCACTGAGAAATTTGTACGTGTCTCTCTTCTCAGCAAGCTCTTTGTCTTCTGCCTCGAGTTGGATCAACTCGTCTCGGTACCGAAAGAAAGTTTCATGGTGGAGCACCGAGGCTAGCAAACACGAGGAAAGAAAAACTGGAATCATCAGGGATTATCGAGAGTTACCAGGTTCAGTGCCTGTTGTGGTTTGTTGAACAGGCATGGTGAGTCTACCTCGTTCATTTTTTCTTGGTCTACCTCCGTAACCAGGCACCGAAGGTAACTAGCTATCCCTACGGGGGCGAAAGGAACCCAGGCATCCTCCAGAACGGTGATGATAATTGACCGCTTCCAACCAGGATCCGCACTCGGGGCAGGGAATTAGTTGACCAGTCTCGGGCTCGAGTTAGGCCCACATGCCCCCAAGGATGGACTTTTCCTCGGTACCTCTAGGTCACCTAATCCAGTGACGTCCTCCATGGCGGTGGAATCCACTCCATCAAAAAAATAGCATAGGGGATCATCCGCTCCATGGGCCTCCTCGACGGGGCGTTCCTTCACAGTTTGGGCCTCGTTGTACATAGACTCGGTAAACGAGGGTGAGTCAGTGATATCTATCACACCAAGTGCCTCCTTTGAGGCACTACCGGCATCCCAGGAAGCCTCAATCCCGATCTCCTCATCGACCTCCCTAGTTTGAGGCAGATCGACCTCACGGGTCTCTAGTTCAACGCCCCCTGCTCTATAGGGGGCGACGGCTCGCGGGCCACAAGAACAAAAGGCTCTTCCCCCTTGGACTCGTCCCTCAGCCGATAAAGCAAGTTCGAAGCTGGTGCTCCGAAGCTGGTGTTTTCTTTTGACTTACGCACCAGCCTTCTCTTTTCTTTTCTCCGATCTCGGGGAACTCGGATCCCTCTTTCTCTTCTTCTCTCTGGCTTGCCTTGGAGCAAGAGACTCAGCAGGCAAGTCCTCCTCCCCAACCGAAGGCCTAAGCTCAACGTTTTTAGGCAAACCTACAAAGGAAAGTAAAGGAGATAAGAACGCGATGTTAGAATAAAAAGATTCACTACAACTTCTTCAAGAAGAAGACCTCACCATGGGAACCGGCCTCCTAACGTCCTTTTGAAAGTTTGTGCCATGAGTGCTCGGAATAGGGCATCTGTGATACGATACACTCGACCCACTCCTTCAGTCGAGGGATAGCATTCAAAACCCGAGCAAGGGCTACAACGTAACAAGCACCGAGAAGAAAAAGGAAGATAAGTCATAAAATCGACGCTTAAAGGGAATACTTACATGATGCATTCCACCTTTCGGGGAATGGCCTCCACACAGCAGGTACCAGGTCGGCGGTCCTCACTCGAACAAAACGTCCTTGCCAACCCCGATCCCCGTCCTCGTCAATGCTTGAGAACGGGGTTTTGCTGGCCCGACATACTAGCTTTCTCAGTCCCCCCTGGAAGATTCGAGGACTGTATAAGCACATTAGATGATCGACGGTGAACGAGCACCCATCGATTTTGTTCACAAAAAATTGGAGGAGGATCACGATCCTCCATAGTGATGGATGAATCTGGCCTAGGCACACGTTGTACCTCTTGCAGAAGTCTAAAATGACTGGGCCTACCAGTCCCAATGTAAAGGAATAAGTGCAAACACTTAGATATCCCTCGATATGGGTCGTAATGGCCTCTTCAGGGTGGGGGACCACGATGTCTTTGTTGGCCCAGTTGAAGTCTTTCCGGATCGTGGGAAGACCTCTTCGGTAATTGAGCCGATGTATCTCGAAGCCTCCTCACACCGACACCTTGCAGAAGAAGGCTTTTCAACTTTAAAGTTACCGGTCACTAAACAACCACCGGGGATGAACATTTTCAAGGGAGGTTCATCAATAACCGTATTGGGGACGGTCTCCTCGACCTCAGTGGTCGGTCGCGAGGAAGAAGGAGCATCCTTCTGAGGAACATATTTCAAGATTTTTGCCATTATTATGGAAGAAAAGGCTTGGAAAAGATGGAGAAAGAGTGAAAGTTGAAATATCAAACTTGTTGGCGTGAGTAGGAGGTGGGTAAAAGATTTTGCAAAGTATTGAAGAACTTTGGGTAACGAGGGTCAAAACACTAGGAAATATTAAAATCCTGAAGGTACGAAGGTAGAAGATTCGGTGTAAAGTGAAAAATGGATAGAAGAGGGGGTATTTATAGGAGTTCAGCGACGTTTCATGTCCAGGGACGGCCGACCGGCGGCTGACATGCATTTAATGTCATTATGACATGACTGACGAGACGTTTCAGATGTTTAGTCATTTCTACCGTGATGGGTCGAAGTAAGAGTTAGGAGCTCATGTCGTTTCTCGCCGTTTACTCTCCGAGAAACAAGGGGATTATTTGTATACGGGTAAAATCGGACTCATGTTACACCTCGGTCTCTGATAAAATAAGCCAAGCTCGAGATATGATGACAAGGGACCGAGATCGAGGCAAAAGTCTCATCAAGTTAGAATCTGGGGGCACGACGCCCGCCCTCGAGAACATCGGGGTCACAGTTCGGATTCAGTCTTAGCCTTAAACGACTTTAAAGAATATTGTCAGGCAATCGGGCACGGCCAACGGAAGGCCGTAATATCCGTGACCGGCCAGATATCACCACGGGGATCTCGGCATATATCGATGAAGAACCGGCAATCAGTTAATCAAAGGATTTTTACCTTTTATAGAGTTATACCTAGAGTAGGATTCCCCGACTATATAAAGGGAGGTCTGATACGCATTATAACACGCATACCAAAGCAATATATCATTAATTTATATAGCTCTTTCTCTTTTTCACTGGTGCCGGCCGTAGTGAGTCCGGCTCGAGAGTGACTATTTCACTAAAGCTGGAACTATTCTACTCGTGTGGTTTGAATTTATTTTATCTTTGCTTGTTCAATAGTAACTTAATTTATCGCTTTGTAACAAATTAATCTGCGTATCTTTAAAACTATTTATAAATATAATTGTTATTCGCATTTAAGGGTAAACAGTCTCAGTTTTTTGTTTTATGAGAATGTGTGTTACATAAATTCCTTATAAAAACCCCACATTTGCCTTGTTCAAACGGGATTTTTGTTCGTCTCAGACTTTTCAATGATACATAGATCTGAAACTTTTAGTTTTGAGTAAATTGAATACAGTGTATCAAAACTTCCATCGTGCCATGGATAGATCTGAAGCAAAGAGGGAGTAGGAGAACAGATCTGGCCATGGCTATGGATTGAGCTTTTGGAAATCTGAAGCAGAGTCGCCAGAGAAGATTTGAGGACTGGATTTTTATTCGTCTCTATTTTTAGTTTTAATACAATGTGTACAATATTTTGCTTGGCTGGAAAAACCATCTCCGGCAGACTTTCTTCATTTCTTTGCTATTGAGTCAAATACAATGTATCACATACAATGATACAAATACATTATACTCTGTACAAATACACTCAAAGACATAATATTTTCGCCTATATTTATGTACCCGAAGGTTTTTTTTTTTGGCGGATCCCTGTATTTTTTTAATATAGCCGAATATCAATGTTTTGTGATTTTTTGTTGTTTGAATACAGTTAAAATGAATACGGTGAATTGAATACAATGTATAATAGTGAATAATGAATATCGGTGAATTGAATACAATGTATACAGTCGAATTGAATAGAATGGTATATACCCTATTTCTTGATTTTTTGTTGTTTCAATATAACTGGATTCAAGATAGTGAAATTGAATACAATTCAATATTGCGCTTTCCGTTATTAAACACTCTTAGTCACTATTTTTTAGGCGGATTACCTCACCGTATTTATAAATACAGTCGTGCGAATACATGGAATGCAGAATTAAATAGTAGTAATCCCTACTTTTTAGGCGGATTACCTCACTATATTTATAAATACAGTCGCGCGAATACATAGAATACAGCACAGTAGTAATGATATTGTAGCTACGGCCAGTAAATATGAATATTATAGCTATAGCACATTAATAACCACTTAATTATAGTGGTTTCTGAGAATTCCTCAACAAAAAATTGCACAAATATAACACTCTAAGGTGCCCTTTGGTTGCTGTTTTATGAGGGTTAATCCATGTATACCAATATTCCTAGAATTTAATATATTGTTTGGTCAAGGAAAATTAATTTCGATATAAAATTCAACAAAATATATACTATGTTTTGTTAGTTTTTTTTATTCTTCTTACATAATATTTGTATAAGTTAATGAGGAAATTTATCTATATTTTATGCAAGATAGAACATGAAATAAAAATACGTGTATTAAGTAATACATTAATTAAAATAATAAATGCCAAATATACCCTCACTTAAGCTTATAATTTCTTTCCCTTTCACTGGGAGCCTGATACAAACTGCTCTAAACGCCCTCATCGTCAAGAATTTTGGCAGGAGAATGGGCTATCAATTCTTACAACAGAAGTTTCTATGCCATATGGTAGCCCTTAGAAACTCTTAGATTTAGGTTATGAATATTACCTTGTCAAGTTTATCAGAGAGAAAAATTACAATGGAGCCTTACACAAAGGTCATGGTTTACATGGAACCAAAAATGGAAACCTAGATTTGCAGCATCAAAAGCTTTCCTTAACTAACTCGGCAATATGTGCAAGACTATTGGAACTTCCTATAGAGTTTGATGGCTATGACATTCTGAATAAGATTGGAGAAAAGTTGGAACAATTAATACGTATTGACGCTTGTACATCTTTAGCCCTTAGAGGGAAATATGTGAGGCTATATGTGTTGGTCTCTGTCGAGAAGCCCTCAAAACTCATGTAGTAACTGGTAGACATGTTCAACAAGTAATCTATGAAGAGTTTAACGTATTATACATAAACTGTGGAAGGCTAAGACATAACTGAAAAAATCGCCCAAGCCAAATTATATAAGAACATGATACTAAAAGGAAGGCACATCTACATATATCCAAGGGATGTAGTTTCTATAGCAAGCAAGATTGACCAACGGATCATTGTCTCGCACCAGAGGAGATCAAGAAATAATAGGGGTGTAACGGAAAACCAAAAAAAACATCAATAGACATGAAAGCTCAAAACCCCTGGACAATAAAGATTCACAAATACCATCAATAGACATATGCTCTTCTTCAGGAAGGCCCGCAAATCCGATGTCTCTAGACACCATGGACTTAGAAACCTACGTCATAGCCACTAAAGTCAGGGCCGGATCTATCTTGTCGGATCGGGATGGCATGCTACCCGCACACTTCGATAAAAATTCTTAATAAATATGTTGATATTTATGAAAAATGAGCTATATATATAAAGTGACACTCAAGTTTCACAAATGGTATGTGGGTGCTATGGTTTAGTGTTGCTTTTGAAGTCTCTAATATACCGCACGGATCTAGGTACAATTCCATTGGCCTTGAGTCCTCATCTCTTCTTCCTTTTCTTTTCCTCCTTTTTCTTTCCCTCTTTTTCTTTCCAGTTATTTGCTACTAAATCCCTCTATATTTTTTCTTTTTTTAAAAAAATTTCTTTACATTAGTCTTCATTTTGCTTCCTACAGTTATATCTTATTTCATTAGCAATTTCTTTTGATACGTATTTTAAAATTCTAAGTAATATATAGTTTCTCTCTTTTTAGTGATACAACATTAATTTATATATTGGAGTATATTTGAGCAGTATCAGTTGTTGGTTTTTGAAAAAAAATGTCCTGATTAATAGAGGTTTTAAGTTGATTCTCATAGATTGATAACTTTAAAATTTTGGCTTTGAAAATAATTGTCATATAACTCAACAATTAGATTGAAAAAATTAACCAAAGAATAATGATCAATTAATCAACTCAAACAAAAATTATAGTAATTAAGCTACTTTGCGGGCGTACTTTCATGAAATAATTTTTTTTGTACTTTTATCTTTAAAATAGTAAATCAAGCGTGAAAAAGTTGAACTAAAATCGAATTTATTATCTTTTTTAAATAAAAGACCTAACTGGATTCACCAAAAATTAATTAAATCATCCATTCTTCCTATTCGATCTTTTTGGCTAGCGATGTATATATATAGTGACACTCGCAACTTTTAAATTTTAGATCCGTCTCTGACTAAAGTCACAACAAAATTAACGTTGATATGAAAAATTTTCTCTCCTATGAACGTAATCCCCTTATGAAACATGTTCAGTACACTTACAGACCTACCTAGTACAAATCAAAATGACCAGCAATTACATACAAGCCAACTACCTATTAACGATGTAGATCATCGTATGTTTAAACCTCATAAAGAACCAGGGGATTCACGGAGGGACCAGGCTCAAATGATGTAGTGCATCTTTGTGATACTATTTTTAACAACTAACTTTTAACCACACTTAAATTCTATACTATTTTAGTGTAAATATTTTTTTTAGGTCTAATTTTAATATTTTAACCTTTTACCTTGCTCTTAATAGGTTTTATTTATATAAAAAAATTAAATTAAAAAAAAACTACAAAAATACTCACATCCTTAGAGTATAAATTTTATTTTTTTTTTAAATCAAAAATATATATGTACATATATATATATGATTTTTTTCAATTAGAATTTTAATAAATAAGTTATGAAATCTTTCTTAGTATCATTTAAAATATATGTAAATATTTAATTTTCCTATATTGTAAAAAATGTTGGTTAATCTTCTTTTCTTTATAATTTAATTTATCTTTTAAAATAGAAGACAAAAAAATAAAGGTAAACTAAATGAAGCTAACGTAAAAATCTGATTTAATAAAGATAAACAATCTCAATCTCCATCCCCTTTAGGTTTCTCACCTCACGTTGCACACACACAACACTCTTCACGTCCCAACCCCAATCCCTCATTTCCCTAACTCCCTCACTTCCCCTCTCCCTCACGTCTTCCTTCACAAATCCTCCCCACGTCCCCACTATTCCTTTTCATCAACACATATGGACATGATCAAATTTTAGAATTTTAATATAAATAGCAAAAATTTTGAAGAGAAAAGGGGAAGGAAGGCAACGAAATTGAGAGGAACAGAAAAGAAAAGATTTGGGAAAATACTCGAGAGAGAAAAATATTGAGAGATTACATTAGCTTTTAAGAGAGGATTTCACTTTTTCATCTTTAAAAAAAAAAGGAAACTTAGGAAGAAGACATGGAGTCTAGATAGAGGCTAAATAAGAGTCAATATTCGGGTCACTATCAGGATTCAGATTTCATACGAAGGTTTCAGTTTTTATTGCGGTTTCTAAATCTTATTGCTGCTGTATTTAGCTTGGATTTTCATCATCGTAAACTTGTTATGGAGGTTCTTACTATCATATATTGAAGAAGATTTGCGTCCCCAGGTTTCTTTCTACTTTTTTATTTTTTATTTTTTATTTTCGTTTCTTTAAGTGTTAGTAATTTGAGTTAAAAGTTGGTAAAAAATAATACAATAATTAATGAAAAGAAATACTTACAGTTTTGGATGTTTGAACTTTTAATTACTGGCAGAATTGCATCTCCATGTTATTTAAATTTCTTCACTTTAGTGTCAATCATGATACTGAAAGTTGTTATGTTCTTTTGTTTAGATTCTAACTAGTTTCCAATAATATATCCTTGAAATCCATTTCCATGTTAATCCATTAGTGGGTTGGACGAGGGATCCTAACGAACCAATATTTAGTGAAATATTTTTGTCTAGTAGAATTTAATGGCAATTGAGGTTGTAGAAATGTTTGGAAATTTCAGAGAACAGAAATAGAGTTCTCATTATGCTTTAATTTGCAGTACATTCTTTTATCATTTGGAGAATTATTTAATTTAATACGCTACTTTGGGAATTGAATCAAAAAGTTACATTTTAAAATTGTATTGGATGAAATATATTGGTTAGGTCAATAATTAATTTTAGTGTAGTTTAATTAGTATACGGGTAAAATCGAGTCCAATGAGCACCACAATTTTCCGGTGAGGCAAATAGAGCAGGGACGTAACCATAAAGAATCAGAATCAAAACCAGGAGCCCCTCGAATCAAGGCTCAAGCAAGACACCTACCCTCGGAGCCACCGGGCCACGTCCCCCAGGTCCGGTTCGAGTCCCAAGACTTCGGAGAACATTGCCAAACGATCGCATACGACTGACTAACAAAAGGCCATGATATCCGTACCAACCGGATATTATTGCGTGAATCTCGTATTGACAGAAAATCAGTGATTAGCGAAAATGAAGGTTTTTACCTTTCTTAGAATTATACCTAGTGTAAAACTCCCCTACTATATGAAGGGGAAGCTTATTATTCATTAAAGACACTGTAACACGATTACCAAGGCAATATACTTCTATTTCTGACAGCTAATCAAAGTTCTTGTTCTTGTTCATAAGTTCTTCATAAGTGCAAGCTCGGAACCGAAGGCAGGTTTCTCGTTGAGCCATTAACCGAGCTCGGACTCATTCTTATCATTGGTTTGGTCATTTATTACGTCTTTTATTTGCTTAATCTAACATCATTAATCACTTATACTGAATTAATCCACATATCCTTAAAACCGCGTATAAATTCAATTGTTATCCGTTTTTAAAGGTAAATAGTTTGGCGCTGACCGTGGGGCTAAGGATAATAGTGGTAATTTTGATACAAATTTCCATAACGCACTCTATTTTACGCTTGTTCTTTGAGATTTAATTTTAGGTCAATTTAAGAAGGTCAAACTCTCAATCTGCTCTTGAACATTGATGCAGAGTCTGGCCACCATGGCGAGAACAACAATATAGTGCCCAGCAACGAGGTGCCCCCTGTTGGCCCCAACGGAGTTCCGATTGCAGACCCAATCGATGCCAATTCACATGAGGCCATCGACGCAAACTTACCTACCGGGCCCCGAGAACAGCGTTCACGGAGGAGCCCGATCAATAGCTCGGGGTACACCCGACGGTGAAGGCGATGGTATCAATTTACGGGTGATTTTCAAAATATTACAAGCTCAACAGGTAGCGATAGCCCAGCTACAGAACCAAAGCCGCGCCCCCGACAAAGTTGAGCCCGAATCATCCCGGGAAAACACCCGAAGAAATGAACAAACCACGAAAAGCCCGAGTTAAGTTGAAGTCGGGACCTACCCCGAAACAATAAAGATGCTTGAGGAACTGACAAAGCAGGTGAAATCGGGGGAAAAAAAAGATCGAAGCCAATGACAAAAAAGTAGAGACCTATACTCCAAAGTTGATCAAATCCCTGGAGCACACCCGATATTGAAAGGCTTGGATTCCAAGAAATTTGTCCAAAAGCCTTTTCCTCCGAGCACAACACCGAAACCAATCCCAAAGAAGTTCCATATTCCCGAATTCCAAAGTATAACGGAACCACGGATCAAAATGAACACGTGACCTCCTACACGTGTGCCATCAAGGGAAACGACTTGGAAGATTATGAAATCGAGTCGGTTTTGCTGAAAAAGTTCAGAGAAACCCTGTAGAAAGGAGCAATGATATGATATCACATCTTACCCCCCTAGTTTCATTGATTCGTTGCTATGCTTGTAGATGCCTTCGTAAAAGCTCAGGACGGGCCATCAAGGTCGAGACCAAAAGATCGGAACTTTTCAAAGTGAAACAAAGAGATAACAAAATGCTCAGGGAATTCGTGTCGAGGTTTCAAATGGAATGAATGGACTTGCCTCCGGTTGTGGACGATTTGGCCGTTGAGGCGTTCACTCAAGGACTCAACCCTCGAAGCTCCTTAGCTTCACAACAGCTGAAACAGAATTTTTATAGAGTACCTGGCGGTAACTTGGGCTGATGTCCATAACAGGTACCAATCGAAAATCAGAGCCGAGGATGATCAGCTCGGGGCCCCCTCTGGGTCTGTTTATCCCATCAGAACTAGTGATAGGTCTAAAAAAGTCGTCGATCATGAACCAAGACCGAACAGAGATCGGTATCAACCTTATAGAGGAGATCGAAGGAGTAGCAGATACGGACGTAATCCTACGAGGAACGAAAAAAAGAGCGATCGAGGCCACAATAGCTGGGGACTCATGAGTAAAAATGATTTTGACAGGTCATTCAGGGCTAAGGAGGCACCGAGATTATCGAAATACAACTTCAGTGTCGATGATGCCGTCATCGTATCTGTCATCGGACGCATCAAAGATACCAAGTGGCCTCGGCCATTACAGTCTGATCCTAACCAAAGAGACCCCAACCTGATTTGTAAGTGTCATGGCACTCACAGCCATAGGACCGAAGACTGCCGACAGAAGAAGTGGCCCGATTATTCAATAACGGGCACCTCCAGGAATTTTTGAGTGATCGAGCCAAAAATCACTTCAGGAATAAGGACTCTAACAAACAAACCGAGCAAGAGGAACCTCAGCCGTCATTAACATGATCATTAGTGGAGTCGACGTCCCCGAGAGGCCAATGCCTAAGCGCACTAAGGTGTCCATTACAAAGGAAAAATGAACCCGAGATTACATACAGGATGGGACCATCTCTTTCAACGATGAGGACGTTGAAGGCATCGTGCAACACATAATGATGTACTAGTAATATATGTACTCATAAATAAATCT
Organism: Nicotiana obtusifolia; assembly: GCA_002018475.1. Taxonomy (NCBI): domain Eukaryota; kingdom Viridiplantae; phylum Streptophyta; class Magnoliopsida; order Solanales; family Solanaceae; genus Nicotiana; species Nicotiana obtusifolia. The sequence goes on from MCJB01012585.1 coordinate 263,517, forward strand.
CAAGCTAAGCGTGTGCTGATTGATCCAGGTAGCTCGGCCAACATCATCATATCGAGGGTCGTAGACAGCTGGGTCTACAAGACCAAATAGTGCATGCAATCCGAGTTTTAAACGGATTCAACATGGCATACGAAACTACTAAAGGGGTGATAACCCTGCCGGTGAACACCATTAGGACCATTTAGGAAACGAAGTTCTATGTGATTGAAGGGGATATGAGATATAATGCTTTATTCGGGAGGCCATGGATTCACAGCATGAGGCCAATACCCTCGAGTACTACACCAGGGACTGAAGTTCCCCATACCGGGAGGGATCAAGACAGTTTACAGAGAGTAGCCGGCCACAAAAGAAATATTCGCAGTCGATGAGGTGATCCCGATGTCCGCACTCTTGACATCAAAGAACCCAGAGCCGGTTAGGAAGGAAGAAACTAAATAGCAGTCACCGACACCGGCCCCGACCGAATCGGAGAAGCAAGAGGCAAGCGAGGATGATGATTACGGAGTTCCTAGGTCGTTCATCACCCCTGACAATTCTGATGCCACCAAATCAACGAGCGAGGAGCTGGAGCAAGTCATTTTGATCGAACACTTACCCGATCGAAAGGTATACCTGGGCACGAGATTAACTCCCGAGCTCAGGAAAAAACTCATTAAATTCCTTATAGCTAACGTAGATTGTTTCGCTTGGCCCCATCTAGATATAATAGGGATCCCGCCAGTAATAACCACTCATTAGCTAAGCTTGGATTCGAAGTTCCACCCGGTTAAACAGAAGAAGAGGCCTCAGTCCGAAGTCAAGCATGCATTCATCAAAGACAAGGAATCTAAACTCCCTAGAATAGGTTCCATTCGGGAAGTTAAGTACCCGGATTGGTTGGCAAACATAGTAGTAGTGCCTAAAAAGGGAGTAAATTAAGAATGTGCATAGATTACAAAGACTTGAACAAGGCGTGCCCCAAGGACTTTTTTGCTTTGCCTAACATCGATTGCCATGCAACGGTCGAGCACGAGATACTCAGCTTTCTCGACACCTATTCTGAGTACAACCAAATCTGGATGGACCCGGGCGATCAAAAAAAAACTTCTTTTATCACTAAATCCGGCACCTATTGCTATAACATAATGTTGTTCGGACTAAAAAATGTCGGTACCACTTATTAATGCCTAGTAAACTGGATGTTCAAAGAACAAATAGGAAAATCAATGGAAGTATACATTGACGACATGTTATTTAAGTCCCTGCGAATAGAGAACTATTTGAAACATTTGCAGGGAACCTTCGACATACTGAAGAAATACAATATGGAGCTGAATCAGAGAAATGCGCATTCGGGGTCGGATCCGGGAAGTTCTGGATTCATGGTGTCCAACCAAGGGATCGAGATCAATCCTGATAAAATCAAGGCTATAGAAGATATCACCATGGTGGACAATGTCAAGGCCATTCAGAGGATAACCGGGCGCATAGCCGCCCTGGGCCGCTTCATATCGAGGTCTTCCGATAAGAGCCATCAATTCTTCTCATTATTGAAGAAGAAGAATAACTTTTCATGGACCCCACAGTGCTACAAAGCTTTGGAAGAACTCAAATGGCACCGTTCGAGTCCACCCTTGCTCCATACTCCGAAGGCAGATGAGCGCCCGTACCTGTACTTAGCGGTATCCGAGATGGCGATAAGTGGAGTCTTAGTTCGGGAAGAGGAAGGTACACAATTTCCTATCTATTATGTTAGTATAACTCTAGGCGAGGCCGAAACAACCTTCACCTAGAAAAATTTGGCGATATTCTGCTAAGCGCCTTCAGAAAGTTAAAGCCATATTTTCAATGTCATCCCATATGCCTCGTAACTTCTTACCCACTAAGGAACATAATGCAAAAACCCGATCTCTTGGCTGATTGGCCAAATGTGCGGTAGAAATTAGCGGGTACGATATCGAATATCGATCCCGGACTGCCATTAAATCTCAAATTTTGGCAGACTTCGTGGCCGACTTCACCTCGACCTTAATACTCGAAGTCGATAAGGAATTGCTGTTAACCTCGGGGACTTCCTCGAGAATCTAGACCCTCTTTACGAACGGTGCCTCAAACGCAAAGGGGTCCGGACTCGGCATTGTATTGAAGCCGCCTACGGGTAACGTAGTTAGGCAATCTATTAGAACTGTGAAATTGACTAACATTAGGGCAGAGTATGAGGCCATGATTGCAGGTCTCAAATTGGCTAAAAGCCTGGGGGCCGAAGTGGTCAAAGCTAAGAGCGACTCCCTCCTTTTGGTAAATCAAGTCAACGGGACATTCGAAGTAAAAGAAGAACGAATATGAAGGTACTTAGACAAATTACAGGTACGCTGCATCGATTCAAATAATGGACCCTAAAGAATCGAGAACTCTGCACACGAAGGTGGCCAGGTTTAGCTTGTCCGAAGATACTCTGTACAGAAGAACGTTCGATGGTCCACTTGCCATATGCTTGGGGCCGGGAGACACCGAATATGTTCTGAGAGGAGTTCATGAAGGCACATGCGGAAAACATTTGGGGCCAGAATCTTAGATTCCTAAGATAATTAGATGATGCTATTACTGGATCGACATGGAGAAAGATGCAAAGGACTTCGTACAGAGATGCGACGACTGTCAGAGGCATGCACTAATGATCCATCAACTCGGAGAGCTACTACATTCTGTCTTGTCACCTTGGTCGTTCATGAAGTGGGGAATGGACATTGTCGTTCCCCTGCCATGGGCACCCGGTAAGGCTCAATTCATACTGTTTATGACCGACTATTTTTCTAAGTGGGTCGAAGCTCAAGCTTTCGAGAAGGTCGGGAAAAAGAAGTCGTCGACTTTATTTGGGACCACATAATATGCCGGTTCAAAATACCAGCCGAGATAGTGTGCAATAACGGGAAGCAGTTCATCGGCACCAAAGTAAACAAACTTTTCTAGGACCATAAAATCAAAAAGATCTTGTCAACACCCTATTACCCTAGTGGGAACAGACATGCAGAATCTACAAACAATACCATACTTCAAAACTTGAAGAAAAGAATGACCGATGCTAAAGGTAAATGGAAGGAAATTCTGCCCGAAGTCTTGTGGGCATACAGTACAACCTCGAAATCTAGTACCGGGGCCATTCCGTTTTCATTGGTCTATGGTGTCGAAGCACCAATACCGGTCTAAGTGGAAGAACCGAGCCTCAGATTTCGATATGCGGCCGAAGAATCTAACCGTGAGGGCATAAGCACGAGCCTGGAACAATTGGAGGAGAGGCGCGAGGATGCCCTAGTCCGGTTGGCCGCCCAGAAACAGCGGATCGAAAGATATTACAACCGAAGAGCCAACCTTCGTCACTTCAATATCGGGGACTTGGTGTTAGGAAAAGTAACGATGCACACCTGGAACCCGAACGAAGCTGGGGCTGAATTGGGAAGGACCATATCGAGTCATCAGGATTACCGGTAAAGGTTCATACATACTCGAAGTAGGAAACAGTGCACAACTACCGAACAACTGGAACGTGACGCACTTATAGCGATACTACTGCTAAGGTACGACCTTATTCACCTTTTTATAATATTACGAATCGGACTAAAACTTGCAGGCAAGAACCAAAGGAGAATGTGACTACTAGGTCTAAAAGCACGTGTTTCACTCTTTTTCCCTTGAACCGGTTTTGTCCCAAATGGGTTTTTCGGCAAGGTTTTTAACGAGGCAATAGTAAATCGTGCTAACTTAGAATTGAAAACCGATTTTAAATTGGAGTCAATGGTCTCATCAACAGTATCTGAGCCCTCTCAAGATCGACCTCGAATACTAGGGGCCATCACCCTCGGGTCAAGCCTCTTAGAAGGAAGGAAGGAAACTTTGTGCTTGAACAGTTTAGGTTCGGTGGTTAGGATTTATTGCACGAGCCAACAGTCAAAATGAATTGTGCCTGCATAGGCCACCTTGGCCATAATACAAGTTTTTACACGCTTTCAACCTTGTACGTTACACGCAGAAATGAAAGGAAGTTTCTACCTGGCTATTACATATTTTTGCTTCTTAAAGCGTCGAGCCTAAGGGCTATTCCCACCCAGAGACTATCGAGCCCAAGGGCCATCCCTAACCGAGCCCAAAGGGCTACCCCCACTGGGGGACTATCGTCCGAAATAAGTTCAGGCGGCTCGAGTTATCGAAACTCGGAGGCACAAAACCTATTAGGCAGTGCCCAAACCTAAAAGGCTAGCCACCCTAAAAAAGGGTTTGGAGGCGTCCGAAGCCCGTAATCAAAACGTAAGGCCTTCAACAAAATTCTAAACCTATTAAAAGGTTACCCTTGGCAAAGGCATTGTGTAAACACTTAAGCAAGCATCTTGGGAAAACATCCGGTTACTCCGAGTTTTCAAAAGTTTCAAGCAAAAATTGCATCGAGGAAGGGTTTTGTTCAGACCTCCGAAAAATAAGATTTATTACTACGTATGATTATATACTAAGGCATTAGAAATATTTGCAATTATAAAAAGAAGCTAAGATAGTAGAGACTAGAAATTTCTTAAAGGAGAAAATTTTATATATTCCGGAATATCTTTACAAAGGCCCAACAAAAACGGCCTCAACAAAAAATATGTATAGAATACAAAACTCAAAAATCCTAAGGCATTTACGCCTGATCTTCATCGGAGCCCAACTCATCACCACAACCATCGTGATCTTCGGATTCTTCGGAGCCCTCGGAGTCCTTTTCACCTTGGGGTTCAGCTATCTTCTTCGCCTCGACCTTAAGTCTTTTTGCCTCCTAGATCTCGGCAGATAGGTCGAAGCCTCGAGCACGGATTTCTTCGAGGATCTCCCTTCGGGATAGCCACCTCACGTGCTTAGTAGTGGTCTTCAGGCGGGCCTCGGCTGCTTCGACATCGGCCTTGTATTGGGCCACCATCTCCTCAGCATCGACCGAGGTTATCTCTAACCTGGACCTCGTTATTTCAAGCTCTTTACCAAGGGAATCCCATTCAGCGATGGCCAAGCCTAGTTGTGTTCAGAGATCCTCATTTTGCTAAGCCCGTGTATCAACTTTCTCCTTCGCCACCCGAAGTTGAACTTCTGCCGAAGACAGCTTGGCCTAGGCGGTTTTCTTCTCCGAGGCCAGCAGGTACATCTTGCTTTTCCACTCGTCGGCCATTACTTTGATCTCGTCCATCTCCTTTTGGAATTGGTCGATCTAGTCGATCTTCTGCTAGACCTGCAGGGTATTGTTGTTAGCCACTGCGACTGGATCCTCGTTTCTAACTTCAAAAACCTTTACCTTTTGCACCAAGTCGTCGTGCTCCCGCCTTAAGACCGAGGTTTCTTTCTGCGCTGCATCCAGCTCGGCTTGGAGGTTCTTAACGACACCTTCTTGTTGCTTGCTGAGAAGCTTGTACATTTCCCTTTTCTGGGCAAGCTCCTTGATCTCGAGCTCAAGCTGATTAACCTCAACCCGGTACCGAATGAAGCTCCCGTGATGAAGTACCGAGACCTACAAAAAAGTGAAAAATGTGAGAAACGTCGAACACAAATAATAATAGATCGATTGAAAGTAATGATGCCTTACCCAGTTCAGCGCCTGCTATGCCTCGTTAAAGAGGCACGACACGTTCACCTCATTCATTTTTGTCTGGTCCTCCTCGGTCACCAGGCATCGGAGGTATCCCCACAGGAGCAGACAAAATCCGAGCATCCTCGGGGATAGTCAGAATAACCGATCTCTTGCGATCGGGCTCCACACTCGGAGTGGGGAACTAGTTGATCAATTTCAAGCTCGAGCTCGGCCCTCCAGCTTCCGAGTATGTGCCCTTCTTCGGAACTTCCATGTCGCCGATCCCGGAGAAGTCTTCCAAAGCTGACAAGTCCACACTATCAACAAAGGAGTGAAGGGGATCGTCCGCACCATGGACCCCTTCATTGGACTTCTCCTTTCTTGTTTGGTCCTCCTCAAGCATGGAATCAATGTAGGAGGGCATTCCCTGAAATCTCAATTATACGGGGCGCTTCCTTTGGAGCGGAGCCGGCGAGTCCCACCTGGGTCTCCACATCGATCTCTTGAGTCTGAGGGGGGTCGACCTCATGAGTCTCCCCCTCGGATGCCTCTGCTCCCCGAGAAAGGTCGTCCCGTGGGTAACAAAAATAAGCACATCCTCCAGCTCGTCCCTAAGCCGGAGGAGAGACTCGGAACCCGGCACCCGGGAGCTAGAGCTCTTCCTGGACTTGCGGGTCACCCTCTTCTTTGGTTTTTTCACCTCGGAGCCCGGGGAGCCCGAAGGTTTTCTCTCCCTTTTCTTCTTTTCCTCCGCGGCAGCCCCGAGCTGCCCCGCAACGGAGGGATCAGCGGACAGAGACACGTCCTCGTCCCCTTCCAAAGGCCTAAGTTCGGTGGTCTTAAGTAGACCTGCAATAACAAAGAGAAGAGAGGCCAGTATGATTGAAGATAGAAATATGATATTAACTATTCAGAAAGAAGCCTCACCATGAGAACGGGTCTCTCATCGGCCCTTCGAGAGTCCGCGCCATGTGCGCTCAGAGTACGGCATCTGACTGTAAATGCCCTCAATCCATTCTTTTAGCCAGGGAATCGTATTCAAAACCCGGGCGACAGCTGCACGACCACGAGTATGAATGAGAAGGAAGAAACTCAAGAAAAAGAATTTTGACGCTTAAAGAGAAATTGCACTTACGAGACGCATTCCACGTCTCAGGAAATGACATGTATTCTGGGGGAATCAAATCCTCGGTCTTCACCCAGACAAAGCGTCCCTAGCAGCCCCGGTCTCGGTCTTCATCAATACTCGAAAAGGGGGCTTTGCTGGCCCGGCGAGAAACCTTGATCAGTCCACTTCGGAGAATTCGGGGACTGTATAAACAAAGTAGATGATCGATCGTGAACCAATGAGACTCGGTCTTGTTCACTAAGTAGCGGGGAAGATCACGATCCTCCATAATGACGGATGAATTTGTCCGAGACACACCCCGTACCTCTTGTGAAAGTCCAGAACAACCAGGTCCATTGGGCCAAGCGTGAAGGGTTAAGTGTAAACACTTAAGTTCCCCTCCACGTGGGTAGTAATGGCGTCCTCGGGCCCGAGGACTACTACATCCTTGCTTTCCCAATTACAGTCCTTTCGAACTATGGGAAGAACGTCTGCAGTCACAGAGCATATGTATAGTGACGCTCCATCGCCCCGGTCCTGTTTGCGTGAGGCCTTCTCTACCTTAAAGTCGTCTGCAATTGAGCATCCACCGGGGATGAACACTTTCAAGGGAGGCTTGGGGGGGGGGGG
>MCJB01012596.1:0-55756 GCA_002018475.1 Nicotiana obtusifolia
CGGGATCCCTATCCGATGCCGAGGTCGGAACCACGATTGATACCGAGCTCGACATTGCGGTCGAGGGGTCACGTCGAGCCTCACTTTTGTTGGCCGATATGCCCGTTGTTTCAACTGTCGGCTCGTCCTCAAAAGTCAAGGACACTGCTCAAGCTGTACCAAACGTGCAGGGCCCTCACCAAACATGCAGTACTTTTATCAAACCTGCAGTACTTTCACCAAACGTGCATGGACTTCACCAAATATGCAGGACACTGTGATGATTATCAAGGACACTTTATGGGCAAAAGGGTTTTGGTTTTTTCTATATATATATACTGGGCTTATCAATGTAAAGGGGGATCCAAGATTTTTAGAGAGAAAGAGCAATATATTGATTATCAAGTTTTCTGATTATTTTTCATCTTCCAAGTGCCATATTCTTTCCATTTTCACGTTCAAAATACCTAGTATCAATTTTGTCACTTATCTATTAGTTCCCACGCATAAATTCAATTGTTTTATTTCCGATTTTCGGGGTAAACAGTATATTTGGACCTTTTCCCTTCCCTTTATTATATGTCATTTTGTTCAATTTCCAATGAAGGTTAGCCGAAAAGATAAATCCAATTATTTTTTTAAAAAAAAATAAAAAGCTCATTAATCCAAATAAACTGTTCTAACCCGACCCGACTTGTTAACAATCAAAATTCCAATAATGTTAAAACATTAATAGTTATAGTTGCAATTGAACATAGGATCTCCATGTTGTTCTTCTATGACTTTATCACCTAATTATCTCCCAGGAACTCTAATGCATATTTGAGATAAAAATAAGTCTTAAAAATACTAAATGTGGGGCGGGATGAGCTAGAAGAACTACTAATTTTCTTTTTAATTTATGAAATTACATTCGGTTACAATTTTACATGTTATTTCGTGTGATTAAAGATGTTTATAGCTGAAAAATACTTAAACACTAGTAAGCTGATACATAGCATTTTTCGCCAAGCTTTTAGAAGAAAAAAAAAAAAAAAGTGTTTTCTAGTAGAAGCAGAAACAGTTCTAGAGAAACAGAAAAAAATAGATTCTCCCTAAAAGCACTTTTTTAAAAAGCACTTTTGAAAAAAATACTTTAAAATATTTTTTAAAAGCTTCATCAAATACTAATTACTGTTTAGAAATATCTTTAAATTAATTAGTCAAAAATAAATTATTTCTCATCAAAAATACTTTTGAGAAAAGCACTTCTCAAAATAAGCTAATTTTTGAAGCTTGGCCAAATACGCTAGTCTACCATGTATGAAATGATGAGTTACCGCAGAACTTTATAACACATTTTTATTTCCCCTCTATTTCCCATTCTATCTGCACAAAAAAAAAAAGTCTATTATCCAATCAATACAATTAATATATGTTGGAAAGCATTTAATTCTGATTATGCATCACAGATTATGGAGGATGAAGTGATCAATGAAAATTATGAAATCTTGTTATTAACATTTACACTTGTGGAGTGAAATCACTCAATTTGTAGAACGTCTTTCGGGCACTATTTTTGTACGAGAAAGTATTAATAATTTTACATAACTTAGTTACTTTTTTTATATTATTGAATTAAAAAAATTCTTTAAATCACAAACTACTATTGAAAGGTCATATTAGAAAGTTCTATTTATACTACAAAAAAAATTAAAAAGGTTAAATTTTGAACCCATAATTTTAAAAGTGTTTAGTTCAATAATAAGAAAATAAAAGTTGAATCCACTAAATAAATTTAAATAATAAATCCATCTCTAATTGTATGCAAAGCTCAAATTATCGCATATATCTTCATATGTGTCATAAATCTGCAAACTAATTATATTCAAACGTTGCCTTTATTCCACTCTTTAAAGTTATAAAAGAAGCTATTTTGACCTATATTCTGGTTGCAATAATACACTCATATTCCAACGTTGCAATCCTCTCCTTCTTATATACCTAACAAAAGGAAACTGAATCATATTCAGAATATTTCAAGATACAAAAGAACGACACTTGACTTTCACCGTATCTGATCCAAAATTGAAGTCTCAATATTTTTTGGTATATTGTTGCATAAATGATTCCATTACTCCGATAACAGACGCATAATTCTCTGTAAGCTGTGTCAATATTTAAAATATGAATAAATGAATAAAATAATATGACGACAAGTAATATTATATTTTAATATTAATACCCAAATTTTTATTTTACTCAGTATTTATATATACATATCTAATTAAAATAATTTAACGAAACCGTATCCCATGACACTGCTTGAAGCTATGCATATCCACCCGCCAGTATTCTTCACTTAGCTTCCTTAATTTCAAAGAAAAAAAGTTGAGTTAGGTCCTTCTCTCCTAAAAGATTGATTTTGGTCAAGACCTTTTGTTGAACCAATAAATTTGTTTTCTAGAAAAATAATTTTTCTTTTTCATGAATTTTTTTCCGTTCAAGCCAGAAAAGCCCCATAACTAGACTTATCCAAAAGTGTTTACGAAGGAATATTATTACTAGCTTTGTTTGCTAGAATCCCATTGCTCCAACTCCTAACTTTGTTCTAGCAAATCATTTTCCCTTTTGTTCTCATAGGAGATAAGATAAGGTTTACGAATTCAAAAAATATAAGCAATTATTACAAATTCGATTAATTGTTACATTATAAGTTCGACAATAACGTTATAAAAAGCTACCATATGCATTAGAGAATCCTGAAAAGAAATATGCGTAGGACAACTCTAATGTTCCTTAAACTTCAATTAGTTGAGGTGTGCCCACAGACAATAACATCATAAAAAGCCTCGTTCCAATTTATGTGATATATATTTTTTAGTATGTGATAATTAAAAATAATTTTACTTTAAAATATTTATTTTATTTTTAATAAAATAATTTATATTTACATATGTGTAAGGCTTACTTTAAATTTATAAATTTTAATTTTTTTCTTTTTTAAATTTAATGTCTAGTCAAACACTATTATATAAATTAGAGAATGAGAATATTATATCTATTAGAGAATCCTGAAAAGAAATATACATAGGACCACTCATAATGCATATTATCATTTTCAACCGTTAATTTACTATCAAAAAATATCAAAACTCCTAAAAATTACAATCTCATCCACAAAATCTGCCTTTGTACTGCTATCAAGTCTCAATCTTCAATCTTCCCTCAACTTGGTCACATATTACTGTACTTTAAATATAACAGTCGTCTAAAAAAGACTATTTGACTTTCAAATAGAAACCTCCGTAGGGCACTGAACCGTTTTTATAAATTTTACGTTACTACATATCCTTAAAAATTATATTGGAGTCCTAAATACTTTTTAATACTTCATTAAAATATCTGAGTTCGAGTCTTGACTTAAAGTGTCTTTACTTTCATTAAGACGTAAAAATAGCATGAGCTAGTCTGTTTTTGAATTGTTAATTAAAACATAATTAGAATTTGTAAAATAATTAAAAAATAGTCATTATTTTATACAAAAATAAAATTTGGACAAAAATATTTTAACTAAAATACGAAAAATTAGAAAATAATATATTGCATTATGGAGCTCCTGCATATAAAATTCTAGTAAATTTTTGAAAATTTTTAAGGTGTTTTTGTTCAAATTAGGCTATTTCAATTTTTTTTTCCCAAGTGTGACTTTCTCGAATCCAATAAGACTGATGTGAAATAAAAAGTTATGCTACTTCCTCCGTCTCAATTTATATATAGTAGTACTGTTTAAATTTTAAATAGGATTTTCTTTGATCAAGATTTTTAAAATATTTTGAATTAATAATTATCATTATTACTTATCCTACTTGCAACAAATTATTCTGTATATATAACATCCTATAAATCTTATAATTCTGTTTTTGAGTTCAGTCATCTCTGTCAATAATCCCCCCTNCCCCCATCAACTGAAGTTTATGGCTTCAGCTTCTCAAGCTAGTCTCCTCCTTCAGAAACAACTCAAAGGTACATCTTTTTTGTACCCAACTCATTCTTGGACTGTTAGCTTAATTGGGTGTCATTAATTTTTATTAGTTTCTCAAATTTGAATGTAAAGATCCTTGCTTTTTTGGTGTTCGCGCCCGCTTCACCTCAAAGATCCTTGCTTTTATTTTTTTATATACCTATATTCATTGACTGTTTGCTTAATTGGGTGTTAATAACTATTAAATTCCCCAAATTCGAATGTAAAGATCCTTGCTTTTTTGTACCATTATTCATTCTTGGACTGTTTGCTTAATTGGGTGTTCTTAATTTCATTATTTCCTATAATTTGAATGTAAAGATCCTTGCTTTTTTTACTTTCAGATCTCTGTAAAAGACCAGTTGATGGATTTTCAGCTGGTTTGGTTGATGAAAGCAACTTATTCGAATGGAGTGTCACCATTATTGGACCCCCGGATACTTTATAGTGAGTCTTTTACTAGTAGTAGTAGTAGTTTAAAGATTGAAATTTTATTGTTTTGATTTGATCTTAAAGTTCTTTCTTTTTGAATTTTGTTTGGTTGTTAATGGGTTTTCTGTCTTTGATTGGATATATGATCGATTGAATAAGTTGAGTCAGCTTATAGCTTAAAGAAGATTTTGGTTCTTGAATTGTTTTCAGATTGTGTGGATGCTGTAAGTTCGATGACATACCCTTGTTTAAGGTCTGACAATTACTGGAAAAAGTTGTAATTTTGATCCTGCAATTTGTACAGTAGGCTATAGCATTTTTATGTTCTGGCTTATGGGTTTTCAATTACTATAGAGCTGCGGATTAGATATATTTTTTAATCTAGTAATATTTAGAACCTTAGTAGAGAACTTCTAGTACTTCTTATTTTAGTTTCTTATTTTGTATAATATTGGTCCGAGATGAGCTAAATGGAGCGACATGAACAGCGAGGATTCATATAGCTGGCACAAACCTGCTTGGGATTGAGGCGTTATTGTGTTTCTCTTTTCCTGGAAGTTCTATGTGAATTGTGAAGTAAGAATCGATCAGTCTACATATGCCTTAGTCGCAAACTAGTTGGAATTGGCTCTATTTCTATATCCATTGCGCTCTATTGACAGCATAAAAGTCCCTGAAGTTCCTTATAGGACTGGATAGTGGGTACCATTAATATTGCCATGCTCCTGGTTTTTAAGTATATTCATCACTTTTTTCCTCGTCCAGAATTTTCCAATCACCTTTATTTACTCTTTGATATGTGCTTGATGTAGGTCTTATGATTCGACGTGATTTATTATTATCCTTTCCTTAGAATGCCAAACTGAAACTCAATGCTCGTTCTTGGTCGACTTAGCAGCTTAGTAATCCCTATGTATATTTCCTTTAAGGTAGTTTTAGCTGTTTAAGTTTATGAATTTAGTTAAGAGAAGAGATTCCGTCGTTTCTCAATGTTTACTTGTACTGTAGGTTGGGTTGGAAAGACCGAAAGAAATTCCTAATCGTGTATTAATTGTTGCAAGTGCAGTGAAGGGGGTTTCTTTAATGCTATCATGACCTTTCCTCAAAATTATCCCAACAGTCCTCCAACTATTCGGTTTACCTCGGAGGTGTGGCATCCTAATGGTGTGTAAGCTACATATCTATTTCTTAGAGTTGGTAAACGCGGTCGATCATCATCTCATTGATTTTGGTTATTTTCTTGAAACACAGTTTACTCTGATGGAAAGGTTTGCATCTCAATTCTTCACCCACCTGGTGATGATCCAAATGGATATGAGCTTGCTAGTGAGCGTTGGTCTCCTGTCCATACGGTATGAATATCTGTTATTATTTCAGTGTTCTTAGTCAAATGTTAATGTAATGGAATACATAACCGTATGAATGAGTGTTGGTTGATAAATGAGCGTGAGAGTCTGTTTAGATGATCTAATCTTGTTCTCTTGAATATGGATGAATTTAGCTCGTTTTCGGGCTGAGTTTTGGAAATTTGAATTATAATTCTCATCAGCTTATCTCATAGTTCAATTTTTATCCAAACGAAGAAGTTATATAGTAACATAAGTGTAGATTTACACTGACAATTCCAAACTAATAATTGTATCCTACTACTAAGATAAAGGAGAAACGTCCAATTTCTAGTACAGGCTAGGCGAATTTTGAAATTTAATCCACAAAAAATTGGTGTGGTTTAATTTCTAACTGTATCAGAGATCATTCAAGTTGTCAAAATGTAATTGTAGGTTAATAAATTTATCTGTGAAGCTTTCTAGTTGTGACCGTGTTCAGATGCCAGTCTTTAAAACTCCTTTCGTCTATTTTATTTAGGTCATGAGATTTTCAAAAAGTTTTTTCTGAAAGTCAGAAACGATGTTTGGCAATGTACATCTATTATAGCCATAATCCGTGGCAAGAGAAAGTTATTGCAGGTGCAAATTGCTCTTCCTAGAGCGGTCAATTATCTTAGACACTAAACCATGAATCATGATCATAAGATGGACAACTGATTTTACAATTGCCTCACATAACAGTCTTTTTTGGAGCTAGAGTCTAACCATGTCAATTTGCAAAACTTGCTCACACACAGCCACACACTCTTGTACAAGTCAACAATCGAACTGATCTCTCACCGTCAATGCCTAAATCCGGAATCAATTCTGATCTCTCACCTCCATACTTAAATCTGGAATCCATGAGAATAATGTCTTACCCTTGACTATCATTAACGAAACCTCTGTTCATCACTAGATACAATTTAGTAATGATACCTTTAATTTACGTACATGTACAACAATCTGTAAGTGGAGGACCACAGCCATACTGGCTTTCTCTTTCATCTTTTTTCTGACTGACTTGTGGTAAAAGTATTAGTGATTCCGCCAGAGAAAAAGTTTATTTTCATCAGGTTTTGATGTAGGCGACATATCCGAACGGTTCATGAATCATGCTGTTTGATTTGATTCAACTAGCATATCTCTGAGTTATTTCGTATTCTCCAATGCCAGTTTTTATTTTGGCTAGAGAACTTGGATTTAATCGTCTGTTGCATGTATAAATTAATATTGCATTTGCCGTACAGGTTCTAGTTTGTGTATGATTGTATTGCATGTATACATTAGAACTACATTCGTGCAGCTTCTAATTAGTGTATGATTTTGACTTTCATATTCACCAAATAGACATGTCCGTGAAATGTGACGGATCAATTAGCATTTATTTCGGGTGATTCAGTTGCTTTTGTTTGATCTTTTATGCTGCTTTTCTATTGCTCTAGTTCCTGTTTTTCTTCTGCTTCATGGATTCTTAATATACTGCCTCTGAGCTGTTGGTGTTATTGTTAATATAATGACTAATTCTTTGCACTAGATTATTAATTGTCTACAACAACAATAATCCCAGTGTAATCCCATAAGTGGGGTTTGGGAGGGTAGTGTGTACGCAGATCTTATCCCTACCTTGTAGGGAAGAAGTTTCCGATAGACCTCGGCTCAAGGAAGATTATTAATTGTCTAGATATGCTTTATTATTATAATGTTATAGTATGTTATGAAGTTGTAGGTGAAATAAAGTGAGTATATATTATATATATGTAGGCAGGGATTGTTCCCACTTTTTGTTAAATGATTGTGTTGCCATGTGTCAAGTTCTATGAGATTTTGACAATCTTACCTGCCTGTTCTTTCTTTTGTGGTAGTTGTTTCTAATTGTTTAGGTGAACATCATTCTTTGTATGCTATTTTTGCTTAGACACTCAAATTTTTTGTACAAGCAAAATTGACGGCTGTAATGTACAGGTTGAGAGCATAATATTGAGCATCATATCAATGCTTTCAAGTCCTAATGATGAGTCTCCTGCTAATGTGGAAGCCGCTGTAAGTAATCTGATTTATGGATTCTTTTTGCTGCGTTGAGAACCTTAGCTCTCATTTACTTATACATTTCTTAGGGTTTCTAAACTTTTTGCTTAGCAATATCCATTAAAACATTCTACACCAACTAAGATGTCCTTGATATTTCTAAAGCCGTTTCAAAATGAAATTTATGCTAAATTTTATGGTTTCTTTAGGATTGTCTAAGCCTTGAATTTGAAGTGCCATGAAGAAGATTATATATGCTCTTCTTCGGAATATAATCGTTTTTATGAGCAAGTTGAATGTTGTTTCACATGTTTTGAGAAAGAATTTGGTTATTTCAAGTTGAAGTGGCGGGTTTGCAGGTGTATTTCGACTTGAAATAATCCCCACTTCCATCATAAAATTCAACTTTGACAAACTTCATTCTAACAAACTACAACTATGCATACATAACTTCAATTTTCAGAGCCTTTTTTCCAGATTCTAACTCTCTGATTACAATTCACAAGTGGGGTCTAGGAAGGGTAGTGTGTACGCAGACCTTATCCCTACCTTGAGAAGGTAGAGGCTGTTTCTGGTAGACCCTCGACTCTTTTGTCCGATTCAACTTTCAATAATTTTTTCTTTCGACTTCAACTAAAGTTTTGTCCAGAGGCAAGCTTTAAAATATTTTCCCTTTTCAACTCCATAGGATGAATAGGTGTTGTGCCTCGGTATTCACTCCATCATTTACCTAGCTCAAATCATGATTGAGTGTTCACATTGATACAAGTTTTCTGCTGTTAGTACCGTCTTATGCCTTCTATATATTATTTTTTCTGGCCGATTGCAGAAGGAATGGAGAGATAATAGAGATGAATTCAAGAAAAAGGTCAGTCGTTGTGTAAGACGGTCCCAAGAAATGACATAAAAATGCGAATGCTAAAAAACGGACTTCTTTCATCAGTTGTTGTTTGATACATACAAATGTAGAATTGCTGTCAAGGTCTGTCATACCTTTTGTATTATGCCTTTTGTTTTGCGAGTTCGGTCATTATTTACATTTTTGTTAAATTTACTTTTGAGTAAGATTTATTATTTGATTTTACAAAAGATGTTGACTGCTGGACATTATGTTCTTTGTCCTCTTTGTATTTTCTTTGTAGTCTAATAGATGTTAAACTGCATTATGTACATCTTGGAAATGAGCCAATTTTTGCAATCTCAACTGGTTTCTCTTTAGGTTTGTTTTGCTTACCCTCCTTCTTTGTCGAGGGAATGTCGTTTCATGTCTTAGGAAATGTCGTTTGCCTACAGAATTTACTTCTGCTTTTCAGTCAAATTAATAGTAACTCATTATCTAAACCTGCTTTTGATTGTTTTATTTTGAGTTAATACCCTAAAACCCTCTTAAACTATCACATTTTTGTTTGTTTCCTACTTAAACTATTTGGTGTTTCCAAAAAACCCTGAACTATATTGTTTTCCATAATAAAACCCCCTGACCTACAGGTGTTGACAGAAAATAATGGCTAATTAGCTGAACCCTCTTTCACATTTGTTTTTCTTAATAAATATTCTCCTTATTTCAGTTATATCCACCTTTCTTTTATTCTTTAACCATTCTTCCTTATTTCTTTTTTTACCTTTCTTCTTTATTTTTCACCTTCTTCAATTTTTAACCTTTTTTCTTCAGTTCTTCATATGAGTTTCCTCTGAAAAAATTTCTCCCTTTCTTGTTTCCTCTGAAATGATTTATTCTCTTTTTTATTTTAGTCTTTTTTCATGTCTTACACATATTGTTGAAAAAATATCAATTTAAATCTTCTTATTAAATTTAACACCTTGTAAAGAATGAAGTTGAATGTCTTGAACCTTCTTTATGTAATCTGGAATTAGAAAATGTAATTGTTGGCCAATTATCTTTTTATTTGCGAAATTTTATTTTGTGTAATCTTTATATGTATTATAAGATGATTTTTAGAAAATGCAACAGTATATGCCTTTATTTTGTATTTTTAATGTGCTACAAAGTGAATATAAATAAGGACTTATTCAATCGGAGTTTAGTATAAAGCACAATCACAATTAAACCTAAAATTTACACAGTACATTAAATATTATTTTGGCCAAAACTCCTAAAATTAATTAATCATTCGAGAGTAATACACATAAATAAACTATATAATTTTTTTTTTACAAACCATACGTTAATATAGTTAGACAGATGTACCTTTAAAAGTCCAACATGGGGTTTAATATATAGGGGAATATAGTTCATGGGGGTTTTGGAGACACCTGATAGTTTAAGTTGGTAACTAACGAAAAAAATAATAGTTTAAGCGGGTTTTAAGCTAAGTTAAATAGCTACGTGTAGTGCTATATGTCACGTTTTTTTAAATAATTAAGAGGGTGTACTACACGCACCTCTAAGAATGCAATGAGGGCTTTTTAATATGAAGGGTAATATAATCAGGGGTGTTTTGGAGGACCCCGAATAGTTTAAATAGAAAACTAGCAAAAACATAATAGATTAGGGGGATTTTAGAGTATTAACTCTTTTATTTTTTGTTTTTTTGAATGTTCGAACTTGGCGTTTGGAGATCATTTTTCCAGATTGTAACGAGACAACTGATTGTTTGATTTTCTTGAAAATTGTGTAATACAAAATATTTAGCTCCCCTTTGGACATAAAATTTGGGAGTTCTTCTTTTCAAATATCTGTTTATTTATAAATTTTAACTAGTTTAGGCAGATTTTAAAACAAAATCTTCAAATCTCAAATTAGATACAGAGTAGTTTTTGAAGTTTTTTACTCATAAAATTTCAATTTCTTTTCAAATAAAATGCATTGTCGAACACAATTTCAATTTTCAAAAATTATTGTTATATCTCATCTTCAAAAACTTATTTTTTCTAATTTTAACTAAATCTATGTCCAAACGGAAGCTTAGTCGTAGAATATAAAATTTAATTTTATGTTAAACACAAAAACACCGCTTTGTTATAAACACTCTTGCTCTAGTTTATATAACATTGTTATATTTAGGTAGTGAAACTATTTTCTTTAATATGATTCTTTCAAATGTTCCTGAATAGTTTTATTTATTACTCCCAAATCCCAATGTTGTGATTTGAAATTATATCTACCTTGTTTTCAGTATTTGTATTTCATTACAGAGAAATATGAAAGTAGTATCTAAATAGTGCATCTTTGCTAATTACGTTATGATTTTCTGACATGTTGTGTCTTTACTTAGATTAGAATAGAAAGAACAACACCAGCTCAATAATCAATATATAAATATGAAGACTGGAGTTGACTCATGCCCATTTTTCTTGAAAACGCGTTAACTTAGCTAACTAATCTTTTAAACTGTGTTTCAATATTTAAAATGAAAATTACAATTGATAAAATCAAAGAAGCTGCTTTGGTCCTAGTCAACTTTTTTCTTTTATCATATTTTGACAAGTCAATAAGAAATGTTGCTCAAACTTGTGGTCTCTCTGATCAGGTGACCAAATGTTTATAAAAAAAATAAAAAGATTAGTTTATAATCAAGAATTATTTATATATATATATATATTTCATGTTCTCTTCTGACAATTATCACTTCTAATAAGTAACATTTTGAAACAGATAATAAAAAGTATTCAAAAGAATACATTAAAAGGCAAATAAAATAAGAAATAAAAGTGCATGTATGTAATGCATGTTTAAGGAATCACACATGGGGCTAGTACTATGCTTATCCACGTTTATCTATTTCACACTCTCATAATCTTTGCATAGTTGATTTCGTGAATTTCATTTAAACGCCTACTTTGAATTTCAATTTATTTTACTTTGCTGTTAAGATAAATAAAATTATTTCTTACATAAAAAAATTATCTTACTTTAAGTTCATGTTAGTACTTTCATACCAGAATAATGGATTGGATTAGCTAACGGCTTTGGTTACTGAAAGGAATAAATACGATGATAAGAAAGAGTCCATTGTGTGTCAAGTTATTAGATGTAGTATTTTAAAAAATTTAATGGATTAAGTTACTTTTAAAAGAAAAAGAAAGAAGAAACCCGAACTAGTAACATAAAATATAATAATTGAAAGGAAAAATGTTCTATAACTAGAAAAAGGAAAAGGATAACGCAATTATATATCAAGCTCAGCTGCTATGATGAAAATCCAAAAGTCTGAAGAGAGTGTGTAAATATTTTATTCTTAATCAGAAGTCTCGAGTTTAAAGTAAATTTTTTTTTAATAGGGAGTGCTTCCTGTATATTAACACTTACTCAGCAAGATTATAAATTAGTTGGGGCTCTAAGATGGATAGAGTGAGATACTAAAATACTTTTTTAAAAGGGAAAAAAAGATAGAAGAAAGCAAGCACGAAAAGTAAACTCTACAACCCCACCTCTCTATTCTCTCTTCATCTTTGTGGTCTGGCTGCTGCTTCTACCTAATCTTGAATTGTCTCTTTTTTTCTTTTAATTTTTCTTTTAAATTACCTATTCGACTAATAACTCTAATTTAACTGCACAGATCCTTAAGAAGATAAAAAGCTCCTTAAAAGTTACTACTTATTATTAAACTTTAAAGATTTTAATTTAAAACCACGAATGGAATAATAAGGAATCTCAACTCTCTCATTAGATCCTTTAAAAGTACCTTCTGTATGGATCAAAATCCGCTCTAGAATATTTGAAATAACATAATATTCAGAAAAGGGTTTTCGAGCCGCCGTTGGTCGAGATGGATCAGCAAGCAATAAAGCCCATAGTCGAAGAGTAAACATGAGTCGAGGTCGAGGTGCCAGTCATGGTCGAGTTCGAGCACCGTAAATAAAGCTCTAACGGCTAGTTTTCAAAATAGGGTATTAAAAGGGAATATTCCATGGATATTCTCTGTACATGAAATATTAGGGTTTACTAGGAATGTGTCTCATATAAATAGAAAAAAGAGTGAGAATAGAGACATGTGAGATTCAATTGTTAGAACAACACTTTGAAAAAAATTCATTCTTCACTCAATACAAGACTTCACTTTTCACTAAGATTCTCTTATGAGCCGAGGAACCCTCAATTGTTTGAGGATCTATTGTTCAATCATTTTCAGGTGGAAGGCTTTTCTGTTCCACCTTTTGCTTATTAAATTATTCCTCTTAATTACATGAGTACCATTATATTGTCATTTATTGAAAATCATATACACACTAATGTTGTTCTTGATAGGAAAAAGGCATTTATTACATAGAATCATTGTTGCCCTAGATTATGCTATTCAACCACCTTTCTAATTTACAAGATATGAGGATATTATTCTTAACTAAAATTAACCAATATTTAACCAAAATTAATTATTTGAACAAAAATTTACATTTTTGGGTCAAACACCTTCACCTTTTCATTTTCACACGAAGAATGAATATAGGACTGAAATTAGTGAATGCATAATCCCTTTGCATTTTCCCTTTTCCTTTTTAACTAAATGTGTTTATTTCATATATGTGAAAAATCATTTGTCCATAAAATTTAAGTCAAGAGTAAGTGAGTGTGTTCTACTTATATAAATAACAGTACTAATTTAGGTTGAAGAAAGTAGTGCAAATAAATTTGTCCTTTTCTAATATTTACATTAGACAAATTAATGTTACATGTATCTTTTATATATTAATTTTTATTAACTAATCAAAATTAAATTATATGAATTTTAATTTATACTTTCTAAGATCAAAGATATTTTTTTATTTAATTATCTTGTATTCGAATCTACTAACACGATTAATTTGGATTCACGCTAAATAGATATATTATAGAGTTAAATGTCATGATCCGCCACATCATCATGCTACGTAGGTGCCATTTGGCATATATTAATATCATGTGGAAGCTTACATATGAGATAGACTAGCACATGTGGGAAGATTCTAGAGAAATATGGAGATTTCTTATGAAAGACCTTAGAACCTAGGGAATTGCTAGGAAAGTCCTTAGAATATTCTAGCTATGTAGAATATTCTAGAGAAGAGATTACTAGTAAATAATTATTATTCTAGAATATAATAATTATTATTTACTCACTAGCCCCTATGAAACTAGTATATAAAGGGGGTTATTCATATGTAACTCATCAAGCAAAATAATCAAGTTCTCTATAATAAAAAGCTTCCATTGGCAAATTTCTCTTGTCTTTTTTATCTAACATTCCATTAGCGATCTTGAGTCTAGTATTTTAGGCTGACTTAGCATAGCAAGATCGTGATCGAGTTGTATAAGATCGTAAGCAAGCTGTCAAGTATCTCACGTGCGCTTAGTTCAAGACTAAAGACGTGACAACGTGGTATCAGAGCAAAGGTTATGACTAAAGGAATATTAGAAAGAATACAAGAGATTGCTAGAAGGAAGCTTTGTAGGGAACCATGGCCGGAATTACCAAGGCACGGTACTTACAAAAAGGACCAATGTGAAGGTCCTAAGAGAAAGCAGTATGGCGGTGCAGGGGACGCACGCGAGGTGGCAGATTTACTTTGGAGGATGGACAAGTACTTTGAGGTAGAAGGAAGATGACGAAGTTGTTAAGGTACACAACGCCTCAATGTACTTGACCGAGGTTGCCGCGTTATAGTGGCGTTGAAAGTGTACTGACATGGAGAAGGGGCTATGCAACACTGAGATGTGAGAGCATTTCAAGAAGGAGTTGAAGAAGCAACTCTACCCGATGAATGTGGTGTACGAGGCTAGGCGAAAGCTAAGGGAGCTCTGACAGACGATCACAATTCGGGAGTATGTGCGCGAGTTCACTACCTTAATGCTGCAAATCATATCATTGTCCGAGGAAGATTCCATCTTCTGCTTCATGGATGGGTTGCAAAATTGGGTAAAACAGGAGTTAAGAAGACATCAAGTAGCCAACATGGAAGAGGCCATAGGGGTAGCCGAGTCGCTCGTTGACTTCAAGATGGAGCCTGCCAAGTCTAAAGAAGGTAATGCTGAGAGAGGTAGGGGAGACCATGACAAGAACAACGGGAAAGGCATAGCCGAGGTATATAAGGGCAATGGCAAGGGGCCGTCCCAAAACGGACAAGGGTCCAAGAGAAATGGCAAGGGGCCAGAAAACGGTAGCGAATACGTGCCTAAGGGAGGGTGCTACTTCTGTAAAGGATCACATCGGGCAAGTGAATGCCCAGAGTTGGGGAAGCTTACAGCAATGAACGGGAACTTTGCTCAGGCACATAAGGGTGATACAGGAGAAATCGCCTGCATTGAGGGGGTGCGCTTGGAATCTAAGCCGAAAGTAGAGGATTCCAAATCCTATCTTGACGCCATGCAAATGGAGCATGGTGGTGGCAAGAAAAGTTGGGCAGACATAGTTGAAGAGGATGGCAAGTTACAAAGTGATGGCACGCTATCAAACTTAGATGAAGCACCAAGCAGAGGAGTCAAGTTTGCCAGTAAAGCTGTGACCACGGAGGGCAGCCAAATAGGGAGTGGAAGTATGTACCCGATGCTTAAGAAGCTGCTAGACTTGGTCGAGTCACGGGAAGATTCAGGCCAAGAGCAAGGAGGGATATCCGATGGACGGAGGATCGAGGCCATCATTGCTAGCCGTCCAAAGTACAAACAACAAAAAGAAAGGTGACTGGTACCTTGTGACATGGGAAGGAGAACCGCTCCATAGAGCATCATGGCTAATGGACAAAGATCTTCGGCGACAATAAGGCGAGGCGCGTGCGCACGTGTCGATGCTTTGTGCCAAGGGCCGCACAAAGTTGGGTGGGGGAGAGTGTCATGACCCGCCATATCATCATGCCACGTAGGTGCTATTTGGCATATATTAATGTCATGTGGAAGCTTAAATATGAAATAGACTAGCACATGTGGAAATGTTCTAGAGAAATATGGAGATTTCTCATGGAAGACCTTTGAATCCTATGGAATTGCTAGGAAAGTCCTTAGAAGATTCTAGCTATGTATAATATTCTAGGGAATAGACTTACTTGTAAATAATAAGGACCTTGTGTAATAATTATTATTTACTCACTAGCCCCTGTGGGACTAGGATATAAAAGAGATTTTTGTAACTTATCAAGCAAAATAATCAAGTTCTCTACAATAAAAAACTTCATTTGGCAAAATTCTCTTGTCTTTCTTATTCTAACATTCCATTAGCGATCCTGAATGTAGTATTTTAGGCTGACGTGCTCAATAAAATCATAATCAAATTGTGTAAGATCGTAAGCAAGTCATCAAGTGCCGCACGTGCGCTTAGTTCTAAGACTAAGGATGTTGACATAAAGCACTTGCTATCTAAAAATTCTCTATTTACAAAGCTCCAAACTAGATGTTTGATTGAGAGTGTAAGGTATCTCAACCATCGGCCAGTATATCATTTGATAGTGAAAATGACTTAATTTAATACTGCATACGCTGAATTCAGGTATATAATTTCCAAAAAAAGTGCCCACAAAATTGTTACTAAAAGCAAAATCTGTCATTGTTTCCAGATATAATGTTCTCTTTACATGGGAATTATGCCGTGTCCCGCGAACTTTACCATCAGTTTGTTGTTACTCTATTTTCCACCTTCTTCTCGTTATTTATAATATAATGTTATATGAATTTCTCTGTCTCCTCTTGAATCTGCAGGGGAAGAATTTATGAGGCCATCTCAAGAACCGAACTGGAACGGCGGTTTAATGACTCCGTCTCCCCGGCCTAGAATCCAATCTCAGTTCCAGTCCACACTTTCCGTTCAAAAAAACCGGCGGTTCAACATTTTGATTCTCGTTTTCCGGTTCGCTGCCTTCTGCTTCTCTCTTGCTTCTGCTATGTTCATGTTCACAAACTCTCGTGGTGGCTCCGGTTCTCCTCAGTGGTACAACTTCGATGCTTTCAGGTACTACTACCATAGCAGCAATTTAGGTTCTCTTAATTGAATGAACAATCTAATTTTTTGTTTTGTGGATAGGTTTGTCGCAATTGCAGCTGCGATTGTGGCTTTGTATTCACTGTTCGAACTTGGAGCTTCAGTTTGGGAAATTTCAAGAGGCGCCACTGTGTTTCCCGAGGTCGTTCAAGTCTGGTTTGATTTCAGCCACGATCAGGTTCTTATCTTTCTATTTCCAATTACTCTCTTTTTTCCTTGCGAATTTCCAATTACTCCATTGCTCGTTCAAAAGCCTTTTTTTTTTTTTTTAAGAAACTGTTTATTACATAAGGAAATTGGAAATTGGAAAAGGAAAAAAAGAGAGAGAAGAGAAACAGTGAAGGGTATAATCTTATTGGAATAAACTATAAGTTCGTAATTCAAAAATTTTTATTAGCAACTGTTTTTATTTCACCGTCAAGGGAAAATTAAAGGTTCAAATTTATCGATTTATCATTCGAAGTTGTTCAATTTTAATTTCGGGTTATACATTGAGTCTATTTATATTTGATCGTTAGCAAATTGTCTCGTACTTATTCATGTTATTAACAGAGCTCCAATATAAATGGATAGACGTTATTAAAACCTTCAATTTTACCCATAATTTTTCTCATGTTAGAGTTTTGTCAGAGGTCAAAAGAGAAAAAAAGAAGATTTTCTTAATTATATTGATCTAATATTAGACAAGAAGTTAGGTACTAAAGTTGTTCGTGTGGAATGGTATAGTAAATTTTACCTTTTTAGCTAGACTAAAAGAGATTGGTACTTCACGTTTTTTGAATTTCTAGAATTCAATTCTAAAAATTAACGTAAATTAGACCTCGTCCGTTTGGAGGATTTTACGTCTACTACCACAAATATCACAGTTCATAGACATGAATGTTTGAACTCTTCGAAACTGGCGTTGTGTGTGTCAATTTTTGTAGTACGGAATGTCGGAGATAAGTGTGTGAAACACAGACGTTTTCGTTCTTGTTTTTCTGTATAGGTTTTCGCATATATGTTGCTGTCGGCGGATTCGGCGGGAACGGCGTTGGCTCGGACGTTAAGGGAAAGAGACACGTGTACGGCTGATAATGCATTCTGTGTACAATCAGATATCTCAGTTGCCTTGGGATTCGCCGGTTTTATGTTCTTGGGGTTTTCTTCTTTGTTGTCGGGTTTTCGGGTTATCTGTTTCATACTTAACGGGTCTCGTTTTCATATGTAATAATCATTGTGCGTTGAGCAATTGGGGATTTAATTTGGGAGTTTAACTTTCTCTACACAATATATAAAACTCTTTCACAATATCTCATTATTTAAAATATAATCACAAGAAATCATTCATGTAAGTAATTTCAGTATAACTTTGAAAATAAATTTCGAGATAGATTTAAAATTTAAATATCTAAGGACTCGGGATTCTAGAAAAAGGAATTTCAAGTGTTAGTAAGCGAATTTGAAATCTAATACTCATACATACATATTTAGAATTGGAGTCTTAAAGTAACAGTAAAGTTATTCTCCTGTGACATATATAGATCGCGGGTTCGAGCAGTAAAATCAGTGATTGATGCTTGCATAGGAGTAGGTTGCCTACATCATATTCGTTGGGGGTATGGTCCTTTCTCAGACCTTACGTGAATACGAAATACTTCGTGCATCGGGTTGTTCTTTTTATACATACGTATTTACTAAATTTAACACATTTACATTATCTAAGTCGAAACTATTGGGTTCGACAAACCTATACGTTACACTCTGTATTTGCCCCGTTAATATGGTCAAAATTTTAATACACTAAATCATAAATTAAATCTAGAGTTGTCAATATGGGCCGGGCTGAGCTGGGTGAGCCTAACTCAGCCCATGTGGGCTTTAGCAATTGACGGGCTGGGCCGGGCTAGCCCACCATTTTGATGGGCCTTATAATGGTCAGCATACTCCAACCCTATGTGGGTCGCGGGCCTCCACTGGCCAGCCCATCATTTTTTAAAATATAATTTTATATTTTTTCTTTAAGTTCTAACCTGAAAAAGATAAATATTCAAAAGTTAAAAAATATCTTATTGGAAATTTACGCAAAACTTAATAGCTTTTTATATTGTTCAAATATATCACAATAAACACTAAAAAGATAAAGACAAGACTATATTCACTCACTGAAAGTCAAAATTCAAAACATACTATTCAAGGGAGCGTCTATGACGCTTATGGGATATCCAACATATGATCTTCATCAAACACATTTGAACCCGCTTGTGACAAGGTTGTCTTAACATCTTCACTTACATCTACAATTCATATGCAATATTAATTAGTTAAATATTAAGATTAATAAAATTTTCAAAACTAATAATATTCAAATTCACATAAAAAATATTACCAGTTTGAGTTTGGAAAAAGCCGTGCAGCCAATTTCGAGTAGTAACAAGTGTTTGGACATTTTATGATGGATGCAACTTCTGTATATACTTTGTCAAAATACGCCCACCAATGCTAAATGTTGATTCTGATGGTATAGTGGTAATAGGAATACTACGTATATCACGCGCCATGACAACATCCATCCCTTGAAACTTCTCAAAATCAAGCTTTGTTCCTCTAAGTAAATATCCAGTTTTGACTTTCCACTGCTAGAGGCCGTATATTTTTTATATTTTATATATTTTAAATAAATATTTTTATTAGGCCCACGTGCTGTCCCAGCCCAACCTTAGTTAAATCTCACGGGTCACAGGCTTACTTGGGCGGAGATTAAAAGCCTCCTTTTTAAATGGGTTCCAAAATTTTTAGTCCAACCCTGCTAATTTATCACGAATTGGACTGGATTGGTCCAACAAGCTAAGCCAATATTGACGGCTCTAGTTAAATCTTAATGTGGAGGCTAAAGTAGTAAATTTTACTACGGACAGGATAGCTTCTTATTCCTCAATGATGTTGCTTCATGGTTACGTTAGATAGCAATGATATGCTATAATTCGTTGAATCAGTTCGATTTTAATCAAAACTATACTTTGAACTTAGCAGAACAATTGAGTGAGAGATTATTAGTTGATTTGGTACAATTTTGGCAAAAATATCTCGGCATATCTTTCACTTTCTTTCTTTTTCTTTATTCTTTCGAAAAAAATGTACTCCACTTTTGTCTTCTAAATTGTATAATATAAAGTAGAGGTTAATATATACAAGTGACCTAGCCAAGTATATTATCATTTACTTATTTATAAAATGATATTTTTCTTAAGTCTTACTATCTAGAACCAAGAAATACACTTTTTGAAATTCTTTTTCTTACTACAGTGAAAGCAACACATTTGATTCGGGACAAATGAAGTGAAATCACAGTTTACAAATTACTCTCTCACTCTTTCATCGAATTACTTGTAATAGTAAAAAATCTTAAAGGACGCACTCGATCTTTTGAGAAAAAAGCAAGTAAAAAAATACTTATACAATTAGTGTATTCGAATATGTCTTGTGTTTCATATACCAAATAAATTCAATGAATAGTTATAAATTACATCGTTTGCTCCAATATGGCCTTTTCGATCTTATCTCTATTGCAAGTGAAGAAAGACGATTGCACTTCAGTTGAAGCCTCACGAAAGGGGTAATAGAATAGATTACATACCTCTATCCATAAATAAATATTTTGGCGTGGGAGTCTTGAAAATGAAGAAATTTAATTTTTAGTAAAGAACATTTTCATTTTTAATGGATTCTATATAAAACAAATCTAAATTAATTGGATCAGTCTGTTCTATTTATCGAAAAATTATTCTGCTATTGAATTCCTAGCACAACCAACTCAAGTTTCTCTATATAATTTGCACAACTTGTATGTATTTGACATTTGCATCACGATATTAACTGGTATAAATTTGCATGTTATGAGATAATTCAAATATGTAGTATTTAACTCTTCTTAAGGAGGCGTTAAAGAAGGTGGACACTAGTTTGAGATGATGTATACCTAATTTGCAAATAGACAACAGAAATGTCCAATTTTACTTGTTCTTCTGTCCGAAATTTACTTCTCTACGGTAAACCATGAAGTATCTTACTTGTACCCTTTGTTATACTCTTATGTTATTCATATTTTTGTTATTGATTAATTATATTTTACTTTAATGGAGTTTTAGCAAGAATTGAGAGGATGACATGTGTTAAAATATTTCGTGAAAGATCAAAAAATTTATTTATTCACTTTTAGCTGTGGCTTAAAAATTACGATAAAATTAGTCAAAAGACCCTCTACAAAAGCAATAGAAGTACATGACCGTCTCATTTATTTTTAACTATTTGGTTACTATTATCTGGTACTATAAATAATTGATTTTTTTTGTAAATCGCTTAAAATGAAAATAATAGCCTTTTTTAATTGAGAGTCAATCTTAAAATTGAGAGTCAATTTTGTAAGATATTTAGAAATTATGAGATCAACATTCTTAAAATAACTTTAACTTCTTAGAAAAATTAAATTTGTAAATAGATGCTGCTTTATTTTTTAACATTGCTACTCTAAATGGCTTAAGCTAAACAAAAAGGTTCATATTCAGTTGGAAGAGTAGAAGTGTGCTTTTTACTCTTTTTAAATTAGTATTAATGAAAAAAGGAAAATTACTTCTGTACAAGAAAATGGGCCGACCGGCCTGACAGGGTGGCAATCCAATCCATTTGGAAAACATGAAACGCGATTCAGCAGTATCTAGTGGGACCGGATCAGTATCTTCTAGCAGAAACGAGTACGACGTGGAGAGTGAAGATCACGTACCTCTCTGTTCAAGGAAAGTATAAAGCTCTTCGCGGTCATCCTCCGCCGTCCGCCTCCGCACTCCACCCTCTGTTTCCACTCGTCCCTAAATATCACACTTCACCTAAGCTTTTACTATTAAATATTCGCCGTGAATTCGACGGGATTATATACTGTACGGAATCCGTTGGAAGAATTGTCCGTCTTTGGTGATCCTGCTCGATTTTGTTTCAGGTAATTGACCGGACCCTAATTAGTTTGGAATTTAAGAGTATTTGATTTATTGATTGATTGATATTAATTTGAGCACCTAGTTTTTTGTTTTCGTCTCTCTTGTTTCTCTTTTGCTTCCTCCGCTTTAAATGATTATGGTTTAATAACTTTATTTTAGGCATTTAAGCTTCTTAATCCTGATTATTGAGCTGAATTTGTTTTATGTTCGACAGCTTTTTTCACAGCTTTGTCTGATTAGCAAGTCTAAAAACTGCTTAATAATCCCTCAGTAATAGTTTTTTTTTTGGTCTGGCATGTATATATTAGTACTCGCCCCCTTCCAATTTATGGAATGGTATTTGTTTATTTGACTGGGCATGGAGTTTAAAAAAGAAAGAAAGAACAAAAAGTTTGAAACTTGTGATCTTAAACAAAATATAAAAACTTGTGTGGCCATAAATTATCTTATTAAGCGTAAAATAGGAAGTTTAAAGTTAAATCTTTACTAAATATAGACAGGTACCATTCTTTTTTAGGTTGACTAAAAAGGAAAGAGCGTCGGATAAATTAGAATGGAGGGAGATTGATAGTGCCATAATTCATAATTAGTTAGGATCTTATATATATGAATCCTCGGTATAGGTTTGTTTTGCTGCAATACTAAATAAATGTCTTTTAAGATAACTTAGGGAAGGGAAGCCTTGGTACAACAGTTAAAGTTGTTTCCATGTGACTAGGATGCTAGACATTCAACCTACAAAAACAACCTCTTGCAAAAATGCAAGGTAAGGTGCATACAAAACACCCAATGTGGTTCGGATTTCCTGAGACACCGCGCATAACTAGAGCTTAGTGCACCGTGCTGCCCCTTTTGTTAAAGACAAATTAGGGATTCTCTAAAACTAGATATTATCTAAACATCTATCGGGACCAAACATCATGTCCAATTTAAATGTAACACGCATATCTGGAGCTTAGTGTATCGTGCTGCCCCTTTTGTTAAAGACAAATTAGGGATTCTCTAAAACTGGATATTATCTAAACATCTATCGGGACCAAACATCATGTCCAATTTAAATGTAACGACTAAGCCTTAATCCCAATTGGTTGGTATCACTTATAGCTACTTTGTTCACATTGTGTTTTGTTATACCTAAAGACTGCATTGTTTTGGAGAGGTCATAGTCTTTTAAGAAAACTTCCTTTCATGTAATTTCTTCTTCCTCGCCCCTTTTTATCTCCTTCAAATAATCCTATCGTCGCTCTAGATATCTTAAGCCTTTAT
This sequence comes from Nicotiana obtusifolia, assembly GCA_002018475.1. Classification (NCBI taxonomy): domain Eukaryota; kingdom Viridiplantae; phylum Streptophyta; class Magnoliopsida; order Solanales; family Solanaceae; genus Nicotiana; species Nicotiana obtusifolia. Next base: position 22,949 of record MCJB01012596.1, read on the forward strand.
GTTTTGTGACTAAGGATGCATGCAGTGTCCATTTAAGTTCACCTGATTGCCTTATGGTTCCGTATGAAAGTAAATGTTCCAAGAATTAAACCATTCGTTAGAGGAACATTGGTATATGTTCTGACTTTCCACAATTTCTTTTTCTTTTGTTGATTCAAGATGTGACCGAGATTTATATAGGTCATCAATATGGGAGACTTGCCATGTCCGCCATATCCCAACCAAAGATTAGAGGCAAGGATACTTAGCAAGAACAAGCTACCAAAAATTTGTTTAGCTGCTTCTGTGACAAAGCACTTCTCGGAGAAGACTTTGAAATGTATAACCAAAGTGAAACAGAGTGTACAGACTAGTGGAGCTGCTGGTGATGTTGTTGTATTTTTGGCTACAACTGCCGCTCTAGAGATTGTGCGAAAGCTAAGCAAAGGTAGATGTCCTTTTATTTGGCGCGGTTTGCAGGCTCTGCAAGTTTTATGTTATCCACCGTGTAAGTGGATCCAGAAATGGGCTCCTTTGAAGGCATTGGTCAAACAGTTGCAGGTGGTTTTCCATTCATCTTTTGCTGTCATATAACTCTTGCAAATCCAAGAATACTTGCATTCACATTTTGATGTTCTTCTTGTGATCTTTTGACACCTCTTGGCGGGCAAATGCCAGAAACTCTCGATTTATCCCCAAAAAAGAAAGTTCTGCATGTGAGTTCAGTTTGCCAACTGCAGGACGTACATATGGACAAGCAATGCCAATGGTGCATTTTATTTGGATATTGCCAATTCATCTTCAATCTGCTGTATGATGTTCATTGGTTTCTCTTCTTTGTCTGTCTTAAAATTTTCCTGCGCATGTCTGCTTGACAACATTAGCGATAACAACCAATGCCTTTTTTTTTTTTTCAAATAATCATGTGAGACTTGTGCATTTGTTATTTCAGATGCTAAATTCTTGGATACGTAATGTTGACTTTTTCCCGTATGGCTGGTAATAAATTTACACGAGTCATCGATCCAGGTTTTGGTTATCTGCCCAAATATTTTTCTCTTTATTAGAAAACGTTATTGTGGATTTACTGCTATCTGATTCCTGGACTTCTTGTTTGATTTAGTGCAAGAAGGCTAATCTCTGCTGGCACTTGATCTAGTACTAGGAATATTTTATCATAGAAGATAAACTTTTTTTATGATAAATGGTTTATGTTTTATTTCTGCAGTACTTCAAGAAGATAAACAGTTGACAGCCAAAATTAGTTCAGTTGGCTGTTGTTGTTAGTTGTTACTCACTTGTTAGATGTAGCATGTTTAACAGTTTTTCTTTCTAAACTTCCAATCTTATTCTTATTTTCTTTCTTTCAAATTGATTGGTGTTTCTAGTGTAATGACTGCTGTTATTCTGGCAGAAATTGTCTAGGCCAATGCTATTGCTCTCAATTGCATCAGTTTTCTCTGATCAGTCATCATCTACAGAAGAAACGACACCAAATGACTATCATGATTCTCGAGCATATCCACAAGCTAGGTAGGTGTACTGTTGTAGGTATATTTTCTTTGGAAGTCTTTTGTTTCCTGGACTAGTGCAGTTGTCAAATGGATATAAGGATATGGTTATAGAAGAGTTCTTGTCCAATTCAGATGCTCCTCTTTTTGTTTCTTTTTCCATTGTTTGGTGCTTACAATGATTCTGAGCACAGCTAAAAGAACTCTTCATCAGATGACTTCTCATATGATTATTTTCGTGAATTCGAAGTGGTCACCTTTTAAGTACTGAGCTAAGGGCAACGTTGTCTCAATTTTGGGATGTGTCAAAATGTTTGATTCCATCCAACTAATAATATTCTATTCAACTTTCGTAGTTTTTTATAAATTTAAATTCATATAACTATTATAAATTTAAACATGTTTTCTCTGTCAATCTGATTTTTCAATATAATACGTGTCATATTAACATCGTAAACTTGTCTAAATTCAACAAGAAAAACAGATAGGATTTATGAAATTAAAGCTACAACGAGGATGAGATTACAATCTTAGCTAGTTCTACACTGAAACCCATTTTTTTTATTGTCCAATATTTTTATGATGCATGTACATACAACTTTAACAGCAGTGACAACATGAAAAGAAGATTATTCGTGAGATCCAATAGAATTTTTTTTTTTCAAATTTTAATTCAACCTTTTTATTCAGCATTTAATGTAGTTGCATTGAAATGTATTGTTAACAACAACAAAAATAAAAAGAAATATTCCTGAGCCCTAGAAATTATACTTGTATGATTGCATTTTCTTCGTGAAATTGATCCTCATTATCTCTTTTTCTGAAAACTTGCTCTCGGGGTTCTTATTAAGGTTATTACTTCTAATGTATTCTACATGATTCACGTTACAGCTCTCATGATGAAGTACTGGACGATGATTATCCTGAAAGATGGTTGCTAGAACTCCATAGGGAACTCAGGGAGGAGGGTATTAGTGTACCTGAGAGGTGAGATTCCACCCTTCACTTTTTGGGAAAATCAATGTTGCTTTGACGTGACATATTTTCACTTTAGTAGCTTTTATTTTTTTATGCTTGCTCAAAAAAAGGAAGAAAACAAGAAAAAGAGATCCTTAAAAATAATAAAGCTTGCTAGGTCAGACTTCTATTTATCTACAAAATATGTTGGTCTTATGTACTAGTTAGTACAAGTATTCCTTTTCTTTAATAATTTCAAATACTATTTGACTAATTTGTCACTGATATATTATCATGTCATATTGGATTTCGCATGTTCCGTGTCACCTGCTAACAGGTTGAATGATGATGAGCTCCGTCAATTTTATGCTGCTGCAAATGGTGATTTTTCAAGATTGCTTTCATCAGTTAAGAAGACCATTAAATGGAGGCAGAGTTACACAATTCTTTCACCAGAAGAGCTCGAGGCTTGCTCACAGTTCATTTTTTGGCATGGCCATGATGCCAATCAACGGCCTTGCCTCATCATTCGCCTTGGACTTGCTTGCTCCAACCTGAAATCCAGGGACAGACTTCTCGTTGTAAAAGCAGTTGGTATGCATCTCTTTCTTAAGCAGTTTATACATCAGTAGAACTGGAACACATTTAAGAATGTGCCACTAATGACTGTGCCAACTGAATATGTTTATTCTTAAGCTTGGCATTTAGGGTCCGGGGTATCACTGGGATGACCAATCCTGAGTTTTAATTGTCTCTAGTTTCGTGGTACCCAAGTAAAAGCTGCTTCAATGGAAATTACTGCCTTTTGAATTATTCGTCAGACTTGCATGAGATGAAAACACCAATTTTTCTTGTCTGCTCTTTGTAATTCGTCATACATTTTTTGCTCTTTCATTATTGGTTTTTTGGTCTTAGTTTTTCATGTGGATTTCTTCATTTTGCATCCTGATTTTGGGTAGATTTCTTATTGAGGTTTTGATTCCACAGTTTCGCAGATTGAACACGGTATTTTGAGCTTGGTCGATGTGAGACATCCTCAGATTACTGTCTTGATGGACTGTGAAGGACTCTCTCCACTTGGATTTCCCATACACACAATGAGATCTTGTGCTATGCTCTTGCAAGATCATTATCCTAATCGTCTTAGCTCTTTGATTGTAGTACGGCTCCCTCAAGTTGCCCAAATAATAATGCAGGCTTTCTTTAAGGTAACTTTACTGTTTATGCATTGAAAGATCTACCACCAACCCCAATGAAAGAAAGAGGAAAAAGAAAACTGGAAACTTCTGAGCCACATTCTTTGCAGGTGGTTTAGAATTTCTTTTTGGTTCACTTGTAATTGAAATGATTTTTTTAAGAAAAGGCTGTGCGCAGATGTAGCTGGTATGGTGGTGGCAGGCTAAGTTGCTTGGACTCGAGTGCAGGTTTCAGATATACGCGCAGATCTAGAGGTCGGATCCTTCATGATCTGAATTTTAAGATCTAGGGGCATAGATTCTGGTACAGATACGGGTGGGGAATTCGGCTAAAAATAATTCAGATATCTAGAAATAAAGTTACAAAAATATGCCTAAACTATGAGACTTTTATGTGAAGATTTTTTATGGTGCTTGTGGAGTGTAGAAAGTTTCTCTTTTATGCAATAACAACATACCCAGAATATTGTGGGGTCCAGGGAAGGTAATGTGTACGCAAACCTTACCCCTATCTTATGGATGTAAAGAAGTTGTTTCCAGTAAACCCTCAGTAAAGCAATTCTCAATATGTTTGAAAAGAAAAACAATAGTGAAAATGTCATGTTTGAAAATAACTAAGACAAGAAACAACAACAAAGTAACAGAGCAATAAGAAAACAGACACGAGGGACACAACAAGTTGTAATAAAAACTGAAGGCTAAGATACAACAAGAATGATAGAAAGTTTCTCTTTTATATATAAGGTATTCTATTTTCTTTCGCCCTAGCTTTTGTTTTGATTTAAGAAATCATTGTATTTGTCTCAGATTTCTCTGTCGATTTTGGTCAAAGAACCCAAAATCGATCGACTAGATCCAGTACGGATCCTACATACACCCACGTCATGTCGACACGGGTGCGGCATCGAAAGTAAAGAGTCCGAGCAAATTAGCTTTTATAAATATGATATAATTCTCTCAGCCGCATATTCGGTTCATACTATTCAATGAAGGGAAATGATATCCCTATCTTCATATCAAAGGACCACTTGAAGAGTTTCTTCTTGTTGGTACTGCCTGGAGAATTATCCCGTGGTTTGGATTTTGATTGATACTCATCAATATGTTGGATTAATGTGCACCTTTCTACGTTTTATCTGAGCTTCTAATCCGTTATTTTAATATTTGTATGGAATTAAAAAAAGACTTGCCACAGTGCATAATTTCATTGGCTCGTATGTATGTCTGCATTGTTGTCAAATCAAACGAACATTGTACTTGCAGGTGCTTAAACCAGCCACACGCCAAAAAGTGAGGATAATTGGGAGAAACCATCTAGAGTTTCTCTCCAAAAACCTCGATTCAATCCCTTCGTCTCTTGGTGGAAGCTGCGCGTGCTCAAAATGCTCAGACGGGAGCAATGTGGAGGGTAAATCTGATGAAGTCACGTCGGCAGAACCAACACCTGATCGTGTGGACAGATCTGATGAGGTCTCTCGGACAGAACCAACACCTGATCATGTGAATAAATCTGATGAGGTCACTTGGACAGAACCAACACCTGATCATGTGAACAAAAGCCCCAAGCTTGATCATAATAATGGCTCCAACACGAATGGCAACAGGGAAGAGTTGATAAAGACCCTCATCATTGGTATACTGATGGTGTGTATACTTATTGCTGTGATTGTGGCAATGCATTATCCAGAAAGATTGCCTCTTTTGCATTCGCTTAGACGATAAAATTTTCTGCTTCCTACGGGAGTTGTGGGTAGAGACTTGCGTAAAACATGTGCATCTCCTGGTAGAGCATGAATCAACTCTCCCCAGCAATAGATTTCTCTTCATCTTCTGTAGCACCATTCAAGTTCCTAGTTTGACATAGATGCATATCATGTAATAGTATGTTAGTAGAGTAAAATAATTTCTTATCAATGTACAGTATTTTGTGAGCACCTGAAGTAATATTTTCACTTGGATTCCTGCGTAGTTGGGGATGGTTAAGAAATTTTTGAATCATGTGCCAAGTACTGAGTTTTGTCCGTTGGAGCGGATAAAGAGAGCTGTTAATTTCCTTCATTTGATGGCGTTACTTCTATTCTTTGTTAGCTAAGATTTGCCAAAATATTATTCGGATACAAATTCCAGATATGGTTAACATGTACTTGTATATTGTGATTGACAATAAAATCTATGCTTTGCGAAAATAGGGCTTCTAGTAAAAATTAACACAGTCCATACTCATTATGAGTTCACTGGATAATTGACAAAAGTTAGATGCCTTTGTACTTTGAATCAACTGCTTATGCAAGTAAGAAGAGATATGAAGACAAAGACGCCAAGTAAGTTACCAAAGAATCCCAGATCTTGATCATCATCCATTATGTGCAATAAAAGTTGAACCTAAATGAGTTATAACCAGATGAAATATCCCTACATTGGCAACAACCTGAAGTAGGTACAAATTCTCTGATCAAAACTGCAGTAGACAAAGAAAAAAAAGAAGTCAAAATGAATGGAAACTACGACACGTAAAAAAGATGGGATTGTTGCAAGATTGCCTCTTCTGCGGTAGTAGAAATAATAAAAATAATAGCTGTGGCTGCTGGGATTCGAGCCCAGGTCTCCACGGCCACAACGTGGAATTCTCACCACTAAACTACAGCCACAAGATGCTTAGCAATGTGGACTAAATTATTTATTTTCTCAACTCCGTAATTAGTCAGAGTTACTAACATTGTTATTTTTTTTCTTGGTTTCCTACCCGATTTCTGGTAGCGGCTTTGCAACTGACTAATCCGAATTCGTCCAGAGAAGTCTCACTTTGAGGAGTAAACTATTCGTCTGTTCCCTACCAAAGATGACTCGTCGTCCGGGCATCGAACCAAACCTTTAGTTAAGGATGACTTTCGGTGGAACATATTAACTAAGAAAAGCTTCTTAATCTTGTACTTATATGATTTTCTATTACAAGGATCAATATTAAACAACGGGCGTAAATTTTCGAGTCCATTGCAAGTCTAACGGGATAACCATTATATTTCTACTATGATGTGATATCTAACATATTTAGTTATTTAATATTTCTATGTATATTATAGAATATTAAAAAGCGAACTGAATTTATACTATAACATCATATTATCCATCTTATTTCATATACTAGGATGAGGTTAAATTCACATCTGTTCTATATTCTCTTAGGTTTATTATATCAAACGAACTAGAAAGTAGATGAACCTAAATATTAAGTTAGAATATGTATGGCCGTTGATGTGTAAGTTTAACCTAGTTATATTTAGTTGCAATGACAAGGACTAATTTCTTAACAACCTATTATTGCAAGCGTGGGACTAAATATGTGTTAACTAATTAATTTAGAGGGTGTAAACATTATGCCGCACCAACTATTGATCAGATGTTTCAACATTAGTTAAGAGAATTATTAGAAAATTTGTCGAAGAGGGAGAAAATAAGAAGTAGGCCAATATTACATATTGAGTAATTTAACATTTCCTTTTCACAACAATTAAAAAAAATATCTATTATTTACTCGTTCAGTCTATATTATTCAAGGATTATTCTAATACTTTTAGAATGCCTTTATTATGTGTTTTATATATAGTGTGAGATTTAGTATAGTGTTTCATAAATATCTCAAAACGAACGAGTACCAATATAAAATGGCTTAAATTTTTTATTAACTTAAAGTCTTAAACTTGTATTTTCGCGAAAATTGTAGTCCATCCAAAAAAGATATCGAAATGTATATGCAGGCAATTATGAGTTAAACAAGGAAGAAAGAAAGAGAAAATGACTTGCGGGAACCTCTTTTTTTTTTTTTTTTTTTTTTTTTTTTTTTTTTTTTTTTTTTAATACAGTTCTGAAAATTTAAGCTAAATATAATTTTATACCATTTGTTCCAAAAATATAATAATGTAGATTAAGTTTTATAGGTCTCAAGCTGAACAACATTGAACAAAATTGAAAAACTCTAAATTATCGCAAATCTTTTTGACACTCTACAAACTTCACTAAATTAATATTAAACAACTCCATGTGGGAGGAAAGCTATTAAAGAAGTCTTATAGAGTAGTTAATGTTTTTTTTTTAAAAAAAATGTAGAGTAGTTAGTATAGAGTAGAAAAAGTAGTTTGGTGAAAGTTTCTTGGAATATTAAATAATAAAAGGGGATATAAAGTTATAAACCAACCTCATGTAGATTAACAATTTTATTTTGAACCAAACTCCATTTTAAATTCAGTATCACTTGGCCTCTCTTTCTTCGAATGATATAAAATGTTCCACAAGTAGATGCATTATAATTCCAACAACAACAAATTTCTGTTTCATCCTAAATTTAAATCAACCCATAAATTGATTAATTATTTATCATTAATCCGAGTTACGATATTTTTAAAGCACAAAGTGTCTGATTAGATCTGTTTAGGGAAAGTGAAAACATGAAATGGTCTTTTTGGCACAAATGCGAATTGACATGATACAAAAGGGATAAAAATATGAACTGATAACTTACTTATACTCGATCTATATATCAAACCATATAAATTAACTTTAAAATAAACCATATGAATTAACTTTAAAAAGCCATGAACTCATAACTTATTTTCACTCGATTTATATATCAAACCATATAAATTAACTTTAAAATAAACCATATAAATTAACTTTAAAAAGCCATGAACTCATAACTTATTTTCACTCGATTTATATATCAAACCATATAAATTAACTTTAAACTAAACAATCATGAACCGAGGTGTGCTAGGTTTGTACTTATTTTTCTTTCCATGACCATAAATCCTTTCTATTAGTTCTGAAATGCTTTTACATTTGAATTTTACCCATAATTTCAAATTTTAGGAATGAATTTGATTACACTACATAGCAGAATCATCATATCATACTATATTGTAAGTGAGAAGACCCAAAGTGAAAATTATAATATCAAAATGCCCATCAATAACTAAATGGCCCTTTTATCATTTAAACTTGATTTTCTTATAAATTTTTTATATACTTGTGAGTTATTTTAATTTAAAAAAATGTAAAACCGTTAATGACCCCTTTGAACATATAAAGATTAGATACATTGTATAAAAAATTAATTCAAAGGTTAGTAATGCTTAAAATTCCCCAGAAATCTTAGATACACATAACCAGAGTCCATGCCATCGGTTTCTCCAATTTTGAGTTAAAGTTTCATTGACAATCATATTTGATGAACAGTTCCTTATGACACTTACCACATAAACATAGTAAATTAATCTGCGTTTTGTGCTGTAGTTTCGGAAAGAACGCAAATAACTTTTTAAGAAAATAAATTATTTTTGTGAGTTCTGTTGAAAAATTAAAACATCGTGAGAAATAGTAAATTATATTCTTGTATAAACAAATTAAGCATATTAATATCTTACCCAACGATAATTTAGCCAAGCAGAACACTGAAAGAAAAAGCATAAATATATTTGCTTTTAAATCCTTTTTGAATGAGAATTTATGGTAGAATCCAAATAAAACTATCACCCATCACATAATATCACTATTCAATACTTCTAAGTTACTATCAAATCTGGAAATTCTAATTTCATATTTATTACAACAACAACAACAACAACAACAACAACAAAATCGATTGATTGGAGAGAAAATAAAAAAAAATGGTCAATTACCTAAACAAAAAGGGAAAATCAAAGTTTAATGAGAGGAAAGAAAAAGTAGAGTTTCTATTAATATTACATCTCGTTTAATAGTCAATTTAATTTGAATATTACTCATCAATTTGCTCTAAATAAATTCTCCAGGTAAAAAAGGTTAGATTCGATTAGAATTTTCCTACTTTAGTTCTTTTAATTCTAGGATAATATAAGGCAAAAGAAATTATCTTCTACAATTTTAAAATTGTATTAACCGCTGCTAGAAACTTTACAATTCTTAAAGGATTATTCTTACTATAATGCACTGTAGCATATATATTTAATTGAATTTCTCAAATAGTAATTTCATTATTAATATTTTTATAAATAAATTTATACGCTTTCGAGTAAATGGTTTTTAGGTGGATATTTAGTTTTTATTTGATTTTATTTCTTTTACTTGAAATTCAATTTTTATACACGTAATATAGGATCTATAAATGAAAAACGAAGTTAATCAAGGTAGAAAAATAAATTAATCAAAGTCAGGAAAAATATAAAAACAAACAATGCCAAATTTGCGTGTTTAAAGACAGAATTAAACTAAAAAAGTTCATGTTGTACTTTTGATTTTCTTTATTTTATTTGAAATCTAATTTTTATACAGGTGATATAAGATCGGATTTTGTTATCCCAAATTCTCAAAGTTTTTTTAAGGAAAAAAAAAAATCAAAGTAGAAAAGAATAAAAGAACAAACAATGCCAAATTTTCGTGTTAAGACAGAATCGAACAAACAAATTCATGTTATAGTTTTTAATTTTATTCTTCTATTATTCTTTACTACACTCCATAAAATTAGAATTTTATCACACTATTGTGATACCAATTAAAACTTTTTCTGTATTGTAGCTAGTACTAATAGAAATGCATGATAAACATATGTTAATTTCTTCACATCCCATTCACCAGAGGATTTACTATAACTACGCATTACTCAACTTTTTTATAGAGACAAAAGCTTCTTCACTAAATAAAAAATCAAGCAAGAAAAAAGATTGGAAATGAAAAAGAAAAAGGAAAAAATAAGAAACTATTTAATATTCCTTTATGTTTCTTGTGAAATTAGACTTGTACGTGAAGCCTATTTTTTATTTTCTCACAAGAAAATTCAGCTCAACCAAAACTCCCCTCAAAATGCTAATTTTGAAACAGCTCTAACAATATCTTCAAAAATTAGTTAATCCAAAGCAAACAAATTTAACCTTCAAAGACAACCAAACCTAAAAGGTACTAAACAATGAAATTCTAATAGATAACGTGCTAAGCACAATAGATATTTCAATTTTAAACAATTGGAGGAGAAAAAAGCCTCAAACACAAAGCACAATACTTCCAACTAACATCAATGAGAATAGGAAAATAAAAATGTAGAAAGCAACAAAAAAATAAAAAGGGAGAAGGCAAAAAGCTGGTGGCAGCGATAAAAAATTAATCTTTAAGATGCGTCTTTACAGCCTTCGGCTTCTTCTCCGCTAAAGTTTTATTACAGGAAGTTTTCTCCGACACTGACTTTTTTTCATACTTTTGCCTACCTTAAAGGCTTTGGATTTTAAAGAGAGATTAGAAAAACCAAATTCTAAGAAAATGAAAACATAGAAGGAAGAGAGAGGGACTTATGGAAAAGAGAGAGTATTAATGACGAAAAAGAAAACAGAAGAAAAGTAAGGAAGAAAGAGGGACTTGAGGAAAAGGAATTAATGTGTAATATGAGGATGAAGAAAACGGAAGAAAGAGAAATTAAATGGGATTTGATAAATATAAATAAATGGAGTAATAATGAGGATAAAGATATATTTTTTGTCAGTATTTTTGACATAAAATAAGAGAAAAATTCAAAATTCTAAGAAAAAAGATAAATTGTCATACTAGTTAAAGAGGCATGACACATCATCTTTTCTATTCCGGGCTTTATATTTATATATAGATATCTTTTCAGACAATTTTAATATACTATTGAAATTTAAATTAGAACAAATATAAGTACTAAATAACACGTAAGTATATTTTCGTGTAGTTTAGCCACATCATATGGAGTATTAATAAATTGTGTTGGCTTCGCATAAATAATAATAATAATAATAAGAAGAAGAAGAAGAAGAAGAAGAAGAAGAAGAAGAAGGAGGAGGAGAAGGAGGAGGAGGAGGAGGAGGATGAAGAAGAGGAAGAGGAAGAAAAAGAAGGAGGAGGAGGAGGAAGAGGAGGAGGAGGAGGAGGAGGAGGAGGAAGAAACTATATTAATCTAACATAATGATGTATTTTAGCTGGTAGAAACAAATATGATATGATACTTCAACCACGCTTCTGTGCGTGGCTCATTCTCTCTCGGCACATGATAAACGTGCACCTGCCATGGGGAAAAGGGCACGCCTACCATCACAGGAGCTACTAATGGCTCAAGCTTCCTCTTTGCTATTTCAGAGAGGACAGAAGAACACTCAAAACTCTGCTCAAACCCCAATTGCAGTCCAAATTGGGGGAAAATCTAATAAGCAATAACAAGGAAAAGTGAGGCACAAAAGTAACATGCAATTGTTCAGCATCAATGGGAGGAAGTCATTAATGAATATATCAGTGAATCATCGAGCAGTGAGAAGAAATCATGAGCAGATCAAGCTGAGGAAGAGGAGAGAATTGAGAAGACGAACTCAATTTGGGACAATTCTGATATCTCGAAGATATCAAATGCAGGATTCAAACTGGAATACATCTCCCCAATTAAGCATGGTAAGTCCAATATTACCGAAATTGATACAGAGGATATTGCAATTGAAGTGGAATTTTGGAAGAATTCTGTTGTCTGGTATGTCTTAGGAGCTTTCCCCTTTTTTTTTCTGTTACGAAGGGATATATACAGAGCTTATGGGCAACGCATAGTTTGAATAAATAGTGATGCTGAAAAATGGAATTGTACTTGTTAAATTTGATAGTGCTATTGGTATGAATGAAGTTATACATTGGGGAATATACCACTTTGACAATAAGTCATTTATCGTGAAGAAATGGAACCTTGACATGGAGTTCACAAGAGAGGAATTATGCACAATCCCAATATGGATCAAACTTCCAGACCTAGAATTTAAGTATTGGAGTCAAAATGGGTTGAGTAAAATATGAAGTCTAGTAGGAAAATCAATGATGGTGGATAAACACTGAGAAGAAGGTGGGACTTAGTTTTGCTAGACTGTTAGTGGAGATGGACATGAAGGTAGACCTTCCAGATGTAGTGTTATTCAGGAATGAAAAAAGAGATGTGGTTGAACAGAAAGTCCTCTATGATTGGAAACCAACACTTTGTAACTACTGTAAAAAGTATGGGCACTCTGAGGATGTTGTAAGAAAAAGAACCCTCCAAAACATGTTGAAAAAATTGCAGGAGGAAAGGGTGCAGGATGAAAATCAGAAGAAGAAAGAAGAGGATAAACAGGATAGAAACCAAGACAAAGAGGCAGTGCAATCTGCAAACAAACATAGCAATAAGGATGCAGGCTGCATCACACCTTTGAAGACAGGGAAAGCTCAGATCATAGGCTCTCAGAAGGTTGCTAGGGCAAATTCCTTTCAAACACTTGATAAACCAAGAACTAGCAAGGCACAAGAGATGGTTCCAGTGGGCAAATTGGGAAGCCAATCCATTCCTTTGTCAGGGAATGGCTAATATTCTTTCTTTGAATGTGGGGGGCTTAATGCTCTGATAAGTGCATTTTACCAGATGTTAATCACATAGTTTCTCTCATAAAAACATATAAATTATCATGTTTTCTCCATATTCTTAACTTTATTTTGCAGGAATAATTATAGAAGAATTGTTGTGCGCAGCATGAAAAAAGAAAAATAAATATTCAAGAAAAATATAACAAAGAAGTATAAGATCGAGCTATGATTCACTACTGTCGTGATAATGCACCAAGTCTCGATTTGCCATGATGAAATCTAAACTTAGAATGACAGAATTCTCATCTCTGCAAATTCAAAATCTAGATTTGCCATGGAAATCTAGAACCAAATCGAGAAGTTGAATTCTCATCTCTGCAAATTCAAAATCTAGATTTGCCACGAAAATCTAGAACCAAATCGAGAAGTCAAATTCTCATATCTGCAAATGCAAAATCAAGATTTGCCATAGAAATGTAGCACCAAATCGAGAAGTCATCATGAAATTTTCTTATATAAGAAGAAGAAGATGTTGCCCGATCAGAGGAGGGTATTGGAGTGGAGAGAAAGCTTAGAGCTGGAAGTCTGAATCCAAATTCTTAATAAGCTTCTGTATTTTATTTCTTTCACTAGTGTCGAGTTATCTTTTCTTTCAAATCATAATAGTGATTTTGTTGTTGTTTCTAAATAAATTCCAGTGTAGGAAATTACTCTAGTTCCTGCTTTTAATTAAATAGGGAGAATTATTCTTCTTGAATATTTTTTTCTATTTTCTTATTTAATGGACAAGAATATTTTCATTGTTAGTACTAATTCCAGTATGGAGTAACTTTTCTTGTGTTGTGAGAGAGACGGATCTTAATATTTCCATATAATAGTAGTTATTATTCCTCAAATTCATACTCTTGAGCTAAAACTTTTTATTTAACTTTTATCTGCTTTTACAGTTAGATGTTATTTGATTTATTAACATCTATCTATCTTGTACTACATATTAACTGTTTATTAGTTCTGTAATTGAGAGAGACGGAAGAAATAATATAGTTAATTGTAGTATTATATTTATTCAATAACATCTATCTCTTTTATGTTATAACTAATTTTACACTTATTTGTAATCGTGAGAGGCGAATAGTGTAATATTCAGTTATAACAAGTAGGGTAACCGAAAGAGATTTACTAACAAGAGCATGTTTTAGTTCAATCATATATTTTTGGTTCTTTAGTATTAATATTTTGAAGATTAATTTGTATAACCGAGAGGAGTGAAATTAATTGTTCAACTTGAGTAATAATATATATTTGTAATCGTGAGAGGCATTTATATATTTTTGAGAAATAGAAATTGAAGAATAATAATTATACTATATAATAGAAATATTAAGTGAAGTCAGGATCCCAACACCTTTTTATTAAATTTGTGAAAAATAAAATATTTTCTATTGCTCTATTCGTGCATTTTTAGTTAGTTAATTCACCACTCAACTTTTTCTGATTTTTTCAAATAGTAGTTAAAACAAGAAACGTCTGTAGAATAGATAAACCAATCTCTGTGGGTTCGACATCTTTCTATACTATTATTTGACAGAGTACGAGTTAGAATTTTATATATGCTAGACACTCGTCATGCTCCCAATAAGCAAAAGGAGACTAAACTCCTTTGCAATGATGAAAATGTTAGTATGATAATAGGATTGCTAGAAATAAAAATTAAGAAGGACAGAATTGAGCAAGTAGCAGGGAAACTATTTAGTGGCTGGCAGTATATCACAAATTTGGAGGCTCATTATAATGGGAGAATATGGGTTACTTGGAGACCAGAGTATTACAGAGTGACTCCAAAAAGCATCACTGCACAAGGAATAACATGTAAAGTTTATTATGTCCCTCTCCAAATTCAGTTTGCTATTACTTTTGTGTATGCATTTAACACTAAGGAATTGAGAAAGAGCTTATGAAGTTGGTTAACAAAACTCAGAACGTAAGTTGCCTTGATTAATCACAGATGACTTCAATTCAGTTTTAAATATGGAGGACAAGATAGGGGGTAATCCAGTTACATGGGCCTAAGTAGTGGACTTTAACAATTGCATGGGAGAGTGTGGATTCTTAGAACTACCATACCACGGCAGTAAATATACCTAGAACGATAGACATTGTAGGCAAAGAATATATTCTAAAATAGACTGGACCTTCGTTAATGAGGATTGGTTAGACATTATGCCATCATGTAAAAGCAAGCTCCTACTTGAGGGTATAAGTGACCATTGTCCTATAAAGAAAACTCTATTAGATGAAACTCATAGGGTTAAAAGATCATTCAAGTACTATAATGCTTGGGCACAACACTCTTAGTTTAATCAGATTGTATCAGAATTATGGAGAACACCTAAGAAGGATGCAAAATGTTTCAGATTGTTAAAAAGCTGAAGTTACTGAAAAGGAAGCTTAGGGAACTTAATAGTCAATATTTCAGAAATATTGAGCAAACAGCTAAAGTTGATACACAAGCATTGAAACAGGTGCAGGAGAGGTTGCAGACTGATCCTAGTAATCCTGATCTTCAACAGGAAGAACATGAGAAATATCAGAAGTTTAGAGAATCATCCTACCTTGCTGAAATGTTCCTACAACAGAAAAGTAAAGCTACATGGTTAAGGTTGGGCAATGACAATATAGGGTACTTCTACTCAGTAATAAGACACAAAAGATCAAAGCTAGCTACTATTCAATTGAAAGATGACGAAGGGGTATGGCAGACAGAACCTGGAGCAATTGTAGATTTATTCCTGAACTACTATCAGGAGCTACTTGGGCAAAAGGCCAGTATTAGAAGGAGAGCATACAAAGGATTCATATAAAATGGTCCCTTACTGACAACAGAATTACAGCTAAAACTACTGCAGCCTATTGAAGAAAAGGAAGTTAAGAAGGCATTATTCCAGATTGATAGCAATAAAAGTCCAGAGCCTGATGGGTACAAAAGTGGGTTCTTTAAAGCTTCTTGGCACATTCTACGCAGGGATATTACTAAAGCTATTCTAGATTTCTTCAGGAATGGAAGATTGTTAAAGCAGATTAACTCCACCAGCATTGCTCTAATCCTTAAGGTAACTGATCCTGAGTATGCTAGTCACTTTAGACCAATTGCATGTTGTAATGTCTTGTACAAATGTATTTCAAAGGTGATTTGCAGCAAGCTAAAAGATGCAGTAAATTACTTCGTAGCAGACAATCAGTCAGCATTTGTGCAGGGTAGATCTATGATGCACAATGTGCTCATTTGCGATGACTTGCTTAGGCACTACAATAGGAAGACCTCACCTAAATATCAAATGAAAATTGACCTCCAGAAAGCTTATGATATGGTTAGTTGGGAGTTATCTTAGAAGAGATTCTGCTTGGCTATAGATTTCCAGAAAGATTTGTCCAATTGATTATGGCTTGTGTGACTTCACCAAATTTTTCAGTTACTGTAAATGGTGAACAACATGGATATTTTGAAGGGCAGAGGGGACTTCGACAAGGTGATCCAATATCACCTTTACTTTTCGTGTTGGTCATGTAATACCTCTCCAGTACACTAGGGAGAATGGGTGAACTTCCAGACTTCAAGTACCATCCAATGTGTAAACAATTGAAGTTGAACCATCTCATCTTTGCTGCTGATTTAATGGTTTTTTGCAAAGGTGAAGAGACATCAGTGAATAGAGTAATGGAAGCACTAAAGCATTTTAGTGAGGTGTCAGGTCTGATAGCAAACTTGGACAAATCTAACATATTCATGGCAGGGGTGACTGATCAAACTAAGGAGAGACTGTTGGATGACACAAGGTTCTCAGAGGGCTCTTTTCCTATTAGGTATATTGGCTTGCCTTTATCACCTAAGAAGTGGAGCAAGTTGGAGTGTCAACAGTTGATAGAGAAAATCACTCATGGAATCAAAGTAACCGATGCAAAGAAGTTGTCATATGCAGAAAGGCTTCAAGTGATAACTGCAGTTTTGTTTTCAATATATAGCTTTTGGGGTGCAGTGTTTATTTACCTCAGAGCGTCTTAAAGGAAGTCGATAAACGATGTCGAAATTACTTATGGGGTAGTTCAGAAGATAAGAGAAGAGCTCCATTAGTTTCATGGGAGAAGATATGTTGTCCTAAGACAAATGGTGGCCTAAATATCAAAGGATGCAGTAGTTGGAATAAAGCTTCAGTTGGGAAACTGTTGTGGCAGCTAACTCAGAGCAATAACTCATTATGGGTCAAATTGGTGCATGACATCTACATCAAGAATGATCCTAATGTATGTCTCACACTATGCCCCAGATTGCAGTTGGTAGTGAAAAAAAGTGAACTCCCTCAAAGAGAAGATGTAAGAATAATATGTGCAGGGTAAGTATGTACTAACTCCTAAAGGGGACTATTCTATAACAAGTAGCTATAATGCTCTACTGGGAAGCCAAGTGAATACGGAGAATGTGAGTCTAGTTTGGAGTAAATTTGCACAGCCAAAGCACATATTCATTGCTTGGCTAGCAACTAAAAAGAGATTGCTGACAAAAGAAAGATTAGGCCAAATGCGGATTATGGTTATAAATATGGACTGCTATTTATGTGATGATCAAGAAATTGAGACTAACCAGTATTTGTTTGGTAACAGTCCATGGATACAGGCTATAAAAATATCACTTTTGGAATGGGCAGATACTCAATTGCATGTAGGGAGCCTAAACTGGTATTTGATGTAATTAGAAGGAAGCATTGGCAGAAACTCAAGAAAGAAGTGATGGCTGCCATATGGGGAGCAACTATCTATCACGTATAGACTGCCAGGAATAAAAAATTATTTCAAAATGAAAATGTACAGGTGGATACTATAGTTACACAGAACAAAAAAGAGATAAAATAGAGAATAGGTATGATTAAATTGTCAAATAGAGGAAGTAGGAGTAGCGGATTCATACAGAGATTATAGTGTAGTTGGAGATATGGAGTCCTAATTTTTTTGTGGAAGCTACGAGCTCTTTAGGTTTATTGCTTAATTTTGTTATCAATGGTAATATTCACAGTTGTTACCAAAAAAATAAAAAAATAAATATGATGATCAACTGAACAAGGTGTCAATAGTCAAGTTTCTTGCTCAAAGTAACTTTTGACTCTATAGGCGTTATAACAACTTCTAATTTTTAGTAAAGAAGTTAAACTTTTAATATTATTTATATAATTTTTTAAAATCTTATATTCAACATCATTTGAGATACACGCGTAACACGCATATTCTGAGACTAATATAAATAAAAAAGGAATAATAAACAACAAAAGGGTTTTATATACATTTTTCGTTTTACATTATGTCCAAAAGATATAGTCCATTAATTAACCACGGTATACAAATTTACCTAAGAAATAATACATGCTATATATTAGATGCGGATGAAATGGACATCACTAGGTCGTTGCCCACAAAGGTGAAATTGATGGATTCCAATGGGAAACAGTTTGATCAGGTGGTTCATTATGACTGGAAACCAATGTATTATACCACGTGTCTGTAGTTGGGGCATAGCTGCCAGAATAGAACAAATTAACAACCTCAATAGATTCAGCACAACAAGCAAACACATGAATGAAAAGTAAAATAAGATAAAGAGGTTGTATCTCCAAAATTGCCAGCAACACAGGAACAAGTTGTGATCCTAAAGGCGGGAGGGCACCAAAAAGAGGACAGAGTGATCCAGCAAATTGAAGTGAGTAGACAAAATAAAAAGGGGTCCAAATGCAAATTGCAAAGCATAAGATTCCAGATTCACCAGCTCCAACCATCAATACAGACAAGGAGGAAGGATGACAGGCTGTTAAAAGTAGGTCTGCGGCAAAAAATGCACAACCAAACAGTGGGCAATCGATGGATGTAATGAATGGATCAATTTGCTCAAGGGGAATGAGGGGCAACTGAGTACAAGGAGTTGTTCAAGTACACAGATATGTGGCCCGAGTAGCAACAGGGGAGATAGGGGAAGTGTACCAATCAATTGCAAATGAAGCTTGCCATTTGGAATGTGAGAGGTCTTAATAAGAGTTATAAGCATAGGGAGTTAAAGAAGTTCATAAAGGATAATAATATGGGGATGCTTGCAATCCTAGAGCATAAGGTTAAGGAACAATATGCTAACACAATAATTTAAAAAAATAGCCTCACAGTGGCACTGGTGTAATAACTATAATGCAAATTGGAAAGGAAGAATATGGATCCTTTGGGATCCCGATCAAGTACAGTTCAATGTGTTTGATTGACAGGAGCAATTTATACATGGTGAAACTCTAATATACTCTTCAAGGCAGCAATTCAGTTTCATAGCTGTTTATGGATTACATAGTACTGAAGATAGGAAGAGATCATGGTCTAGCCTGAAAAGTTGGCATCAACAATAACAGGGACCTTGGCTATGCATGGGAGATTTCAATGCTACTCATGCGTGCCAAAGAGACTTCCTTCCCTTAGCCTCACATGCATCAGGTGTCTAGACTTGCTAGCTACTTCTATAAGACCGGAAATTTGTTCAAGTCTTCTTCCTAATAAGGATTTCTTCAACATATTATGTGAAGACCTCGTAAGTGAATACCTGAGAGATCTTCCTCAAACGGAAGTAGAAGAGGGGTATGACCATTATTTTAGTGTCCTACATATAGCAGACAGAACAAATGGAAACCCTGTACAGGAGAATGAAACTAGAGACTTCCAAGAGTTCCTTGATAATACAAACATGGATGAGATCAGAGCAGTGGGGAGGAACTGCACCTAGACAAATAGTCATGTGTTTAGCAGAGTTGACAGGGCACTAGAAAATGCAGAATGGATGATCCAGATGACTCAATTAGATGTGTTGGTAATGGATCCTTACTTCTCCGATCACTCACCATTAAGTATCCAAACGGAAGAGTTCCCAAAGAAGGCCAAACCATTCAGATTCTTCAATCACATTTATCGCGATGACTTCCAAAGCATAGTGAAAGAAGTTTAAGGTAGACAACCAAGATCATGTATGAAGGCAATATGAGAAAAACTAAAGAAGGTGAAGAATGCCATCAAGACCTTGCATACCACAGTTTCAGGGTATAGAGGCAAAGGTTAATAATACTAGACAAAGGTTGCAAGAAGTCCAGGAAAAGGAAGAGATATCATTGCACCTTACAACATCTTTGAGGGAGAAAAAGAGCTAAGAAAGCAGCTGAAGAAATGGGGCTCAATTGAGGAAAGTATTTATCAACAGAAGTCTAGGATTCAATGGTCAAAACTTGGAGACTCCAATTCTGCCTACTTCTATGCCTCCATGAAGAATAGAGTTAGTCAAAACAACATCCAAAGCTGATAAGCTCATCAGGATAAATTATCCAAACTGAAAAGGACATTGAACATGAAGTTATAAGCTTCTACAAAAAGTTGCTGCAATCTTCTACCTGTAGCTTGCCAGCAATTCAACCTGTGGTGATGAAGAAAGGTAACATCCTAGAAAGAAAGCAATAACTGCAGCTCATTGAACCTATAACTGTTGCAGAAGTTTACAATGCAATGTGTGGAACTGATGATAAGAAATCCCCAGGATGTGATGGGTTTAATTCCCTATTTTTTAAAAGGACATGGTCGACTATTGGGCAGGAAATCACAATTGCAGTCACTCTGATACCAAAGATGAAATATCCCTCAAGTGTAAAAGAATTCAGATCTATTTCATGTTGCACAGTACTATATAAGATTATATCTAAGTTCCTAACAAATAGACTACATGGGGTTATGGATGCATTGGTCGATAATAGTCAATCAGCTTTTGTTCCTGGGAGAGTTAACACTAACAACATTATACTAAACCATGAGTTAGTGAAAGGCTACGGTAGGAAAGGGGTATCACCTAGATGCATGATCAAGGCTTATGACTCTGTGGAATGGCCTTTTTTAGAACAAATCCTCACAGGCCTAAATTTTCCTACTGCGTTTCTCAATTGGATCATGAAATGTGTTTGTACAGTCTCATACTCTATCTTGATAAATGGCAGCCCAACAGAACCATTTAGAGCCAAAAAAGAATTAAGGCAAGGGGATCTATATTTGTCAATCTATCTGTTTGTTTTAGTCTTGGAGTACTTATTAACGATGCTGAAAACCTTACAAACCAAACCAGACTTCAATCATCACCCTAAATTTGATTAACTGAACATAGTGTAGTTGGAGTTTGCAGATGATCTTATGTTGTTCTACGAAGGAGATACCATATCTGTTCAGGTGATGTATGATTGTTTCAAAATATTTTCAATGGCCTCAGGTTTGACAACAAATATTCAGAAAAGTTCCATCTATTTTGGTGGTGTGACCCAAACTATACAACAGGAGATCCTAAATTCACTAGGATTCTCTAGAGGAGAACGTCCTTTTAAGTATTTAGGGGTGCCCCTGAGTACAAATAGGACCTTGATCATGCAATGCCAACCATTAATTGGAGAATTCTGGGAAGAATCAACTCTTGGACTTCTAAGTACTTGTTTTACGCAGGCAGACTGCAGCTCATTAAGACTGTGCTATTCTCCATTCAGATTTACTGGTCATAGATCTTTGTACTACCGAAAGAAATCATTAAGAAGATTGAGACCACATGTAGAACCTACTTATGGACCAGCGGAGTGGGGAACTTAAGGAAGGCCTTACTAGCTTGGGGAAAAATGTGCTATCCAAGGGCTGCAGGGGGCTTCAATGTACTGAATTTGCATACTTGAAACAAGGCAGCCATATGCAAGCTCCTATGGAACTTATGCAAGAAGAAAAGCAGGTTGTGGGTGCAATGGCTCCATATATACTATGGGAAGATACATCGAATCTGGGATGCTACTCCAACACAAGCATCATATGTGGTTCTGAAGATTTTTAAGGCTAAAAGCTATATTAAGGAAGCAAGACTAAGCATGAATGAGTTGATTAGCCGGGAACACTTCTCCATTAAGAAGCTTTATCTAAAAATGCGAGGTAGTTTCCAGAAAGTCGCTTGGAAGAGACTGATCTGCAATAATGTAGGAGCTCCCAAATGGATCTTTATAATAAATTTGGCTATACAGAGGAGACTACTCACTAAGGACAGACTAGCTACGTGGGGGTTACTCAAGATCTTGACTGCTCCTTGTGTAGGGATGCTGCCGAGTGAATAGACTATAGGTTTTTTGGTTGTGCACTATCTAGCATTGTCTGGACTAAACTGATGACATGGCAAGGTATATCAAGAAGACCACCACATTAACATTATGAATTATTATGGATGGAGACACATATGAATGGGAGAACAGCTGTTGCAGAAATCTATAGAATGACATTCACAGCATGTATACACCATTTATGCAAGAGAAAAACAAGAGGACCTTTCCGGGGAGAGTCGGCCAGCTGAAGTTCTTGTTAGACTAATCATACATGAAATAATATGTAGGGGTATTGAGGACTAAGCTTGTAAGGAAGATCAAGGATCTTAACTTCTATCGGCTAGTTGTTTCTTCTGTTCTGACAAGAATGTAGATGAGTAGATAGAGGAGGATTGAGACTCGAGGCTCTCCAGTCTCGTTTCAAAATTTGATCCTGTACATATTAATTTATTGGTATATAAAATACTTTAATTACCAAAAAAAATTATTTTGTTGGTAACACCAATCAAGTTTAACTTATATACATTATAATACAGTAATTTTTATATTATTAAATCACTTAAAAAAAATAACTATAATTAGTTTGCCATAATAAGATACATTATCTATTATAACACCTTACGCTGATTTTCCTTTGTGTATCTCACGCACTAAATTATACATTCTCGGACACTAAATTGCCATCTACGTTACGTAAGCCCTACGTCAGCAAATAGGATTTGTAAAAATCTACTACTAGGAAACAAAAGACAACTACCGACCTGCATCCTACGTGTACTATATTACTTACTATTTACTCCAAACAAATCACTCCAAAACAGTAAGTAACTAATTTCAAGATCTCAACTTTCGTATTAAAACCCCACTAATTATTAACCTAATCCAAACATAATCTTGGATTTAATTACCTCTCATTCCCCAAAACTCTTCACCTTCTTGCACTGTGTATTTGTGTATATATATTACAGGTATATATATATATATCCCCTCTTTGTTTGCTAGTGTAACGAAAGATTTCAGTTTCAAGAGGTAAAGAGTATAAAAATAAGATCTTTTTTTTGTTTTTTTTTTCTTGCTGCTGAATTAATTATTTATTTGTTGATTTTGATTTAACAAAGGAATTTATCTGATACTTTTGTTTTGACTAACTGTTTCATATTCAATGAATTAGATTCATAAATTTCAGTTTCACTGGGTAATGGGTATTAAAAAGATCAATTCTTTTTTCCATTTTTTGCTTTCTCGCTAATGAATTTTTTAATTATTTGCTTATTTTGATTTAACAAGAATTAGATTCAGATCTGTAATAATTCTTTGTGGGTCTGTTTTACAGTTGCTAGGAAGCTTTGATTTCACTCTAAATCTTCCTGTTATCACTCTGCCTGTTTTTGTTTTTTTAGTTTGCTTATTTTGAAAGATTGCGCTTTTTTTTTTTTTTTTTTGTTTCTCAAATTTCTCTCTCTTGTTGGTAACGTTTGGTGTGATGTGGGGTTACATGTTTTTTCATGTTCTTTATTAGTTTTATATGATTTATTTTTTACTATATATACTTGTATTCAGCCTTTTCCTTCTGCAATTCAGTTTTCACTACCATTTAAGGACTACAAGGTGATTGGAGTTAATTTAGTTGTATTCTTTTTCTTCTGTATCTTTTCTCTTCTCAATTAGGGAATCAAAATTTTTAGCTTTTCTTTTCTGCTTTACAAATTTGTTTTTTTTTTTGTGTGTGTGTGTGTGTGTGTGATTGATCCTCCGGAAAGAGTTTTTCATGTGTTTTGAACATGGGGTTTAATTTGGTATGTAAAATCTGGCTATTTGGATATAAAAAAATTAAAAGTTCTGATCTTTTTTTTTATATGGCCCTTTTGAATGCTTGTATAGTAATGACTTCGATTGAATTCAGTTCAGCTTCGAGGAGATTATCTTGAATCTTATATTTTTTATTAATTTGATTGATCTTGGGTACAGAATTAAACTGATCTGAAAATGGCTTCCAATGGAAACAATCATGTATCAACAAAACCACCACCAGAGCCTTCACCGTTGCGAAAGGCAAAATTTTTCCAGGTAATACACATAGCCAATCTTGTGTAGTAATCCGGTAGTTGGTTCATGTAGTAATTATGTAACACAACAAGTGTTTATGCTGTGAATAATAATGTAGGGATTGTTATACGAGTATTGCTAATATATGTATTTTTATTCCACATTCGATCATGCATAAAATAATACACATGTTCTTGTATCACTTATGCCGGTAGCAATGTGGAGCTTTGATAAGGCCTAAACACTGAATTAAGTTATGGCGGTGATTTTTTCGTTATATGACCAACCAAACATTTTATAACTTTATGCGGAATTTTATATGTTGGAATTGTTTTTGGTAATACTGTATATCAAATGATCCCTAATGTAGGATTTGCTCTATTGGATCTTAATTAGTTTTACCCTCCGGTTTTCGTTGAACCTCACTTGATTTTGGATATTGGTCAATGTTTCCCAACTAGTTCGGTATTGACATAGTTGATTGAATGATATTGGTTAATATTCTGTGGTATTTGTTAACTGCTTGAATCACAGGCTAACATGAGGATTCTGGTGACTGGTGGTGCTGGATTTATTGGCTCTCACCTTGTTGACAAATTGATGGAAAATGAGAAGAATGAGGTACAGACTTTTCGGCTTGGTTTTATCGTGTATCTTTGTAACTACTGCATCCTCATAAATCAGCGAGGGAGGGTTAAAATATGAGTACATTTAAATAAACCTTTTGCATTATGTTCAGGTGGTTGTTGTCGATAATTACTTTACTGGATCAAAGGATAATCTAAAGCAATGGATTGGTCATCCAAGATTTGAGCTAATTCGCCATGGTAAAGCTTCTTTTTGTGATTCTTATTTCATCGATATGTTTGAGCGACTCGTTATTTTTCAATAACCAACTTGTTTATATCGTTGTAACGTTTTTTCTGCTTATGCAGATGTTACTGAGCCATTGTTGATTGAAGTTGACCGAATTTATCACCTTGCTTGCCCTGCTTCCCCGATTTTTTACAAGTATAATCCTGTTAAGGTTAGTAATCGACATAATTATTCTTTTGCATAAGTTTCCTGCGTTTATCTGCGTTTGTCAAACTAGTCGTTCTTGTGAAGTTAGATTTCCACAATAGTACCATTTACGGTCTCGATCTGTTGGTTTATTTGTAGACAATTAAGACAAATGTACTTGGAACAATGAACATGTTGGGACTTGCCAAGCGAACTGGGGCAAGGTCAGAATCTACTTCTCTTGATAACGGTTTTTGGTAATGTAGATCTTCATTCTCATACTATCTGTTGTGCAAACAGGATTTTACTCACATCGACTTCTGAGGTTTATGGAGATCCACTCGTGCACCCTCAAGATGAAAGCTATTGGGGAAATGTTAATCCAATTGGTATGCTTTTAACTTTATGATATTACAGTATCAGATTTTTGTTCTAACACTGAACCAGCTTCTGTGGAAAAGGCAAAAAGGCCTTGAATATCTGAGTTACAGGTGCCTGAAATCAAAACAATAAAGGTGTTTCTTCTCTACGAGAAACTCATAAGAATATAGTTGAAATGTTGAATGGTGTCATTCTCAGTATTTGCTGGATGAATATTTTCTCTCTTTTACCAAAAATGATTAGGATTTTTTTTTCATTTTTGGCCTGGTGGCCCAAAATAATTACCGGCGGTAGCCCAAATATACAAAACATAAACACTGGTTATGTATATGACATGTATATGATATGTATATTATATGTATATTTTTGTATATTTATACTACATTTACAAGACATATACATTTGCCGGCTATGTTTTTTGGGCGGCCCAACTGTAGGATCTGCGCAAGCATTTTGTATGATAACAATTGTATGAAAATTTCAGGAGTTAGAAGTTGTTATGATGAAGGGAAAAGAGTGGCTGAGACTTTGATGTTTGATTATCACAGACAACATGGAATTGGTAAAACAATGTATTCCTGTGTGTGCATAAATCTATTTTGTATTTGCTTTGGACTCCAGCTCATGCATTTCTTTCCTTCTCTTTTAACATGATCCGAAAACAGAAATCCGAATTGCTAGAATCTTCAATACTTATGGTCCTCGAATGAATATTGATGATGGTCGTGTTGTCAGCAACTTCATTGCCCAAGCAATTCGGTAATATTCTGAATGTTTCTGTTAATAATTCCCTTCAACTTTGTTACCTAAAATTAGTTTGATAACAACGGACCAACCTAATTCTTGCACTCTGCAGTGATGAAGCGTTGACCGTCCAGTTGCCAGGAACACAAACACGCAGCTTTTGTTACGTCTCTGACATGGTAAGTGAAAATATTCGAGCCATTAAATTTGAAATCTTTTTTTTTTCATTTAAATATGAATTCGGTATTCAGAACTGTTGCCTTTTATGTTGCCTTCCTTTCTCTCTGAATAGGTTGATGGCCTTATTCGGCTTATGGAGGGAGATAACACTGGACCAATTAACATTGGAAATCCAGGTCCGTTTTTTATTTAACTTATATACACTGTAAAGAACGTCTATCACACCCTTTGGGTGCGACCTTTCCTCGGATCCTCTGCGTGAATGCAGGATGCTTTGTGCACCGGGCTGCCTTTTTAGTATATAGAAGTTAAACTTAAAAATTATACTGCATTGGTCATTATTAATTTGATTCCTTATCCTAGGTGAATTCACGATGATTGAACTCGCGGAGAATGTGAAGGAGGTAATCATTTTATTTTCACTATTTAAAGGGACATGTTAAAAAATTGCACTGTACAACAACAATTACTATGCCTCAATCCCTTACAAATTTGTACTTCATACTAAGTAGTATTACCATTAGATGGTATTTGACATAAATTTTGTTGTTCTGCGACAGCTCATCAATCCGGAAGTGAAAATTATCACAGTGGAAAACACTCCAGATGATCCTCGACAGAGAAAACCGGACATCACAAAGGCAAAAGAGTTACTAGGTTGGGAACCAAAGATCAAGTTGCGTGATGGTATTCCTCTGATGGAGGAAGATTTCCGCGGCAGGCTTGGAATTTCAAGAAAGAAGTAAACAGTTTTATACATGGTTGAAAATGATGGAAAATGGGAGTTCAAGAATTACAGATGCTTTGCATCTTTTGCTTCGTTTTATAGAGTTTTCTCAATTTTGTTGTGCTTTTATCTTCTGAATGGAGAATAAACTAGGGCCAGTGTGCCTTCTTGCTTTTATTGATTTTTATACATGTTTTATCATCTAATATTTTTGTTCCATATAGCTTTTGCTTGGTGTATGGTTGGTTTTCTGTTTTCCCCCAGTGATTTCAAAAAAGCAGCTTGGTGCATTAAGCTCCCGCTATGCGCGGGCTTTAGGGAAAGGCCGGATCACAAGGGTCTATAATAGATAGACACTGACTTAAAAATAATGACTGAAAAATAATGCAAACAAACACCAATTTTGATAAAAGTTTTAGAATATCTATTGCTCCAGATCTAGACTCACAGTGATAGTGTCAAGGTTGACACTGCTTGTACAAAATCTTATGTACATCACCGGGCACCACCCCAAGGGCGCGGAGAAAGGACTTATAGCTTGTAGGAAAGTAAAAGTAAAAAAAGGATAGCTCGGTGCAAAAAATATTTTGTGTTCATTGGGATCTGGGGAATGGACAGGGGTATATGCTATAGGCAACTTGCATTGATGCAAGCATCAGTGGCGATTTTATTGCTCGAAATCGTAACCTATAGCTCACACAAAAATAACTTGACAGTTATTCCAAGGTTCCTCTTTTTCTTTATAAAGTAAAAGTGCTTATTTGAATTTAAGAAGGTAATTATTTTGAAAAATTAAAGATCTATGATCAAGCTTCTAGGTGCTTTTGATTAGTAGTGGAAGTAACATTTAAGTTGCGGAGAAAAGGTGGAAAGAAATACTAGCTTCTTCTTAGAAGCAGAAGTGAAGTTTTAAATATTTGGAAGGACAAAAATGCCACCGGCAAAAATACATGAGTACTAAACTATTCCCACAATATGGACAAAAATACCATGGGCAAAAATATATGCTTACTTAACTATTCGAACAATATGGACAAAAACTAATCTCATGCATTATTGGCAACACATTTATGACCAAAGTCTCATATACGTTCTTCCTCTCTATTTTGCAGCTTTATCTTTTATGGTTTAGTTAAATGAAATTAATTTTTTAATTAAAGCCTCTCATAATAAATATTTTAATCATTAAGATGAAAGAGTAACTCGAACAACTTTGCAGGTTATCCGTCTAAACCTGGTCTTAATTTGCTGGTAAAACTTCTCTTTCCCTTTAAAAAAAAAAGTTGAGATATTGATATTTTGCCTTGAAACATTTTTTATAATAATCAAAAAATTCCCACGTGACAATGGCGCCAAATTTAAAACTCGATGGATGATGAGATCTAACATTCTCATTTAAAACATCAAACTATTTGTTTATGGCTCGTACTCATAATGTGCATCTAACTCAAACATCACGCATTGCGTACTCATAATGTGCGTCTAACTCAAACATCACGCATTACATTCTTATCACTAGATTAAAGCCGAGAAACGTGCAATGTTGCTACTTTGCCTTAGAACATATAAACTGTAAAGATTAAATGGTGTTAGTTAATACTCCCTTCCATCCTTCTTATTCGTTTAAAATTTTGGCAATATCATTTAATAGTATTAATATAATGAATATTTGACTAAATTATTCCCATCTTCGTTAAATGAGTAATTAATAACTATACGCCCTTTTGGAGTGATAAGAGTGGAATTGAAGAAAAAAAAATGCCTTCTTGTTTTTCTAACGTGACAAACATTTTGGGCCAATTTTTTTAATTTATTTTTCGGCTAAAGTGATAGATAAAGAGGACCGGAGGAGTAATAACTATGTTTATGTTTTAAGTCGAGACTGCTATCAAATTGCTCAACCTTCCTTCTATTCATGTCTCTAGATGAGAAGATTTCTCAAATCTCCTTTTATTACAATAACAATAACAAAAAAAACCCAGTGTAATCCCACAAGTAAAATCTGGGGAGGATAATGTGTACAAAAACCTTACACATACCTTGTGAAGGTAGAGAGGTTGTTTTCTATAGACCCTCAGCTTAAGGAACAGCGAAAAGGAAGCAGCAAACAATAGCAACAAGGTAATAGGATAACGGAAGTGAACGACACAATGTGTAATAATAAAAATCCAAGAATAAGAAAATATAATAATAATACTAATACTACTGGTAAGACTATGAGAAACTTTCTGACTATCCTCAACCTTCAAACTTCCTTTTATTCTTGTTCGCAAATCCAAACCATTTAAAGATATTGAGGTCATGAAATGTCGCCAGCATACCATTTGAAAATATTGTAATCATGTATTAGTCATTTCTAGGATTCAGTAGTTGATTAAAACTCCAGGCATCCGAGAACAGCAGTATCACACAACATATATTTATGTAAATGATTATATTCTTCATCAAAAAGAATTAATTATGTAAATGAATATCACTAGATACCTATTGGTCGGTAAAGAATCTCAGTCTTACATTTCAGAGAGGAAGTAAAAAGGCATTAGAAGGACTACAATGAAAAAAAGTTCTAAGCTTCCACAGGACTCTTACTTTTAGGCACCTTCTCTTTTTTAACTTTCTTAGTTGCTGCACCTTTGGTCTCTGCTTCAGTTCCATCTTCTATTCTGGCAAAGATAGGTGTTGGCTGTGCCATTACCTGACCAGCTTTCAGCCCGCCCCATTTGGTATCACTCTGAAACAAGATACTCGATCACTTCCAAAGACGTTTCAGGGTTTGCTAGAAATTGGGAAAAAATTTAACGAAAGAAAGATCAATGTACCCAGTTAACAGCATTGAATTGGTCCTCAGTGTAGCCAAGTTGTGAATATATCCTCAAGCTTAAGCCTGGCGTTACTGGGGATAGCGCAATTGCTATGATTCTCATTGCTTCCAATATAATCACAAGATCCTAATAAATAATCAATCAGTTCCGTGGTGGAGAAATTTAAGGAAACAAATGAAGAAAATGGGCATGGCTCAGATCGTATCATGATTGTATTCAAGAAAAAATAGATTGTGCTTCGTCTTTTTTAAAATACGATAAGATGAATTCCAAGACCAAAAACACTTGGAAAAGTACCTTTGCTGCAGTTTCAAAGGCTGTTTCCCCTTTCTTGAAAAGAGACCACGGTGCTTGTTCATCAATGTACGAATTTCCAGCATTACCAATCTCCAGCACAGTCTCACAAGCTGCTGATAACTCCAAATTTTCATAGTGCACGCGTGCCTTCTCTACCTATAAATAGAATACATGATATCATCAAACTTAAAGAAAAATAAGGTTTTTTCTTGTTCGCTGTTTTCGTTTTGCTTCAAAGTCGAGGAATAGAAGTCCTAAAGAAGTGCATATAATCATCTAGCTTCATAGAAGACTTTGCGAGTTTGCATTGCAGATCTAGTTTTAGATTAGATTTAGTGATGTATACCAACTGTTATTGATACCAGCATAGATCACGTCATTTCTCATAGTTCAGACAACTTGTGGGCTAGCCACCATATTTTATAATCTCAAGGAACATCTCTTGAAGATCCTAACTATCTCCTTTAGAACATAATAGTTAAAAAGCAAATTCGGCAAGAGAAGAAAAGGACTACTCAGCATTGAAACTTTCACAAACAGATCATGCAAGAGAAACATTTTTGAAGATTCTCATCTTATGAAAGTAGAGATGTGTTTACCAGTTTTTCCACAGCAGCCTTGAATTTGTTTCCTTCAGCCGCAACATATGAATCAACCGCCAGAGTTGATTGGCAGTTCTTTTTCAGTAGTCCGAGTGTGCGGTTTAGAAGATTACCTGCATTAATAATTCTAAGGTCAGACTTAATATCCATGCCTAAGCTCCAAAAAGTGATTTAATCAAAATCAACTGGCAATGCAACATATTCAGAACATATTAAGTACCAATTGCATTAGCTAAATGTGCGTTTATGATGTTGATGAACCTTTCCTCTGAGTAGTCACCGTCATTACCAAATTCTACCTCCCTGAGGAAAAAGTACCTCACTGCATCAGGTCCAAACCTCTGAACCAAGTCTGTTGGTTCAAGTGTATTTCCCAGTGACTTACCCATCTTCATGCCATCCTAAAATTTCAAAAATAGAAGCACAGCTACATGAAATCATGAAATGTAATAGTCTATAAGATTAATTAGCATAACTTGCACGCTTGCCTATATGCTTTTATCTAAGTTACATAGCTTGAAATAGTAAATCATATGAATGCAATTCTTAAGTTCAACCTTTATAGGGACTAAGTTTATTACATTATGGACTAATGTTAATGCAGTCCAGAGAGAAAAATACAAAATTATCTCCACCGGAGAAGACTTTTGCATTTGAACGGAATTTTATCATTCGCAGAAACATTTTGCTGCATGCTTATCCAAAGTTTCATATGAAAGAAGAATCAGAACTACATCGCAGCAGATATAATATTGGTACATTAGTAAGAAACTCCTCAAACATATAAGAACTTCATCTACTGTTTCATCTTCTTTTCTAGTGTTTTACTTTTCCTTTTTTTTTTTGGAAGGGGAACCTTGGAGCAACGGTAAAATTGTCTCCGTGTGACTTATAGGTCACGGGTTCGAACCGTGGAATCAACCACTGATGCTTGCATCAAAGTAGGCTGCCTACATCACAACCCTTAGGGTGCTGCCCTTCCCCGGACCCTGCGTGAACGCAAGATGCTTCGTGCACCGGGCTGCCCTTTCATTTTTTTTTTTTTTTTTTTTTTTTTGGAGGGTGGGTTGGTAATGAGATGGAATAGGTAATAACAAACTACAACTCAAACAATGTAGAAGAGCCAGATCTTCCAGGATCAAGACAAATAAAGAGTAAAAATTTCAAAAACATAAATACCTTGGTCAAGAATCCATGGCCAAATACCATCTTAGGGAGGCCAATACCTGCTGACATTAACATCGCTGGCCAATAAACAGCATGAAATCGCAATATATCCTGTCAAAATTGTTACGAAGACACATTGATTAGATGAAATTCAGCTAAAGAAAAGGAAAATATGCATAGTAGTACTACTTTTTCATTAATAAGAGGATTTTGAGAAAGTTCTCTAGAACAAAAGTACAGGAATTATACAAACTTTCATTTTTAATTCAAATTCAAAGGAACTTTAGCTTGCCAAAACTGCTAAGTAATGATAACAAGATACTTTTAGGTCTAACCAAAGAAGCATCCAAAATGAGAACTTAGAACGTAATACAGAAAAGATATTAATATCAAACATCTGAGTTTCTTCATGGTTAACCGAGGAACAACAACTAACATCAAAGATCGAGAAGATACAAATTGGCTTACACCAAAAAGAATTGCACAACTCCACTTAATACTTAGGCTCGGAGTTGAAACTTGAAATAGCATTAGAACATAATTTATATGTTCAACCATGTGCTTAGTTTCCCTCTTTAGTATGAGTAATCTCCTTATCTGTAAAGCAGATTAGTTTTCCCTCACAAACTACCAAGGAAGTTGATGGAACTCAGACTGTCCAAACAAGATCCATACA